>BTPG01000007.1:109526237-109671657 GCA_036245525.1 Semisulcospira habei | reverse complement strand
GCTGATCTTCTCTGGCCAGTGGATTTTCAAAATTCTTCTAAGGCAACTGTTTATGAAGATCTGTACTCTGTTGATTGTGGTTTTTGTCAACCTCCAAGTCTCTGCTCCATATAGGAGAACTGCTTTTACGTTTGAATTGAAAATCCGGACTTTGGTGTGTTGTGACACCTCTCTGGAACTCCACACTTTTTCAGCTGGAGAAAGGCTCCTCTGGCTTTACCGATTCGTGCTCTGACATCTGCATCAGTGCCACCTTTTTTGTCAATGATGCTCTCGAGATAGGTGAAGGACTCCGCCTCCTCCAACGAGGTGCCAGCAAGCAAGACTGGTTCTTCCTTGGTTGCGTTTAGCCTCATTGTCTTTGTTTTCTGCTTGTGGATGGTGAGGCCCACTTGGGACGAGATGTCAGCAAGCCTCGTGGTCTTGTCCTGCATTTGTTGATGAGTGTGGGACAGTAAAGCCAAGTCGTCTGCAAAATCGAGGTCGTCAAGCTGTGTCCACAGTGACCACTGTGTTCCGCTTCTTCTCTGCTCTGTGGTCCTCTTCATGGCCCAGTCTATGGCCAGTAGGAAGAGGAACTGAGACAGCAAACACCCCTGCCTGAAGTCGGTTCTGACCTGGAGCTCCCTGGTGAACTGCCCTTCATGGATCACGCGACATGTCATGCCATCGTAGCTGCTCTTGATCTGGCAGACGAGTTTTGTGGGTACACCGTAGTGTCGTAAGAGTTTCCACAAAGTCTCTGGGTCCACGCTGTCAAATGCTTTCTCGTAATCCACAAAGTTGACGTACAGCGGGGAGCTCCACTCCAGAGACTGCTCCACGATTATGCGGAGAGTGCCGATCTGGTCTGTACATGATCGTTTTTTTCCTGAATCCTGCTTGCTGGTCTCTCAGCTGGGGGTCGACGGAGTTCTTCATTCTCTCCAGGATGATCCTGTTGAAGACCTTTCCTGGTATTGACAGCAAGGTGATTCCTCTGTAGGTGGAACACTTGCTGAGATCGCCTTTCATGGGAAGCGTGATTAGTCAGCCGGCATCACCTCCTCTTCCCAGATCTTTCCAAACAGTGGGTACAGCATCTCTACTGTTGTTTCTAGGTCTGCTTTCAGAGCCTCCGCTGGGATGCCATCTGGCCCTGCTGCTTTGCTGTTCTTCAAAAATGCCACTGCTCTTCTGATCTCTTCCCGGCTGGGTCTGTCACAGATGATGGGTAGGTCAGTTTCTGCTGGCTGCATGTCTGGGGGATCGGGTGGGGTGGGTCTGTTAAGTAAATCTTCAAAATACTCGGCCCATCTGTCGAGTTGGTCCGCTCTGTCGGCAATAGGCTTGCCTTCTTGGTCTTTTACTGGTCTTTCTGTATGGCCATACTTGCCAGACAATCTTCTGGTAATGTCGTAGAGCCGTTTCATGTTGCCGCTGCCTGCTGCCTTTTCTGCCTCTGCTGCTAGGCCGTCTGTGTAGGCTCTCTTGTCTGCCCTGATACTCCTCTTCACCTCGCGGTTGGCTTCCGAGTATTCCTCATGTGCCCTTGCTTTGGCTGCTCTCGTGCGACTGTTGTTGACAACTGCTTTCTTCTGCTTCCTCACTTCTATCTTCTTCAACTCAAGGTCTGTGCCGACAGCTAGTCCTTGTGATGGTGTTTCTTGAACCCCACACTGTCTTTGCAGGTTGAGTTCAGTGCCTCTCTAGCTGCCTTCCACTGCTGCTCTTTGGTGACCGCCTCCTCTTCATTTACTAGCTCCTGTAGCGCTTGAAACCGGTTGGACAGCACCAGTTTGAACTCTTCTCTCACTTCAGTCTCTCTCAGGAGGCCTACATTATAGCGCTGTCTTCTTGTTGTCCCTGTGCTGCTTTTCTTTAACTTGAGTTTTATTCTTAAGATAAGCAGATGATGGTCTGAGGCGACATCAAATCCCCTCCTCACTCGAACATCTTGAAGGGATCTTCTAAATTTTCTAAATTTCTTGCTAATGGAAAAACTGTAGGTGACGTCAAAATATGACGCATCGATATCGCAGTTGCCTGTGTCCGATGCAGTGCTAATTTATAAAACTCTCATAGGAAGGCAAAAGAGGGTAATTCCATTTTTGTGAAAATCGATATTTTCATTATATTACAATTAAAATCTCGCTTTTCACAGAACTGGACTTACTGTCTTTTGGCCTTTAAGGCACAATAAATTGCCCGCATAATCATTACATTGAGTATTCTTTTTCAGTGCCACTTACGGCAAAGGGGCGTACGGGCGGTTGCCGGAGGCCACTCGAGCGCTGATCAATCGAGGGCACGACGTTCAGGCCAAAATCCCGCCCAGAACCTACCCCCTGTATACGCTGATCACGCACTCTTTCTGCTTTCATGACTACGTCTTCACAGAGTACTACATAGAGTGCATAAAACTGTTGCTGGAGAACGGTGCTGACCCCAACTTTGATGAGGTAAGCAGATTAGCCCTTGAGCCGCCGGTAAAACATGTAGGTTTTTTTTTTAATAGCAGTATGCAATTTGATTATATGTGACATGCAAAGAAAATCATAACAAAAAGAAACACTCTTAGAAATGACAAGTACAGTTATTTTTCAAAATGGACATGCATTGCGCTACCTATCTTTCTTCAGTGGCGTACGAAGATATTGTTCACTGGGGACGGTGGATGGGAGAAAGGGGGGCGGGGGGTGGTTGAGGACGGCAGCGTGCTTGACTTGTTACGTTTCAGCTTCCAAAAAATCAAGGGGAGGGGTTAGGGGGGGATCCGCCCAAGATATTGCCTGATGTTACCTTTGCTCTTTTTTATACGCAGAGCTAATCAGACACCACCCTTGAGCTATATTGGTCGGTCCATATCTCGCGGCAGACTGTTTTTGCTTGTACACGTTGAACCCTAATGTCGACATTTAAAAATCTTGGAGTTGTCCACGGAAGACTAAACCTACGATGTCTGTTCCATACTGGTTGTCTCCCTCGTGTCGCTAGAGCCCATCAATGGCAGCAAACTCATCCAGTGTGTGCCAGTTCAGGAGGCAGATCGACCATGATAGTTGGCACCACCCTTGAACTGTTATGATTGTCATTTCTTCTCGTGTGTCAGGTCTGCGTTGGTTTTGAAATGCCGCATTTTGGTCCCCTTGAAAAAAGATAATTAAGAAAAGGTTATGTCACACTAGTTACATCCTTTGACCCGCTCCGCCCAAGCGGATCACAGGAGATAACCGGTGTGAGATTGTGGACATTGTTTAACTTCTTTGTGCTTGCAGTCACCTGAAGTGTGAGCGACAAGGGGGAGGAAATCCAACATTTGTGTGCCAATAGTTCTGACCCCCAATCTTCTCCGAGAGTCTGCATTTGTTGGAGCCCAAGCTTAACTAAAGACGGATGTGACGTCATGTGACGTGTATACACATCATGGCGTCTATAAAAAATCCTGCCCAAATTCAACAGTACTGACGTTCAGAACTCGTGCCATGGGACATAACATGCCCCCGATGGCTGCACGCACAAGGGGACTAAACCATCTCGCCAATCTTTTCCCTCAGGTCAGATTCGAGCGACAGATCCTGGAGAAGAAGGGCATCAAGTTTGCGGCGGGGAGGAACGCGTACTCCTCCGCACTGCACTGTCTTCTGGAGACGGTGGAGACGTATGCCAGCAACATGTCCTCGCCCGCGCTGGCTGTCAAGTTCGTGGAAGACTGTTCCGAGCTTCTTGTGCGCCATTCGGCCGACGTTGGAAAGGTTGAAAGCTATAGGCTGTAGTAGCCGCCCAACAGACTTGTCTAACAACGTCTGTGAAACGTTCATTCACATGGCTTAAATGTCTGGCCAGAATGCCATTGGGTTTTCCCGTGCTATTTTTTAAAAATGAACCAAATACATCACTTTCCCTAGAGTTGTGCGAAAACGAAGAATATCTACAGACAAAGTTTGATATAAACCGTGATACATGGTTTTTTGACGAAAATTGACCAACAAAGAAAGCAGAACGGCTGAAAATAGTCCATAACGGCTGAGGAAACTGCTCGGGACTGTAGAGGGAATTCCATCGGATCAAAATTAACCTAATTACAAACTGTTTAGTTTTAAATGTGATCGTGTTCATTTGTTATTGTGATTATATTTGACACGTTAATATTAAATAACTTCAGAGACAAGTCAAATGTTTTAAAAAAAATTAAAAAATCCTGCACATTGAGTTTTGGAGTCTTATGAAGGTCACTTTCCACCGACGTCATTTGTCGTTTAGTAAGCTGAGAAATGGCACGGTTATTTCGAAGCGAACAAAGTAGGCTATGGCTGCAGAACCTGTGTAGGGCAACTTGTACTGTGTAGCCCTTCCTCATCGCGGTACTAATTCGTCAGGCCACAGCAAGAAAGCGGCAGGGTGTGCATGCCACTCCCTATCCCACATCATGCGTTTATGCCAGCTAGTTGTCGTGAACCTAGGAATAGTGATGTTACGTTTACGGTGTGCATGCCACTCCCTATCCCACATCATGCGTTTATGCCAGCTAGTTGTCGTGAACCTAGGAATTGTGAGGTTACGTTTACGGTGTGCATGCCACTCCCTGTCCCACATCCTGCGTTTATGCCAGCTGGTTGTCGTGAACCTAGGAATTGTGAGGTTACGTTTACGGTGTGCATGCCACTCCGTCCCACATCCTGCGTTTATGCCAGCTGGTTGTCGTGAACCTAGGAATTGTGAGGTTACGTTTACGGTGTGCATGCCACTCCCTGTCCCACATCCTGCGTTTATGCCAGCTGGTTGTCGTGAACCTAGGAATAGTGAGGTTACGTTTACGGTGTGCATGCCACTCCCTATCCCACATCATGCGTTTATGCCAGCTGGTTGTCGTGAACCTAGGAATAGTGAGGTTACGTTTACGGTGTGCATGCCACTCCCTGTCCCACATCATGCGTTTATGCCAGCTGGTTGTCCCGAACCTAGGAATAGTGAGGTTACGTTTACGGTGTGCATGCCACTCCCTATCCCACATCATGCGTTTATGCCAGCTGGTTGTCGTGAACCTAGGAATAGTGAGGTTACGTTTACGGTGTGCATGCCACTCCCTATCCCACATCATGCGTTTATGCCAGCTGGTTGTCGTGAACATAGGAATAGTGAGGTTACGTTTACTGTGTGCATGCCACTCCCTGTCCCACATCCTGCGTTTATGCCAGCTGGTTGTCCTGAACCTAGGAATAGTGAGGTTACGTTTACGGTGTGCATGCCACTCCCTGTCCCACATCCTGCGTTTATGCCAGCTGGTTGTCGTGAACCTAGGAATAGTGAGGTTACGTTTACGGTGTGCATGCCACTCCCTATCCCACATCATGCGTTTATGCCAGCTGGTTGTCGTGAACCTAGGAATAGTGAGGTTACGTTTACGGTGTGCATGCCACTCCCTGTCCCACATCATGCGTTTATGCCAGCTGGTTGTCCCGAACCTAGGAATAGTGAGGTTACGTTTACGGTGTGCATGCCACTCCCTATCCCACATCATGCGTTTATGCCAGCTGGTTGTCGTGAACCTAGGAATAGTGAGGTTACGTTTACGGTGTGCATGCCACTCCCTATCCCACATCATGCGTTTATGCCAGCTGGTTGTCGTGAACCTAGGAATAGTGAGGTTACGTTTACGGTGTGCATGCCACTCCCTGTCCCACATCATGCGTTTATGCCAGCTGGTTGTCCTGAACCTAGGAATAGTGAGGTTACGTTTACGGTGTGCATGCCACTCCCTGTCCCACATCATGCGTTTATGCCAGCTGGTTGTCCTGAACCTAGGAATAGTGAGGTTACGTTTACGCTAAACGACTCCCAACAACGAACGAGAGCGAAGTCACGGCGGACATCCAGCTTCTACCTTAACTCATTCTACCCCAACACCGAAATCCCCAAATTTTGCCGTTCTCTGAAGACTGCATTGCAGTGCAGGACACAGATCGACCATGATAGTTCAAGGGTGATGCCACAATAGCTTGGCGCCCATAGGCGCCAAGCTATTCTGGCATCACCCTTGAACTATCATGGTCGATCTTTATCTTGCTGTGGTGTGTCTGGGGTAGAATGAGTTAAGCTCAGACAACACAAGGCGCTCGGAACATCTCCAAGAGGCATACATCTATGCCTCTTGGAGATGTTCCGAGTGTTATACATGCTAATGCTGCACACTAGTTATCCGTTGTTACTTAGTTCTGGCTATTGGGGGTCATTCGGACTAAACGTAATCTCACTGTTAATGCACAGCCAAGCAACTAAAACTTTTACTTTCTCGGGATGACTTTTCTGTCAGGTTGGTCGTGTTGGTGACGCCAGGAGCGACTTGCAAGGCAACATCCTGCACCAGTACGCCAAGTCTTCCGTGATCCTGGGGGTGGACAAGGGTATACTGCGCTTCATCCTGCGCTACGGCGCCGAACCTGGCGTCAAAGTCAACGTAGGTGTAATCTTTTGCCTAATATTTACGGTGTTCTACTCGTGTGTTGATTGGTTAGTTCGGGGTTTAACGTCACGCCACCGGAGTCTGTAATAACGTACGGCTCTAACGAGCGGGTTGTTGCGAACAGGGACAGCTATTACCTATTAGGAGTTCGACCTGAACACTGATCAGTTCGGCCGCACTGCCACTGTGCCACTTTGATTTACCAGGACTTTTATGCGGACATGCTATCTGAACAAGCCCGTGGTGTTGCCTGGGGCTACATGTCTAAGGTCACCTCAGTTCGAGGTCTTGTTAGCCATATATGACCATAATAGCGGTTATTAATATGTGTGCTTTGTTCCTTCACTGCCGAGAAAATTTGAAAACAACCAACTGCAAGAGGCATAGATCTTCGTGAGCCGGCTCATGAGGATCTATGTCTCTTGCTGAGGCCACTTTGTGTCCATGTTCCATTGACGCCTGGGGCTCTAAGCCGCCGAATAACAAAGATTTCATGAAATAATCTGCTTCCATTTCTGTGAAGTGGTTGATATGTGTTCCTTGAAATGTTGCTGTTATATCATATAATGTATGTGCATTGTTATGTGAGCCAAACAACATGTCCAGAGCTGGACAGTAAAGTATTCACATTCATAGTCACATTAATGTCGACGCACTCCGCACTGCAATCTTCGGTTGATTCAACACCAAAAGCCCTAGCTCAGGAGCGGATAGTTACCTCGAAAAGGAAAGGGGGGGGGGGGGTTCCAACTTTTTGTTTGGAACCTTCAACCTGACACAAAAGGCCTCCCAGACGCTAGACCTTCTTCCAGTGGCCGAAATATCAAAGAGAGGGGGGGGGGGGGGGGAAATCGCCAAAACTGAAACAGGAATTAGGGGGGGAGGGGGGGGGGTTACAGCATTTTAAAGAATTTTGGGTCGTGGGGTGGGGGGGGGGGGCGGAAGCCCCAGGACCCCCCCCCCCCCTCCCCCAACCAGAGCTGCCCCTGTGGCTGCCCCAGGAACATGAATACAAAATGGTGTCATCAAGTGTTATAGATCCTCATGAGGCCCCCGCAACTACGGGGGCTCTTGAGGATCTATGCCTCTTGCAGTTGAATGATGTTCAATTTTTCTCGGCACTGAACGTGTTAATTAGTGAAAGTGTTTTGCATCCGACAGGGCAAGTACGCCATCAACGTGTATTTCGACGTGCTGTTTGAGGCCCTCATGATGCTGGTAGTGCTGGACACCAACCACAAATTTGAAAAGGATTCGCGCATCATGTTGGACGCTCTGTGTGATCACATGTCGCCGGCAGAGGTCAAGGACGCTTACAACATCTTTCACCTTGCACACGGCAAGGCCACGTCTGATCAGGTGGGAGGTTTGTGTTTGTTTGTTTGTTTGTTGTTGTTATTATTTTTTTGTTTGTTGTTTTGTTTTGTTTGTTTATTATTATTTTTATTTATTTATTTATTTATTTTTATTATTATTTATTTTTATTTTTTTTTGGGGGGTTGTCTGGTTTTTTGGGTTGGTTAGTTTGTTTGTTCGGGTTTGTTTGTTTTGTTTGTTTGTTTATTTGGGTTTTTTTATTTTTAGTTTATTTCTTTTGTTGTTATGTTTTGTATTTCAGAGCAAAGGTGATTCAAATTGAGATTCGTTTGATAAGTACTCTAGTGCGCATACAGGGCCCTCAGGCCGACGTCGGTCTTAGAACCTTTTGCTTTTCGTAATATATGTCATCTTTCTTTGATTCTAGTGATGATATTTTAAACGTCACGCAGTAACATTCACTTTTCATGACCCCGCCCCCCCCCCCCCCACCTCCCCCCTCCCTCCCCCTCACAGTCAGTCAATGAGGTGTCAATGCCATGGTGTTACTTACAGTCATTGAGGTGTTGGTATCACTTTGGTATCAGTTTCAGCCAACTTAATAAAATTTCAAATACAAAACGATTTCCAAATACCGTCAGTAGCTCGCTTGAGCTTGCCCTTAGCACCACGTGAATGTTCTGTGTTTACGTACAGTGTGTGAGTGAATGCGTGTGATTCACGTGAGCGTGCTTGTTGGGTTCAGTTCGCGGCTACATTCTGCGCATTGAGTTATATTATAAATATGAGAAATGCGCCATATAAATGCTATGCATTATTATTATTATTATTAATATAATGATGTTACAGTAACAGTCATCGCGGTGTTAATACAATGGTGTTACTAACAGTCATTGAGGTGTTAATACAATGGTGTTACTAACAGTCATCGAGGTGTTAATACATTGGTGTTATTAACAGTCATTGAGTCAAATGATTACGTCAAATGGCAGGGCGTGTGTTCATACAATGGTGTCATTAACAGTCAATGAGTTGTCACAATACAAAGGTGTCACTGACGGTCATTGAGGTGTTAATACAATGGCGTTACCAACAGTCATTAAGGTGTTAATACAATGGTGCTACCAACATTCACAGAGTCAAAAGATTACATCATAACCATTGTTATGTCGTTGTTGCAGGTAAAGCCTTACGTCAGAATGGTGAGCGCGGAGCTGAAGCGACGTTCAAAAATCGTGCACTCGTTGAGAGGTCTGACGGCGTGGCGTGTGTGGAAGCTGTGCGGCAAGCGGTCAGAGGCAGTACGGAACCTGCCCGTGTCTGTGGAACTGAAAACGCTTATACTGCCTTTAATGTAGCCCTTAGTTTAAAAACTCTATCATTTGCACCTGACTAATAAACCTTGTACGAAAATCAGAAACAGGGTAAATTTACACGTGTTTCGACGAAAACAAAGTGGATTACAAGCCCGGACAAACACGCAATATCGCGTGAATTTCCGGGCTTTTAATCCACTTTTTTTTCCGTTGAAACACGTGCGAATTTGACCTACTTCTGTCGATCGATCGTCTTCGTTCAGTGAGTGTGGCCAGTTAGAGCTCAGTAAGTAACTCAAGAGAGTAGTTCGTTTTTTTGGTGGTGAAAAGCGAGATTTTCATTGTGTTACAATGAAAATCTCGATTTTTCACTAATATTCCTAAGGCAGAACTTCCCTATGGAAACTTTGATCAACTGAGCATTCACATCGGACGCCGACAGGTGTATCATACAACCATCCTAGCCCAAGGGTAGTGCAAGATTACTTTTTCGCAATCCCGTCCTAACACTTGTTATTTTAACTAATTGCCATTCTCACCTGACTGACTACTGCAACAAATATATGAAGTCTATATATATATTATA
The DNA here is from genome assembly GCA_036245525.1 of Semisulcospira habei. Classification (NCBI taxonomy): domain Eukaryota; kingdom Metazoa; phylum Mollusca; class Gastropoda; family Semisulcospiridae; genus Semisulcospira; species Semisulcospira habei. The sequence goes on along the minus strand of BTPG01000007.1, from coordinate 109,661,996 downwards.
TATATATATATATTGATGTAGTTAGGCACTGTATACCATGCTAGTTCAAGGATAGTATCAGATTAGCCTGGCACCTTGGGAGGCGTCAGACTGACCTGGGACTTTGCTTGAACTAGCATGGTTAATCCATCTCCTGCAACTGGTGTGTGCATGGCCGCTTTCTCGGGGTACACTTTCTATCGTCCCTTGCGTTTTTCTTCAGTCAATGAAAGAAGTCTTCGTTGAAAACATCCCAAAGATATTAAAACTTGTACAATTTTAAAATTTAAATTAATTAAAGGTACGTAATTGAAAATACGAACTTACATAGACTTAAACTCATACAATTTAGATTTTAAACTTATATCATGTGGGTAAACTCTTTAAAAAAAATTCAGAAAATAAAAAAATTCTGAAGATATATTCTGAAAGCAATGTTATTGTTTTCTTTTACACTGTGACAGAAAAGCAAGCAGCATTTGATTATTTTGACGCTGTTTCTTTCTTCATTTAAATCAAAAATTGTATGCACTGTATATCCCTTCTCCCTCTTCCCTAGTTTTGTATTAACTCTTAAATTCCCAGAACTAAATGACTTCCATTCGATAGAATAGAAGTCATTTAGTTCTGGGAGTTTAAGGGTTAATCGCCTGTGTGTAGTCTTTGTTACTCGTGATGACGCGTAAAACAAAAAAATCAAAAAATCAAAATACATGTAAATCGATAACAATCAGCCTTTTTATCCTGATCGCGCATGTGTGTTTGTTATCTGTTTAACGACATGAGCCGCATACACCGTCTTTCACAGTATTTAAGGTCGCAGTCCACAGTTGTGAGTCCTCCTATGTAACAGTTCAGGAGAACTGATGGTCGGCCATGATAGTTCAAGGGTGGTGTCAGAACAGCTTGGCGCCTGGGGTGCCAAGCTTTTCTGACACCACCCTTGAACTAACATGGTTGATCCATATCTTGGTGTAGTGTCAGGTTAGATTAACGCATTCTGCTCCAGGAACGAAATCCGCAAATTGTGAAGTTGCCCTTTGAAGACTGTATTACACTTCTGGAAACAGATCGAGCGTGATAGTTCAAGGGTTGTGCCAGAATAGCTTGGCGCCTATGGGCGCCAAGTTATTCTGGCACAACCCTTAAACTATCACGCTCGATCCATGTCTTGCCGTGACGTGTCGGAGTTGAATGACTGAGTTAAACCGTCCATTGCAGTTTTAAGAGGCCGTTTTGTTAGACTTCCATCCACTGCGATATATGGTACTCTTTTTTATGATGTTTATTTTACATTGCATCAATTGTTGAACGTTTCTATCTATACATTTGTATTTAATAACTCCAACATTGTTTAAGTTTCTGTGAGATGATATCGTGTACATTTGTTTGTTTGTTGTTGCTGTTGTTTGGGGGGGGGGGTTTGTTTGTTTGTTTTTCGTGCAAGAAGTTGTTTAGCATAATGTCCTAAAGTACTTAATGTTTTAAATCTTTTGCACCAGAGAAGAACACTTGCGCATTTAACTTTGATTATTAAATTTCAGCATATCAGGAGAGGTATTTGTTTTTAGTATGTAAGTGTGTGTGCGTGCGTGTGTATGTGTGCATGCTTCGTGCCTGTCTGCTCGTGTGTGTGTGTGTGTGTGTGTGTGTGTGTGTGTGTGTGTGTGTGTGTGTGTGTGTGTGTGTGTGTGCCTGCGTGCCCGTGTGTCTGTGTTTTATCATATGTTACGTAATGTATTACATTGTTTGTATTTTTGACTGTTATTCTTTACAGCTGTATGTGTAATAAAATTTAGAAAAAAAATAGTATCTGGTTCATGTTTATACAACACAATACAATACAATAATAAATACTTTATTGTCCCCGAGGGAAAATTGTCGCAGCGGTATAACATACATAATAGAGAAAGAATAAAAGGTTACATGGGCGTCATCTGCAACCCCTTCCATACCCTCATCCCCCGGCCCCCCACCCCCAATCCCCGCCCCCTCTCCCCCCGTACCCTTCCACACATACACACACCTAAAAACACCTAAACTCACTACTACACATAATAAACAATACACTAAGACTAAACGACTAAAATAATATATTGTAAAGTTATAGCATATTTGTTGTTTATTTGTGTGTTTGATAGGTTTTTTCTTTGCTTGTTTTTGTTTGTTTGGGTGTTGTTGTTTTTTTTTTGTTGTTGTTGTTGGTTGGTTAGGTTGTTTTGTTTTGTTGCGGGTTTTTGTTGTTGTTGTTGTTTTTGTTTTGGTTTTTTTTTTTGGGGGGGGGGAGGGTAAGATGGGGGGGGGGGGGGTGTTTTGAGCGCGAGACTTTTTTTTAAATGGTCATACATTTTTTACATAATAATATTTTTTTAATGCATCTGTGAAGCGGAATTATTGAGTGTAGGGTGTCATGTTGCAGAACTTTGTGTATAATTCGGAAGACGGAGGACTTTTGTAAGTATTAAAACTATTCTTGAAACGAGGGTGAGAGAGATTTGTACTAATTTGTGTGTCTATAATTTTCGGCCTGACGTCAAACTCCACTTATTTCAAACGTACGTCATATGTTTGTGTAAATAGATGACGTGTGTCACGTAAAATTACACAGACTCTCGCTGACAACATCATGGCGGACCCTTCTGGCTAGCCAAGTCAAGTGATAACTTTTGAGCACCGAATGCATGGTGGACCTGCCCCTTTTTCAAACATCTAAAAGGTTTTATGAAAAGATCCACCTTCAAGGGTCAGAGGGGAAACATTTCTACCGGCATGCCAACGAAGTGCAACGAAGACCATTCCATCGACGAATATCAAGCAGCAGGCTGCAATCAATCTTCACGAAGACTGACAGCAGGACTCGAAAGAGCGAAAAACAAACTAGTCTTGATAAACGAGACCAAAGGTTTGACTGCCAGTGTTTTTTTCCTACTTACTTGGTATTTTCTTCCAAAACTGTCTCGATTGTTCCAGCAAGACAACGTAGAACTCAGCTGAGTTTGATAGTCAACTGTCAAGATCAGCTGATACAATGGAATTCACAGTGAGGATCGACTATGTCGGCATCGCCATCGCCACCACAATGATCGTAATGGAAGCCATGAGCATGGATTATCTCAGAGACGAAGCCACTGACCTAGCACAAGCTGTCTTCTCTTACTTCTTCCCTCAGTATACAGATTGAGCCTGCTGTTTCAGATTAACAACTTCTTGTCACGGTCTCTCGTCTGCCGGCAGTTCATGTGCGGCACTAAAACCCGGCAACTTTCCGCGAGACATGGCGACTGATAAGAACAGAAACAGTTTTTTTTTACAAATAATAATAATGATGATAATAAAAGGTATTCATCATCTACGACGTATTCCTGTTGGTCCTAACGGCCCATACTTTAACCCTTTGTCGGTAGCGGTTTTTGTCGCGCCGCTACCGACAGCCCAAGGCCGGTTTAGGCCTAATCGTCTGTCAAGCACTGCGCACAATTGAGTCGACGCCCACACAGACGGATCTTGTCAAAAGAAAGCGAACGGTGGAATAGCTGCCTCAAAATCTGTCCAGTTTGGTCATGAACGTAGTGATAATGAATAACATTACTAAGCACCCTTTCCATTGTTGCGAAAAACAAGCCTTTCGTCTACAACTATGCAAAACAACAACACAAATAAAAACAATTTTTAAAAAAAAACTGTTGCATGGAGTTTGGTTCTAATCAAATGCTTAACAAAACTGACAAGTTTGGCGGGTACGATTGACATCAGCTACAATGATAGAGGATGTTCAACAGCGACATGATATACAGGGTGAGTCCACCTTAGATTTCGTGTGACTGAATTCCGGTCAGACGGAGGAACCTAAGGTGAACGCAATTTCAAATCACTGTACGATTGTGTCACTGATCCACTGTCTGCTTGTGTAGGCGGTCACTCGTGTCCAACAAAGGCCTGACGTCCCGCGAATAGGCTACGGATTTTGCTTTCAGAAAGAACCTGTCCCTGTTTTTGATATTTATAAGTTCAGGTGGTTCCCAGTCTCTTGATGTCTGCTTGGGGGTCTCGACGCCAGGTGTTTCTCGGCCTGCCTCTTTTCCTCTTTCCCTGGGGGTCCATGACAATGCCTGCCTAGTGATACTGGAAACTGGCTTTCTCAGACTGTGATCAATCCATCCCCATCTTCTTCGTCCAATTTCATTCTCTGCTGTTATCTGCTCTGTTCTCTCCCAGAGGCTGACGTTGCTGATCTTCTCTGGCCAGTGGATTTTCAAGATTCTTCTAAGGCAACAGTTTATGAAGATCTGTACTCTGTTGACTGTGGCTTTTGTCAACCTCCAAGTCTCTGCTCCATATAGGAGAACTGCTTTTATGTTTGAGTTGAAAATCCGGACTTTGGTGTGTTATGACACCTCTCTGGAACTCCACACTTTTTCAGCTGGAGAAAGGCTGCTCTGGCTTTACCGATTCGTGCTCTGACATCTGCGTCAGTGCCACCTTTTTTGTCGATGATGCTTCCGAGATAGGTGAAGGACTCCGCCTCCTCCAACGGGGTGCCAGCAAGCAAGACTGGTTCTTCCTTGGTTGCATTCAGCCTCAATGTCTTTGTTTTCTGTTTGTGGATGGTGAGGCCCACTTGGGACGAGATGTCAGCAAGCCTCATGGTCTTGTCCTGCATTTGTTGATGAGTGTGGGACAGTAAAGCCAAGTCGTCTGCAAAATCGAGGTCATCAAGCTGTGTCCACAGTGTCCACTGTATTCCACTTCTTCTCTGCTCTGTGGTCCTCTTCATGACCCAGTCTATGGTCAGTAGGAAGAGGAACGGAGACAGCAAACACCCCTGCCTGACGCCGGTTCTGACCTGGAGCTCCCTGGTGAACTGCCCTTCATGGATCACGCGACATGTCATGCCATCGTAGCTGCTCTTGATCAGGCAGACGAGTTTTGTGGGTACACCGTAGTGTCGTAAGAGTTTCCACAAAGTCTCTCGGTCCACGCTGTCAAATGCTTTCTCATAATCCACAAAGTTGACGTACAGCGGGGAGCTCCACTCCAGAGACTGCTCCACGATGATGCGGAGAGTGGCAATCTGGTCTGTACATGATCGTTTTTTCCTGAATCCTGCTTGCTGGTCTCTCAGCTGGGGGTCGACGGAGCTCTTCATTCTCTCCAGGATGATCCTGTTGAAGACCTTTCCTGGTACTGACAGCAAGGTGATTCCTCTGTAGTTAGAACACTTGCTGGGGTCGCCTTTCTTGGGAAGCTTGATTAGGTACCCCTCCTTCCAATCACTGAGCCGGCATCACCTCCTCTCTGAGTTCCCAGAGGCTTTCCAAACAGTGGGTACAACATCTCTACTGTTGTTTCTAGGTCTGCTTTCAGAGCCTCCGCTGGGATGCCATCTGGCCCTGCTGCTTTGCTGTTCTTCAAAAATGCCTCTGCTCTTCTTATCTCTTCCCGGCTGGGTCTGTCACAGCTGATGGGTAGGTCAGTCTCTCAGTGCCGGCTGGCTGGATGTCTGGGGGGTCGGGTGGGGTGGGTCTGTTCAGTAACTCTTCAAAATACTCGGCCCATCTGTCAAATCAGTTAAATACTTTCAGTCAAATCGTGAGAGTTCGGAGCTGCTTCGTGTACTCCTTTTTGCTACTTATCGGCCAGCAGTACCGTAAAAGCAGCGACAAACCGACTTGACAGTGAAAAGTGGACGCTGAGCTATCGTGGATACTGTTCAGGAGTTACCGTTGTTCACTCTAAGAATGATCTCCCCTATGTAAACATTATGGCCGATTGGTGACAACGATCAATATCGGTTGACCAACTCTCCAGTCACTTAAGGTATCAGGTGACACGTTCATTTCTCGCTCTTTCTGCCCTTGTATATAGAAACTTTGGATTGCAGCTACATATGCATGGTTAGAAGCGCAACCTCGTTTTGCGTGTTTATTTCTCACTGTGCGTCAGATTGTTTGAACACGTTGGTTACCGAAGTGTCATAAATTTGCATACGAAAACGGGGTCACACATGCCTTTGTCGAGGCAAACCAGAGAGTTTGCGGAAACTGAAAATGGATCGCTTTTGGGTTAAATGAGCCGGACCAACACGACAATACAGCATAGGGAGGTCAGCCCGGTTAGACGATTGTTGTTGTTTGTTCTTTATCAATAATATTCAAGTTACATTTTGAATTCAGGCTGTTTACCTGAGTATTTGTTACGTGTTCACTGAAACGTTTTAAGGCAGGACAAAGCAAATCACGCCAAAGTGGAGAATGGTGTAGTAGCTGTTCTTGACTTGGAGCCGTACAGTGTCAGTTCTTGTCTGACTTTGAAAGACAACATTTCTCAGTGTGGTATTTAGGTACAGTATTAATCTACAGCCTTTCTTTTCATACAGTTCATTCCCAACAAGCAAAACGTCTTTAGGTTGGTGATGACCTGAGAACCATTTTGTTTTATTAACCCTCTCATGCATGCAGGCGTTTATTGTTACATTACTAGCATCAACATGCACAAGAGGGTTATAACCCTTTGGCTGCTGGTAACAGTTTTTGTCATGATGATTCCAGCAAGACTCAATGTGACAAAAACTGCCACCAACAGCCAAAGGATTTATAAAAGTGTGACACGCATTCGCCTGAGGAAGTTTTGAGTACTGGATTGTTGTCGTGTTTCAGAGAGAAATGCAGTATGGTTGACAGTGCTTTGCAGTCATACAGAACTGCTGGCATGAAACCTCTGAACTCAGTAGCCAAGGACTAAAGACCAAAAAATTCAGTTTGGGATTCAAAAATAGAAACTGAAGTTGTTAATGCTCTTTGTGATTCTATCTTAAGTCTGAATTTACTGTTGAAATGAGAAGCAGAATCATCTTTCCTTCTTTATTAGACATCCATCAGGAGTATTTGGCTGGAGTTTTGTGGTGCTTGTGAACATTTTGGAGTGGTTAGGCTTGGTCGTAAGGGACTGATAGCTTTTTGTGCATTTAGGAGTGTGTGAACGGGTGCTCAACTTTTCCTGTGTGAGGATTAGAACAGAAGACTTTCAGTCATGATCAAACAAGGACTGGTGCACGAGCGAATTGGAGATCTGACTATGCAGAATCCTTTACCTCCCCTCAACACTCTGCCACAGTGGTCACGCGTCAACAACCTGGACAAGGCACGCTATCCTAAACCATTTGTCAAGGTGAGCTTCATCTTCCTTTGTTTGTGTGTGTGGCCATTACCATATTTTGTAGCAACTGGTTTTCAATAAACTGAAGGTAGAAATGCGTTGGCCTGCACTAGCAAATAAAGCAAAACTGTTCAGCTTGGGTGTACATAGTCTACTCAGCAAAAATCCAGGCAGGCATGAATCTAGACTCAACGATGTAAATGTCACTGCTACAATTCTTTTTTTTGTTATAGGTGTTGCAAAAGGAGCCCTAATGTACAGTAAGTCCAGTACCCCTACTCCATTTATTGTGCAAAGTGGGATTTTTATTATAATGAAAAACTGGCTTTTCACAAAAATGGACTGAGTGAAAGACAGTAAGTCCATGTTTGTGAAAAGCGAGATTTTTATTGTCATAAAAATCTCGCTTTTCACAAACATGGACTTACTGTCTTTTGCCTGCACAGGGCATAACTGTGGCCCATGTCAGCCCAAGGATCCTTTTCTCACAGCCTTATTATTCGTTGCTTTCATGATGCCACTGTTATTGTTATGACAGGACAAGCTGCAGCCCATAGAGACACAGAAGGACATGGAAGACGAAGACAAGGAGCTGGACCTGTCTGGCATGAACCCCGCTCAGCGCATCCAGTATCTGGAACGCAGCCTCATGTTTCTCCGCCAGCAGCACACTGACGTCCTCAGGTCTTTGCACGATGAAGTGGATGGATTGAAGAAAGAAAACAAAGGTGTGTGAACAAACAAAACTGCTGATGAGATAAGGGTTCAGAGTTTTTGTATGCTTTGAATTTCTCATGTCGTGACAGTCTTGAGAAATAATCATGAAAGCGGTAGAAATCAGGAGGTTGGGGGAAGCAGGAAGGGAGACTTGACAGGTATGATAATGAAATAAACTGACTTGTTGGCAGAGAAGCTAGTTCCTAAACAAAAATATATTGCCGTGAGATTTACCCCATTCTGCATGTAGCCACCATTTCCAGTATGAGTGGTTATGCGCACAACAGGGTTAATACAAAATGTCTTGTTCTTCAGATCTACAGTTCAAGATTGTCATGAGCCAGAAGGCCCAACAGCAACAGAGTCCAGAGCACGGTCACAGTATTGCTGGTAAACACTCAACAGAGAATGGACAGGAACTGAGAGGTTTGGCTTCATTCATATCTCCTGGACAAACAAATTAGCTCCCTTGACCCCTTCCTTGTGGCACTCAATTGCCAGCCCACGACATATACGAGGCTCAAAGTACATGATGCTTCGCAGCAATGGGCAAAGTTGCATGAACAAGCTTAAATACTGCGCAAGCCACTAAGCAAGGTGCTCCGCTATAGTGGAGCACTTTGCTTAGTGGCTTGCTCATGATTAAGCCCGCTCATTCAACTTGGGCTAGGGAATGACTGTTCATTTGTCCATCGTTGAGCGCGTATATACTACGAAGTCCTGCCCCCACCCTCTCCTATGGTGTGTAGATCACAGCTATTGTCATTGATGCCTGGAAGTGAGGGCTGTAATTCCCAAACCCATTCAACCCTGACGATCTACAATATGAGATGGATTGACCAAAATAGTTTGAAGGGTCATGCCTCGAGGCACCAAGCTTTTCCAGCACCACCCTTGAGCTAGCATGACATATCTGTCTCCTGTACTGGTGTGCAGTCTTCAGATTACAACTACTGAATTTAAGCTGTAAGAGCTTGATGTGTTAACCCTTTGGTTGTTTGTAACGTTTTTTGTCGTGATGATTCCTTCAACTGCTACTGACAGCCAGAGGGTTAAGACTTGTCATGCTATTTTTTTTTTTTTTTTAAATGCGCTGTTCTGAAGCAGACTATAAACATCCCAGTAAGCACGAAGCCCTCTTGCAGATGTCCATCACAGTTGGCCCATGCACAGCAATGCACGGTCCAACTGCAGCCAGGATTAGGTGCTTACTACTCAGAGTTAACCCTTTTAGCCCTGGCTTCCTACAGCAGGAGATGGCTTGACCGTGATAATGCAAGGGTAGTGCCAGATTAGCTTGGCGCCTTCAGGCGCCAAGCTAATCTGGCACTACCCTTCAATTATCATGGTCAAGCCATCTCCTGCAACTTACACATAGTCGTTAGGCAACATTTGAGAAATGGAACCTTGGGGCTAAAAGGGTTAAAAACAAAACTGGGGGGGGGGGGGGGGGGGGGGGGGGGGTTGTCTAAAATGTGTGAAAAATAACCAAACTTTATTTTGTTTTCTCTTTCAGAATTTTCAGCAGCATCATCCTCAATGCGATCTAAAGCAATGGGAGGGGGTAACACAAGAGGTAGGTTCAGAAGAAGCAACAGGGTGCAGTGTGAGACTGTACATGTGTCTGCATGTGCACATACGTTGTGAAAATAGAATTAATGTAGTATTCTAATTTGCGTGAAAGCTGATAAACTGCCTGCTGGTATTTGCCTCTGAAAATGTGTGTGGGAGGGAAAAGCTCTTCTTCTTGAGATATATACTGATGAGCGCAAGAAATGCGACATTTTTGGCTCACGTGCGAAGCAAAAGTGATTCTGTGTTCTGGGCCAGTGGTCGTCCGTTGTCTGTCGTCTGTTCGCCGTCGTCCGTGGTAAACTTTAACATTGTCATTTTCTCGGAGACTATTCAAGCTACAGTCTTCAAATTTGGCCCAAGGATACTTTGTGGCAAGACCTTTCTAAACATGCCAATATCAGTGACCTCTCACAAAGGTCAAGGTCACAGGGGATCAGGAAAATTATATCAAAAATATCTATTTTTGGACATAATTTATTTATTCTCAAATACTATTCAGAACTTCAAACACAAACTTGGTGCAAAGATACCTGATGGTAAGACCTTTATACACACACTAATTTGGTTGATCCCTCGGAAAGGTCAAGGGTCACAAGAGCTCAGGAAATAGATCCAAAATAGCCATATTTTTACAAATGTTTTTTCTCAAAATATTATTCACAACTTCAAACCCAAACTTGGTACAAATATATCTGATAGTAAGACCTTTCTATGCATACTAATTTGGTTGATCCCTCGGAAAGGTAAATGGTCACAACAGCTCAAAAAATAGATCAAAAAAAGCCATATTTTGACAAAAGATGTTTTATCTCAAATACTATTCATAACTTCAAACCCAAACTTGCGACAGAGATAACTGATGGTAAGACCTATCTTTGCATACTAATTTGGATGACCCCTCGGAAAGGTCAAGGGCCACAAGAGCTCAGGAATTAGGTTAAAAAAAAAATAGCCATATTTTGACAAGAAATGTTTTTTCTCTATTACTATTCAAAACTCCAAACCCAAACTTGCTACAGAGATACTTGATGGTAAAACCTATTTATGCATACTAATTTGAATGACCCCTCAGAAAGATCAAGGGTCACAAGAGCTCAGGAAATAGGTCCATAGCGCAGTGGTTAAGGCGCCTGCCACCAATGCTAAAGGTGTGAGGTTCGATTCCGGGTTCTGGCGTCGGATTTTTCTCCTCTAGTGTCACCATTAATTCGGGTGGACCGTCGGGGGTTCTTTCTCCGGGTACTCCGGCTCTTCCTCCCCCTTCACTTTGGTATCAGTTTCAGCCAACTTAATAAAATTTCAAATACAAAACGATTTCCAAATACCGTCAGTAGCTCGCTTGAGCTTGCCCTTAGCACCACGTGAATGTTCTGTGTTTACGTACAGTGTGTGAGTGAATGCGTGTGATTCACGTGAGCGTGCTTGTTGGGTTCAGTTCGCGGCTACATTCTGCGCATTGAGTTATATTATAAATATGAGAAATGCGCCATATAAATACCATGTAATAAATAATAATAAAAAAATAGTCATATTTTGACAAGAAATGTTTTTTATCAATTACTATTCACAACTTCAAACTCAAATTTGCTACAGAGATACCTGATGGTAAGACCTATCTATGCATACTAATTTGGATGACCCCTGGGAAAAGCTCAAGGGTCACAAGAGGTCGACAAATGTGTATTAAATGCCAATAATTGTAGTTATTATCAACATTTTTGCTAACTTTTCAATCAAATTTGTTACAAAGGTAGCTGATGATAAGACCTTCCTATGTATCCTAAATTAGTCAACTCATCATAAAGGTCAAGTTTACGGGGGTTTCACAGATGTGTGAAAACTGTTTAAATTTTAAGAAAACATAGATTTTGTTAATGCAGAAGCTATCCCTTTACTTATTGTCAGACATGCGTGGATCGGTCATACACGTGAGCCATAAAGGCTTTGCCTTTCTTGTTTATTTAAAAAATGCCGCACTTCTTGTGCTTATCAGTATATGTCTAAAGTAAAGAGGCACCTGAGCAGCCACTTTTTTTTGCAAGAAAAAAGTGGTCTTGTAGGGCAAAAAATGACACCCATCATTAAAGACCCTAATTCAGGTGGCTACTGACACCTGATTGCTGGTCTTTCATGAGGGGTGATCTGTTATCGGGATGGTCACTCAAAACAGGTTCTACTGTACATTTTGATGTTTGTGTCTATTTCTTTTCTCCAGAGGAGCGATTAGACGAGCTGAAAGTGATATTTCTGGAGGAGGAGATCAAAGAGTTGAAACACGCACTGCGAGAGACACGCAATCGCAACACATACATACAGCAGCTGCTCGAGCAGTCAGAGGATGCACGCAAACACCAGTGAGTACCTGCCGCCAAGGGCAGGAAACTTTTCCAAGCCCGTAACTGCCGAACAGTTGTCCATCTTGCATTGTGGCAAGATTTCGGCTTGGGGCTAAAAGCAGCGCAAACAAAGCTCCTAGACCTGTGACAGGCAGTTACTATTTAAAATAATGTGCACTTTGAGACAGTAGAATGGAAATCGGCATTTAGTTCTGGGAGTTGAACCCCTTGACTGCTGAGAAACAGTAAACCTGATCCAGCTGCAAGAGGCGTAGATCCTCTTGAGCCCCCGCACTTGCAGGGGCTCATGAGGATCTAGGCCTCTTGCTAACACCACTTTGAGTCCTGGGATGGTTGGACTCTTCGGTGTTGAATTAACAAAGATTTTAAAAACTTAGTCTGTGTCAACTGACATTGAAGGCGTTATTACTGTTTATTATTATTTTTATCATATTGTTATCATCCCCATTGCAGGCAAGCATCACTGGACTCCCTGAAGTACCAGATGTCCCACGGTGGGGCGCAGATTTCACAGATGGCCGAGCAGATTGCTGACGGCCAAAGTTCCCTAGTCGAGCCAAACGGGCGGCCACTGTCACTGGCAGAATGCCAGGCCATCATCCGACATCTTCAGCAGGTCAACGAACGGCAGGCACACGAGGTTTTGGTTGATTCTGTTTTGTTTAAAGTGTGTGACAGTTATCCACGTTTTTCTTGTGGATGAAAACAAGTTTAATCTAGTTACTGCCAGTGGCGACAAGTCATGGTTCTGAAATTACAGTCTGCTTCACTTATAACAAGTCGGATATAACAGCACTTTGTCAGAGAGCCGCTCCTGTCGGTAAATAAATGTCACCTGTACGATGTGATACATGTACTATAGCAGTAGATCAGAGTGTCCCGACAGCACGTCTTTCCTTAAATTACTCTGCTTATAACAAATTTCAGATATAGCAACAAGAAAAGTTGGGTTCCCAATCCAATTTGTTGTATCTGGAGTTTACTGTATTTTAGCACATTCAGCCCTGACGCACTACAGCAGGAGATGGGTCGACCGTGATAATGCAAAGGTAGTGCCAGATTAGCTTGGCGCCTGTCGGCACCAAGCTAATCTGGCACTACCCTTGAATTATCATGGTTGATCCATCTCCTGCAACAGGTGCATAGTCGCTAGATGACGCCTCCAAAATTTGGGAAATACATGCATCGGGCTGAATGAGTTGAATTCAATGTTGAAAGCGATACAAAATGATGCCAGCAAGGACGACACACAACCTCCAGTGCCACCACACCTACAGGGCCACTGAAAACTCTGCACCTCTTGCAGCTTGGCAAAGTTCTTTTTTTCTCAGTAGTAAAGGATTAACCCCTTCACTACCAGTGGACACAGACTATGTATCTGAAATCTTGATACCAGAGAGCCGAATGCCAGAGAGCCCCAGCCTTCCACAGAACATGGACACAAAGAGGTGGCAGCAAGAGGCACAGATCCTCATGAGCCCCCGCAATTGCAGGGGCTCATGAGGGTCTATGTCTCTTCCAGCTGGATCAAATTAACTTGCTTTTCTAAGCAGTCATGGGCTTAATCGTCACTGTGATCTGTGATGACAACTTCCTGTGTTCAAGATATATTTTTACACATCAGTATCTAGTGGAGGTTTTGTCCGTGACTTTGGACCACAAATAGTACAAGCTGTTGTTGTTATGGGGAAAAAAAGGTTGACCTTCGTTTACATGTGTGTGGGAAAGTTGTGGTAAATCAAAGTGGTGCACCTGAACTGATCAGTGTTCGGGCCATATCCACAGTTAACCCATTCAGCCCTGATGCACTACAGCAGGAGCTGTGTTGACCATGATAATTCAAGGGTAGTGCCAGATTAGCTTGGCGCCGACAGGCCTTGAATTATCATGGTCGATCCATCTTCTGCAACTGGTGCATTGTCATTAGATAACGCCTCCAAATTTGGGAATTAGGCCGTCGGGCTGAATGAGTTAATGTAGCTGTCCCCAGCCGCCATAAAACGCCCTCTAGGGCTGTCTGCAATCAATGTAGTGGTGTGGACTGTAAACCCCAGCTGACCTAACCTTGGTGCTCATCTCTTTTTTCTCTTCAGTTGGAGCGGCTGAAATCGGACCTTCGAGATGTGTTGTACTCGCACAAATGGACGCCAGATGCATACTTGCTGGCCAAGGCCTACATCGCTGAGGACGATAAGAAGGATGATGATGCAGCATCAAAAAGCTCCTTGCCAAAAATACCGCTCAAGCACCAAACCAGAAAATTGTAAGTGTGAGCTTTATGTATTCCACATCATTTATATAGTCATTTCAAGTACATGTATTTCCAACATTTCCCTTAATTTGTGCGAGTCTTTTGTTTGAGGTTGGTTTTCAATACGCAGATTTTCACTTCTGATCACTGCCAGTGCCAATTAATCACACACTGGTTGTCTCCCTCGATTCACTGGGCTCAGTGCAGCGATTCAAGGGAGACAACCAGTGCCGTTCTGCACAGCGAATTGAAGGAGACAACCAGTGTGAATTGATCCTTCTTCTTTTTTCAGGCCTGAGGTCGCCTACATCCGAGACACTGTGTCCTTACCAGCACTCAAGCAGACAGTGGGCAACCGGGCAGTTGAGCGACGGAAACGAACTCAGATCCTTCAAAAAGCTAAACTGCGAAAGGAGATAGTGCCCCAGTAAACATGTTTAGTTGCTTAGCTTCCAGCACATTTTGTACAGCACCCATGTCAAAACCATGTTGAAAATATTGGAGACTATATTTTGTGGTGATCTGTTTTGTTTGATCATGTGTATTTGTGCATGGTTTTCTCAAAATATTGGACAGTTCCTTTACTCTTCAGAAATATATGTCTGCAAAAATCAAGGTCAGAAAAAGAAAATCCCCAAGTTCTGCCAGCGTCAAAATTCAAATTCCACCCCCAACACGAACCCCCACCCCCCCCCCCCACCACCCCCTTCAGCCCCCCCTTCTTCCCCTGCCATTTATAGTTTCCACTTTTATCTTTTAACCCCTTCCTGTGCATGTTAATTCAACACCAAAGAGCCCCAGCCACCCAAGAAACATGATACAAACCAGTGGCGTCAACAAGAGGCATAGATCTTCATGAGCCCCTGTACCTGCGGGGGACACATGAGGATATGTGCCTCATGCAGTTGGGTGGTATTTACTTTTTCTCAACAGTGAAAGGGTTCACTTCTAACATACTGTGACAGGAATTAGGCAGTTCTTAACCCTGCAGGAATCATCACGACAAACCGCTAACACCACCCAAAGGGTTAATCAGCTAATGGCAGAAGCAAAACGTTTTTAGTTTAATCTTCTGACTGTCGGTAACGTTTTTGGTTGCAATGATTCCTGCAGGAACCATTGCAACAAAAAATACTACCAACAACCAACGGATTAAATTTCTGTATGAAGGCCTGTATGATTTCAGTACATACATAATCATAAGCACACAATGATGGACCTCCATCTTTCTCCAGCATGATTGAAAACATTCAGTGCAGAGCAAATCAAAAGATGTCTGAGAAATTCTAAGTATATTGTGCAACTCTAGATTGTATATTTCAGTTTTCATTTTGTTTTAGATGAGAAAAATAAAGGGAATGTATTTTATGTTCATAATCAATTATTTTAGAGTACTTTGTTCAACTTAAATTAGCAGACATTTGTTTATGATTATACAAGTGAGTATTTACTTCTAGAAATGAATTACCTGTGAGAAATAAAAAGCTGGCATGTTTGTAGACAAGTGTATTCATTACAGCAGAACCTGTTCTGAACAACCACCTTTTTTTGCAAGAAAAAAACTGGTCTGAACATACAGGTGCTCTCTGAACCCATTACATCCCGAGGCTGACTTGGTCAAATTTGCTTCTTGTCCTATAAAGGCTACATTAGGAGATGAGATCCACTGAGGCGCCAAGCTATTCTGGCACCACCCTTGAACTATCTGTCAAATTTGTTTCAAGCAGTGGATGTATCAGGATGATAAGGGTTAACCCTTATCATTCGGAATACACCAGTGTGTGAAACAAGTTTGATTAAAATAGTTCAAGGGTAGTGCCAGAATAGCTTGGCGCCTCTAGGCGCCAAGCTATTCTGGCACTACCCTGGAACTAAAGCCATTGGTCTATATCCTTATCTGTAAGTACTATAATGTAGCTTGCATATGGCAGTGTACAAATTTGAAGCTTTTAGCCTCAGTATGATAGGGGTTAAGAGAAGTCTTGAAGGGTAGACATGGTCACCTGTTATGAGAGACCATTATTCAGTGGCTTCAGTCACGTAATGATGGTCATTTATGACAGGTGATCTCTCATAATTGTGGTTACTCGAAAGAGATTCTGCTGTATATGGACATGCTGAGGAGCAGGGGGGGGGGGGGGGGGGGGGGGGGGGCATCTAGACATAAGTTCTCATGGACCCATACAGTTGTATGGCCTCGTGCGATTGCAATGGGGCTTTAAAAAAAAATTCTTTCTGGAACTGCATCAGTAAGTGCTAGTCTGTGATTTTGGACCATACGGCTTCGAGCCTTATGGTCCAAGTCACAGACCAGCACACTTTGAAAGCTTTCTGCTACATGGCAGTTAGACCTGTCCAGGCCACCACCAACTACTGGCCCATCTATTGTTACTTTCATATAGTGTTTTAATGAGTGCCGGCCTCTATAGACAGGCATCAGCTTTCCCCATAAAATATCAATTACACGTAGGTGGCAGTAATTAAATATTAACGTGCACTGCTGGACATGTTTACACTTGAGTACATGTATTTAGTCATCATGATGTCTGTAACATGTGTAGGCACAAGTGCTGTTGTAATTTCAAGGCACAAGTTTCAATTTTTTTTTTCCATAATGGCATGATTTGAGGTGAACTTTTTAACTCTTTCGAGACGTGCCGCCTCTGGATATGCAGCTCATGCCCGCATATCCGGCGGCAGCACATCTCAAATGAGTTAATAAAAACCTCAGTTTAAATTGCATATGTTCAAAATCAAATGTGCTTTGGTGTAAACTTAAAGCAGGGTGTATTACCGTGTATGCATAAATTTGCATTTGTGCGTCACATGGATTGTGAGCGTTTTCATTGCATGTTCATTATTTAAGTTTTCCTGGTGACGGTGACCAGTAGCAAAACCCTTGCTGTGAAATATTGCTGTTTTGGTCCCTGAATAGATTTCCTGCATGTCCTTTTGTTAAAGGCACAACATCCGACAGTCCACTGTTGGATAAACATAGCGCTTGCAGCCAGGCACTAAATGCTGCTCTCGGCCTCCGCACGCTGTATGAACTCCAGTCATGGGTTTAATGCTTCCTCCACAATGATCTCAGAACAGAAAAAGCATTTGTTGCAGTTGTAGAGTTTCGTCCAGAAAAAAATCCTGAGGATATTTATGTGGCTGATCTCTGCCAGCAAGAGGCAAAGATTCTCATGAGCCCTTGCGGCTGCAGGAGCTCATGAGAATCTATGCCTCTTGCAGACAAAAGTTGCTGAGTGATGGACCGTGGATTCAGTTTGGCGTCTTCACGTTATTACTGCACGTATGACTTGACTGTGAGTCGGGATGGGAACCGAGTGTGTGAATGGGGAAGGGCGCAACTGCGAGTGATCGACATGTCGAATGAATGCGGGAGAAATTTTTTCCTGTCGTCGGCTGAACCAATTAAGCCTTATTTCTCTTCCAGCACAGTCAACAAGAAATAGGTCACTATTCATTCAGTACATTTTTCAAAGTCTACAACAGTTTTTGTTTTCCCCTCTTCTGCTGCAGTCAAACAGAACTAGGGAAAAAGATATG
The DNA here is from genome assembly GCA_036245525.1 of Semisulcospira habei. Taxonomy (NCBI): domain Eukaryota; kingdom Metazoa; phylum Mollusca; class Gastropoda; family Semisulcospiridae; genus Semisulcospira; species Semisulcospira habei. The sequence goes on along the minus strand of BTPG01000007.1, from coordinate 109,644,404 downwards.
GATTTGTTCTCTACCATGTCCAATTAAAGATCCCGTTTAATCAAAGCAGCACAGCTGCACTGCACTTGAATTAATCCATATGTAATAGCTGTCCCTGTTCTCCATAATCCGCCCCTTCTTGGCGTGGACGTTAAAACCTCTGGCTGTCGGTAGGGCTTTTTGTCAAGGTGATTCCTGCAGAAATCACCACAACAAATGCAATGTCGATGGTCGAAGAGTGATTTAGATTGAATCCCTGAAATAAGCAGGCAAGAGAGAACATGTTTATTATGCAGCACATTGTTCAAGACCGGTTTCAAAAGTTTTTCTCTTTTTCTGTTTTGGATTCACTGGTGTTTGTGCATGTTGGCTTAGACTGGGTTTCGTTTGTCACCTGCGGCACACAATGATGTGGGTACAATTCAGATCAATGCAAGATCACACGACTGTGGTCACTTTTTGTCCAGCTGACAGCTTAGCACCATAGAGATTTTACTCTGTGTCAACATGATTGTGCTTAGCTGAAGTCATTCTCCCAGTGAGCAAAAAGTCCTGCGGCCAACATCAGCTGCAGCTGGCCCGTGTGCAGGCCAGCTGCAACTGATGTAGGCCGCAGGACTTTTTGCTCACTGGTCTTATCTGTAGGAATAATGAACCTAAAGATCAGCTTTAAAACTAGAGCCATTGTACTGTGCAACACTGTCTTGTGATGCATGCATGACAGTCTAGTATTGTACGATACAAATTTATTATTATTCATAAACGATGGAGTCGGTTGTGACGCTAAGGATCACTCTGAATGTGCAACCTGAAAATTTGTCATATAATCAAAATGTGTGCCCACATCTTTAGGTTATGGATGTAGAATTATGCCCTAACAGTTATTTGTTGCCGTCACTGTCATGGTGGCAAAAATAGACCTATACAGCATGAAACGGATGTTCCGATAGTTCAAGGGTGGTGCCAGAATAGCTTAGCGCCTCTGTTCTATCACTAGCCTTGAACAATAATGGTCTTTTGTGACTTTTTCTTAGCTTAAGTGGTTATATGGTGCACACACTTGTTTGTATGAGATACATTGTAATGAAATTCTGCTATATTAGCAAGTTATGTTTACTTAGATTATTATGACACTGTATGTGTGACGTGTAAACGAGTGCGCCGTGTATAATCATGACAAGATGTGTGAGGTCTCCTGGCTTGAATTGGATGCAGTCTTTACTCTGTATTGTGATTTGCTGTGAGTGCATGATTTGTGACTAGCATTATGATATCAAAGTTATTTCGATATGATACAAATCTAATTTATCAATGTAATCGTAATAAATTCCAAATATCACAAAATATCCAGACATTTTGGCACACCCGTAGTTGGCATTGAGTTGCAAGCAAGTGCAGACAATTCAGTGAAGACTGAATATCTTTTGATCATCTGTAGCCTAGAAGCAGATAGGGTAAACTGTATGTCATGAGACTGCCACCCATAGAGTTATATCTGTGCATCACTATCTTTTTTCAAATTCAGTGCACGTCATGCATACTTGGGTGAAATTCATGACATTCCAGTGAAAGTGGCAACATATGCACACCGTGATACAAATGTTTTGCGATGTAATGGTGAATTTCTTCTGCCAGGGAAAGTTACATTGTTGTAGTTAGGAGATCAGTCACGCACTTTCCGTCCAAAGATATCCACATTTGTTGAAATAAAGTGATAAAAAGAAAGTCTGCTGCGTTAAAGTACATGTACTGATTTCATTCACGTTCACATTTATACACAAATTGTAAGCCCAAGCTTCTTTGAATTTGTTCAGCTTGTTTGTTGAAAAGACTTTTCAAAGTCTTTTAAAACAAACAAGTTGAACAAATTTATGTGACAGACAGGTGAAACCTCATTACTTTGGATGACAACTCCATGCGTATGCTGACAGGCTACTACATACACACCAAAAAGTGAAAGAAAAACGTCCTGCAGATGTGTACATCCAAACTCTCATTTATTTCTCAAGAATAACAAAATCAAATCATTTCATGAAATGATCTTCATTCTTGTAAGTTCTTCCTTTCATCTGCGTTAAATGTTCAAAAGATTTCACAGTTGTAGAGGAAATGTTTGTATGCATTACCCTCACGCAAAGATGCCTACTAAAACAAGTTCTCAAACTTGTTAGCACCCAATTGTTACTTTCTCAAGATGAATTTAGCATGATAGTTCAAGAGTAGTACCAGATTAGTTTTGGGTCTTCAAAGGAGCCAAATCAATCTTGCACTACCCATGAAATATCAAAGCCAATCCATCTTTTTCTGTGTCATCTTGGGGGTGTATGCATTAACTTGCATTGAAGCTTTCTTCCTCAGTCAACAAACATTCTTACCCTTTGGCTGGCAGTAGTGTTTTCTGTCGCGATGATTCCTGCAGAAATCATGATGACAAAAAGCGCTACCAACAGCCGCAGGGCTTAGAATAAACTCTGAATTAACTGTGTGCACTGGTCTGAGACTTTGGACCTTACAACCTCAAGCCATAGGGACCAAAACCACAGACCAGCACAACTGATGACTAATGTTACTACTGTCCAAGTTTGTCAGGCTGGGCAGCTTTCTTACACAGTCGTGCAAGTAGTCCAGACATCTGTAGCAAGGACTGGACTCCCTCTGCTATCCTCAGGTGTGTGTTGCCAATCTCCTGAACAGAAAAAGTTTGAAAAGTTACTGATCTACTGGAACTTACAGTTTGAAACATTATCGATCTACTGACACTTACTCAACATCTTTAACTCGTTCTACCCGAACAGCGAAATTCCCAAGTCACGCCGTTGTCCTCCGAGGACTGCATCGCATTGCAGGACACAGATCGACCATGATAGTTCAAGGGTGATGCCAGACTAGCTTGGCGCCCATAGGCGCCAAGCTATTCTGGCATCACCCTTGAACTATCATGGTCGATCCTTATCTTGCTGTGGTGTGTCTGGGGTAGAAAGAGTTAAACCTAGCAGTAACCCAGTAAGCAAAGGTCCTCAGGCCCTCGACGGTCGCAGCTGGCCCGCACACGGCTGTGCGCGGACCCACTGTATTCGTCAAGGGCCTGAAGATGTCTTGCTGCTGGAGAAGACAGAGAACTTTGGATGCAACAAACACCAAACAAACTGTTCTGTTGAGCGAAGTGTGGTAGATCTTTGCCTGCTGCGGAATCATCGTGGTAAAAACTGCTACCGACAGCCAAAGTGTTTTAAAATATTTGCACATCACAACACTATCACTTTACACACCTTGATAAACTCCAGTTTCAAATATTCTGGCATGTTGTGGTTCTTGCACACTCGAAAGATGATGGTGATGATGTCTTCGGCCGAGTACCCTAGTCGCCAAAGGTGGGCCATGATTTTGTATGCCTCATCTAGGTTCCCATTCACACAGTGCTGCAGCATGTCTTTGATCAGCACAGGATGAGGCTCGTCGCAAACCTGTCAAAATAGAGAGTGGTAATGTGGTATACCATGTGTGCTCTATCATCATCGTTCATGATTCACAAAATTTACTGGCCATAAAAAAGTATGTTTGTTTCCTCAAAAACATTACCGATGACATGACTTTATGGAAATGTCTACTTCTAGCTCAATTTTAGCCTACTTACCCGTTGTGTGCCCACACAACCTGGGAGGCACTCGGGGAACCCCCCCTAGAGGGGCCGAGAGTTGTCTCCCGTTTCCCGCCTTACCAGCTCCGGTCACGAGACCGCCCAGTTTTGCTACTTCGCTCGTACAGAGAAGACGTGTCTGGCCTTGCTCTCGCGCCGCTTCGACCGGTCCTTCTCTTGCCTACGCTCGTTGCCTCTTCGTGTGCTCTGCGCCTCCTAGCGCTGACCTGCCTTCTTGTGCCCTGCCTCTGCTGGCGTCATTCTGCTGCTCTCCTCTAGGCTGTGGAGGTGTATGACTACCCTTCCCCCTGTTCCCGATTCGTCTCGGAGGTAAGGTAGTGGTAGTTTCCCACAGCCGGCCCTCGGGCCGAGAGCCGGCTACCGTTGGGCTTTCCTTTCGGCTTTGCTACTACGTGGGCGCCAGTTGTTGAGCTTACGCTTCGGCGCCTTGCACGACCTTTTTTACGAGTCTCCTCGAGGGACGTCGCCTTCTCTCCTTTGGTATTTCACTGTTATGAGAAGACGTTGCCTTGTAGACTAGGGTTTCTGTTCTCGTAGGGCCTTCGGGCACCCACACTCCGTTCGTCTACCTTAAAGGCCCTTTAGCTCTGGGCGACTGTAGCCACTATTTACGCGCCGGTGGTTACGGCGCTTGGAGTACCTTGGTGTGGGGCTAGGCTTCCTTGTCCGCCTTTGCGACCTTGTGCTCTTTGTCTGTTGCAGGAACCAAATGCTTACCTGCTCTCAATGCGGCGACTTCAAGTGGCCGACGGACGACCATGCGGTCTGCCTCCCCTGCTCGGGCTGCGCCTCGGACCATCTCTGCGATGTCTGTGCGACCTGGCCGGAGATCCGTTGGTCTGACCTCTGGAGTTTTTACCGGCGAGAGCGACCTCCGTCTGCTATCTCTCGTCCCACTCCTGTTGACGTCGCCCCTGTGGTAACGACCGCTCTTCCTCGCCTCGGCCTCTCGGAACGGATTGATCGTCGGGACCCTGCGTTGTTCGCTGACCAGAGGACTGCCACTGCTGCCACGCCCGCTGACCCTTCCGGAGGGTCTGTTTGCCGGCAAAGCGCCCGCCTCACTGAGCCCGGCCTGCAGCAGTTCGCCACGAGCCGTCCCACGTTGACTGGCCTTGCTCCTCTCTCTCTCCACGATAAGCCCGCTGATCCTTCCGGAGGATCTGTACACCGGCATAGAGCCCTTCTCACTGAGTCCGGCCAGGAGAGACGTCAGCCTCAACCTACGCGACACAGTCGCGCCCCCGACCTTTCCCGTTCCACCGTCAGTGCTAGACACTCGCGCTCGCCCCGCGAGCGCCGCCGGAAAGATCGTTCCCCCCGTCGGGAGCGTCGCCGCTCCCCCCGCCTCTCCTCGTCGCGCGCTCGGTCGCGCTCGCCTTCGCACCGTTCGATGCGTTCGCCGCGTCACCGCCATCGTCGACCTTCTTCCCGTGATCGGCACTCCTCTTCGGTTGTCCGCCGTACTTCACCCAGACGTCGTTCCCGCGCACCGGACAGGACCCCTCCTCGCTCCTTCCCGCGTTCGCCTCGGCGATCCCCGCCTCTGTCGTCGCTGCCGGCTCATGCCCGGGCTTCCCGTGAGGTTCGAGATGCGCCCCCGCCCAAGCTTCGACCTTCCTTGGTGCCTCACCCGCCTTCTCGCCACCCCCTGGACGAAGAAGCCCTCAGCTTGCTGCCCGAAGACTCCGTCTCAGCCCTGTTGGAGGAGGATGCTCGCTCCCTTTCGCCCTCCGACGTCGGTGATGATGTCCCCTCGACCCTTCCGTCGTCGTCCCGGGCGGAGACCCTCCTAGCCTTGGATGAAGCCGCCAGGATCATCGCGGCCACTCTGCCAGCGGACTCCTGCCCAGCCTCTCCCCCCCTGAAGAGGAAGGTCTCGGCCTTGGTGGATGCCGAGCGTCAGGTGAAGAGGTTCAAGTCGCTTCCCCAGCCGCCTGGATTTAAGGAGCTGCGAGATGTCTTCTCAGCGCACCTGCAACTTCCAGCGTCTCAAGAGCCGGTGTTCTTCTCCGATCGTCGCTGGCCGGCTGGCCTGGACATCGCCTTCCGTCGGGATTGGTATGCCGGTCATTCCCAGGCTTTCTCCATCCCTCTTCCTGCGATCGACCCCCCGGCCGTGTCGCAAGCTGGCGGCTCCGCCCTCCTTCGCCGTTCTTTCCCTCGTGGCCTGGATTTGACTGCGTCTCTGGTGCGGAACACCTTAGCCTGCGCTGGGTTCCTGGAGCTGCTCACTCAAGCCCTGGTTCGTCGTGTGGAAGACGCTTGGCATCCTTCTATCACGCCTCTCCTTGGGGATTTACTCGTCTTAGCGGAAGTCGCCAACCGAGCCGCCTACCACTCGTCCGTTAACGCTATGGCTGCCTCCGCCAACTGTGACCTGATGCGTCGAGACGCCCTTCTGCTTGCCTGCCGAGGGATACCACCTGACCTGCGTGCGCAGCTTCGTCGTGCTCCGCTGGGTGGCCCCCTGCTTTTCGGCGACACCTGGTCATCCGTTCGAGCCTCCAACCCCGACCGCTGGCCTGTGAGTGCTCCTCCTCCCCGCCGCTTTCCGACCTCCCGCCAGGCTAGGGGTCGCGCCTCGCGGACGGTTAGACCCGCTGCTGCGTCAGCCCCTGCTTCGGCCCCTGAGCAGGCCCCCGCCTTTGGCCGTCCTAGACCCTCCAGGGCCCGTGTCCCCGCCTGGCCCCGTCCCGCCCGGCGACCGGGTCGCGGGCGGGCTACCTGACTGCCCCCCAGCCTTGCCCCCACCGACCACTTCGGGGTCTCCGGTCGGTGGGAGGCTAGCCTTTTTCAGCGGAAATTGGCTCACACTCTTTCCCGACGACCCCTGGATTTGCGACACCGTCTCGGCCGGCCTCCGGATCGCCTTTCGCAGCCCGCCTCCTTTGCGTCGCTCCCCCCTTTGGACCGAGATCCCCAGCGATCCGTTGAAGGCCTCCGCTCTTCGGGGAGAGGTCTCCTCCCTCCTGAGGAAAGCCGCCACGGAGGTGGTACGCGTCCCCTACTCCCCAGCCTTCTACAGCCGCTTGTTCATCGTTCCGAAGCCTGGAGGGAGATGGCGACCGGTGATCGATCTCTCGGCCCTGAACAAGTACATTACGGCCCCCTCCTTCCGGATGGAGACTGCTCGAGCCCTGAGAGCCGCGGTCCAGCCTCTGGACTTCGCAGTCAGCCTGGACCTTTCAGATGCGTACCTGCATGTCCCGATGCACCAGGCCTCCAGGAAGTTCCTCCGCTTTGCGATCGACGGTGTGGTATACCAGTTTCGCGCGCTCCCGTTCGGTCTCAACCTCAGCCCCTGGGTGTTCACCCGGCTGATGGACGCCGTAGTCGCCAAGGCCCGACAGTCCTCCTCCAGTCCGACGTCGAATTACCTAGATGACCTCCTCCTACGCAACCAGTCAGAGACCTCGCTCGCATCGGACAGGGATGCGCTGCTACGGCTTCTGGCACACTTGGGCTTCCTAGTGAACGACGGCAAGTCGGATCTCTCTCCGTCCCGCCGCTTCATGCACCTGGGCATGGAATTTGCGACCGACCTCAACACGGTGCGCCTCCCAGCCCCTCGGATCCAGAAGATTGCGGACCTAGCCGGTCAGTTAGCACGACAGGACGTGGCCCCCGCCAGAGTCTGGCTCCAGCTTTTGGGCCTGCTGAACGCCGCAGCGGACCTTATCCCCCTAGGTCGTCTCTACTCCCGGCCGATCCAGCTGCATCTCCTACTCCATTGGCGCCCGTCGTCAGGCGACTTAACGACGTTGGTTCCGGTGCCCCAGATGCTGCTGCCTCATCTTCGTCGGTGGACCGACCACTCTTGGCTAGCGTCGGGAGTTCCCCTGGCCGCCCCTCCTCCCCAGACCTCGCTTTGTGTCGACGCCAGCCTCACTGGGTGGGGCGCTCATCTCCTTCCTCGGTTCCTCTCGACTTCGGGGCCCTGGCCCGCGGACTTAGCGCACACTCACATCAACTGGCTGGAGATGCAGGCGGTGTGGCAAGCCCTGCAGTTCTGGGAGGATCTCCTCAGACACCAGGAGCTACTCGTCCTCTCGGACAACACGACTGTGGTGGCTTACATCCAGAAACAAGGTGGCACTCGCTCTCCCGACCTTTGTATGCTCCTCTACCGGATGATGCGTTGGTGCGAGGACTGGGGTATTACCATTCGAGCCCGACACATCCCCGGACACCTGAATGTCTTAGCCGACTCGCTGTCTCGCCGCGGCCAGCTCCTGCACACGGAATGGACCCTTCGGCAGGACATCTTTCGGATGATCTGTGCCCGGTGGGAGACTCCCCAGGTCGACTTGTTCGCCACAAGGTGGAACCATCAGCTGCCGCTCTTCGTCTCCCCGATTCCCGATCCACTTGCCTGGGCTGTCGATGCACTCTCCATTCCCTGGGACGGCCTGGTGGCTTACGCCTTCCCCCCGACGGTTCTTGTACCCAAAGTCCTTTTCAAGCTTCGGGGATGCTCGGCGGTCCTGCTGTTAGTTGCGCCGTTCGCCTGGAACCGCTCCTGGACCACCGACCTTCTCAGCCTCGCCACGGACCCGCCCCTGCTGCTTCCCGCCCCACGCACCATGCTCAAGCAACCGCGTCAGCCGCTGTTCCACCCCTGCCCGGAGCGGCTCCTCCTTCATGCCTGGAGGTTGTGCGGCAAGCCCTCGGAGCTAGAGGCTACTCGGGTGCAGCAGTGGAGGCGATCGCTTCGGCCCGCAGACCTTCCACCATCCGAGTCTACGAGGGAAAGTGGCGAGTCCTGTGTTCCTGGTGCTCTGAGCACGGCCTGTCACCCACGGAACTGACTAATCCTCAGCTGGCGGACTTCTTCCTCTGGCTCTTTCGAGACTTAGGCCTGGCCCCCATCTCCGTGAGGGGTTACCTGTCCATGATCGCTGAAACTTATCGACACCTTGGACACCCAGACCCGGGCGCCTGCAAAGACTTCGCCGACCTTATGGGTCACTTCGGCATCCAGCGCCCAACACACCGCTCACTCCTTCCCCGCTGGGACCTGCCCTGGGTGCTAACGTGGTTAAATTCTGACAGATTTGAACCCTTACCTTGGCCCGTTTCGCAGATGTGACACGAAAGACGTGCTTCCTGCTGGCCCTTGCTACCGCCTCTCGGGTGAGTGAGCTACACGCACTCTCGGCGCGGCCTACCTGCCTACAGTTCCGAGCGGACGGGTCTGTTCAACTCCTCACTGACCCTGCCTTCCTGGTCAAGAACAGGTCTCCTCTGACGGCACCTCAGGTTATCACCTTACGGCCGCTAAGAACCAACCCTCTGTCTCAGGAGACCAGGCAACAGGATCCCGTGCGCGCCCTTAGAGTTTATCTGCGACGATCTAAAGCCTTCCGCAGAGGGCGTTCGCGCCTCTTCCTACCTCTGAGACCCAGCAGGAATGACATAACAGCCCAGACGATCTCGTCCTGGCTCCGCTGGGTTATACGCTCCGCGTATCAAGATATCTCCCCGCAGGGAGCGAAGAGGCTGCACATTCGCGCACATGAGGTACGAGCCATGGCCACGAGTCTCGCATTTGACCGAAACTGCGCTGTCAAGGACATCGTGGCAGCCGTGGGCTGGCAGACTGAATCTGTATTCGCCCGCTTCTACCTCAGGGACCTGGCAGGCCAAAGAGAGAATCTCGCACTAGTGGGGGACATCGCCGCGGCGCAACACACCCTCCCGGCGCCACCGGCGCCGTAGGTATGCACTTCGCTAAAATTGTCGGGAGGTTGCGACTGGGAGGACGGCGCTGTTCCCATTAAGAGTTGCGCGGCACCCTCCTCCTCATCGCAATTCTTCCATAAAGTCATGTCATCGGTAATGTTTTTGAGGAAACAAATTCATTTTTCTCTAAAAGGTATTTTTTCGAAAAATACTTACCGATGACATGACTTTATGGAAATGTCTACTTCTAGCTCAATTTTAGCCTACTTACCCGTTGTGTGCCCACACAACCCGGGAGGCACTCGGGGAACCCCCCCTAGAGGGGCCGAGAGTTGTCTCCCGTTTCCCGCCTTACCAGCTCCAGTCACGAGACCGGCCAGTTTTTTGTGATACTTCGCTCGAAAGCGGCAAGCGGGGCAGGAGGGAGGGTCCTCCGAGTCATGTCATCGGTAAGTATTTTTCGAAAAAATACCTTTTAGAGAAAAATGAATTTGTTTCCTCAAAAACATTACCGATGACATGACTTTGTGGAAATGTCTACTACTAGCTCAATTTTAGCCTACTTACCCGTTGTGTGCCTACACAACCCGCTAGGCACTCGGGGAACCCCAGAGGGGCCGAGAGTTATCTCCCGCTCCTTCCTTACCAGTTCCTGTCACGAGACCAACCAGTCTTGCTACTTCGCTCGTGCCGAGAAGACGTGTCGGGCTTTGCTCCGCTGTGCCTCGACCGGTCTTCGGCTTGCCTACGCTCGTTTCGACTTCTCTTCCGTGCCTGCCGCCTTCTAGCGCTGCCTGCTTCTTCCTTGGCGCCGTTCCGGGTTCCCTCGGCTCTCCTCCGTGCTGTGACTGCTGTATGGCTACCCTTTCCCCCGTTCCCGCTTCAGCTTGGAGGTAAGGTAACGGTAGCTACCCACAGCCGGCCCTCGGGTCGAGAGCCGGCTGCCGTGGGACTCGTCTTTCGTTGTGGTTACGACATAAGGGCACCAACTATTGAAATAATTTCCGTGCCTTGCACAGCCTTCTTGCGACTCTCCTAGCGGGACGTCGCCTTCTCTCTCCTGGTTCTGCCTCGTTAGCTTACGAGTTGATTTTGCCTTTCAGACGCTGGTTTTCGTAGGGCCTGGCGGCACTCACGTTCCGTTCGTCCAGCTTAAAGGCCCTTTAGCCCTTGGAGAGTATAACCATTGTTTCACGCGCCGGCGGTCACGGCGCCTGGGGTTCCTTGGTGGACAGGGGGAGGTAGCTTAGTGGATAAGACACTGTGCTGGCAGTCGTAAGATAATAATAATGATAATAATAAGCGCATTAAATAGGCGCTTTATCCCAATTGAAATTCGGCTCTAAGCGCCGCCGCGTACTGAACCCAACAAGCACGCTCACGTGAATCACGCGCATTCGCTCACACACTGTACGTAGACACAGAACATTCACGTGGTGCGGGGGGCAAGCTCAGGCGAGCTACTGTAGTTTTTGGAAATTCAAAATCGTTTGTATTTGAAATTTGATTAAGTGGGCTGAAACTGATACCAAAGATCCCGGGTTCGTATCCCCGGGGGGGCAGGAATGGGATATGGACTTGCCTCATTCCATCTAGTCAATCTCTACAGACTCGGCTTACGTTTGCTTGTCTCGCCTTCATGTACACAGCACGCATAATCAAGGGCATATGATAAAAATGCCATTCCCACTAATTGAAAAGAGAATGCCCGGTCGGGCTGGTGAGATGAAACAATGATATCACAAAGGAGGGCTCGGCGCCCTCTTGCCTGTGTTTGCGACCTTGCTATGCCCTTTGTCTGTTACAGAACCCAAATGTTTATGTGCTCCCTATGGGGAAACTTCCAGTGCCGACGGATGACCATGCGGTCTGCCTACCTTGTGCGGGCTGCTACCCGGACCACCTGTGTATGTCTGTGCGACCTGGCCGGATATGTTTGGTCGGACCTCTGGGGCCTGTACCGACGAGAGCAGCCCCTGCCTGCTTCCTCTCTTCCGGCTCCGGTTGATACTTCTGCAGCCCTTACGGGGCTGACCGCCCTTTCCCGCCCTGGCCTCACGGAAAGGATTCCTGTTGGGACTCGGTGTTGCTGGCTGACCAGAGGACCGCCACTGCTGCCACGCCCGCTGACCCTTCCGGAGGGTCTGTTTGCCGGCAGAGCGCCCGCCTCACTGAGCCCGGCCTGCAGCAGTCTGCCCTGAGCCGTCCCACGTTGACTGGCCTTCCTCACCCGTCTCTCACCACAAGCCGCTGATCCTTCCGGAGGATCTGAACGCCGGCATAGCGCCCTGCTCTCGGAGTCTGGCCAAGAGAGGCGTCAGCTTTAGCTTGCGCGACACAGTCGCGCCCCGACTCCCACCGTTCCACTTTCAGTTCACTTGCTGGCTGATCAGAGGACTGCCACTGCTGCCACGCCCGCTGACCCTTCCGGAGGGTCTGTTTACCGGCAGAGCGCCCGCCTCACTGAGCCCGGCCTGCAGCAGTCCGCCATGAGCCGTCCCACATTGACTGGCCTTCCTCCTCTCTCTCTCTCCACGATAAGCCCGCTGATCCTTCCGGAGGATCTGTACGCCGGCATAGAGCCCTTCTCACTGAGTCCGGCCAGGAGAGACCTCAGCCTCAACCTATGCGACACAGTCGCGCCCCTGACTCATCCCGTTCCATCGTCAGTTCTAGACACTCGCGCTCGCCCGCGAGCGCCGCCGGAAAGATCATTCCCCGCGCCGGGATCGTCGCCGCTCCCACCGCCACTCCTCGTCGCGTGCGCGTTCGCGCTCGCACCGTTCGATGCGTCCGCCGCGTCGCCGCCTTCATCGGCGCCCCTCTTCGGTTGTCCGCCGTCCTTCGTCCAGACGTCGTTCCCGCGCACCGGACAGGACCCCTCATCACTTCTTCTCGCGGTCGCCTCGGCGATCCCCGCCTCCGTCGTCGCTGCCGGCTCGTTCCCGGGCTTCCCGCGAGGTTCGACACGCGTCCCCGCCCAAGCTTCGGCCTTCCTCGGTGCCTCGCCCGCCTTCTCGCCGCCCCCTGGACGAAGAAGCCATCAGTTTGCTGCCCGAGGACTCCGTCTCAGCCCTGTTGGATGAGGATGGTCGCTCCCTTTCGCCCGCCGACGTCGGTGTTGATGTCCCCTCGACCCTTCCGTCGTCGTCCCGTGCGGAGACCCTCTTAGCTTTGGACAAAGCCGCCAGGATCACCGCAGCCACTCTGCCAGCGGACTCCTGCCCAGCCTCTCCCCCCCTGAAGAGGAAGGTCTCGGCCTTGGTGGATGCCGAGCGTCAAGTTAAGAGGTTCAAGTCGCTTCCCCAGCCGCCTGGATTGGAGGAGCTGCGAGATGCCTTCTCAGCGCACCTGCAACTTCCCGCGTCTCGAGGGCCAGTGTTCTTCTCCGTTCGTCGCTGGCCGGCTGGCCTGGACATCACCTTCCGTCGGGACTGGTATGCCGGCCATTCCCAGGCTTCCTCCATCCCTCTTCCTGCGATGGAACCCCCTGCCGTGTCGCAAGCTGGCGGCTCCGCTCTTCTTCCCCGTTCACCCCCTCGTGGCCTGGATTTGACTGCGTCCCTGGTGCGGAACACCTTAGCCTGCGCTGGGTTCCTGGAGCTGCTCACTCAAGCCCTGGTTCGTCGTGTGGAAGACGCCTGGCTTCCTTCTATCACGCCGCCGGGTTGATCGGCTCTTCTTAGCGGAGTCGCCTACCGCGCCGCCTACCTCGCGTCAGTCTACGCTTCGCTGCCTCCGCCGACTGTGCCCTGACCCCGTCTTGGCCGTCCTTTTCCCTCGAGGTCTCATGTTCCCCGTGTTGCGCTGAGGCCTCCGCGCGGCGGGAGGTGTCTCCTCCCTCAGGTAAGTTGCCACGGAGGTTTTCCGATTCTCAGACTCGCCAACCTTCTTCAGCCGCCGATTTTTCGTTCCGAAGCCTGGAGGAAGTGGCGTCAGGTTTCTTCTCTCGGCCTGTACAGATTCGGCCCTCCTTCCGGACGGAGACTGCCAGAGCCCTGAAAGCAGCGGGCCAGCCTTAGACTGCGCAGGCGGCTTGGACCTTTCCGATGTGTACCTGCTGTCTCGATGCTCCAGGCCCCCAGGAAGTTCGCTGGTCGCGATCGACGGCGTCTTCTCCAGTTTCCCGCGCTCCCGTTCGGTCTCAACCTCTGCCCTGGCGGTTCACCGGGCCGATGGGACTCCTTAGTCGCCAAGGCCCGACAGTCCGACGTCGATCTACCCAGACGACCTCTTCCTTCGCCGCCAGTCTGAGAGCTCTCTCGCGACAGACAAGGACGCGCTACTGCACCTCCTGACGCACTTGGGGCTTCCTAGTAAACGAGGGCAAGTCTGATCTCACTCCTTCCCTAGGTCGTCTCTACGCCCAGCCGTTGCTGCTGCATCTTACTCCTTGGGCGCCCGGCTTCCGGCGACGTATCGACGATGGCGCCGGTGCCCCAGATTCTGTCGCCTCGCCTTCGTCGGTGGACCGACGCTGCTTGGCTGGCTTCGGCAGTTCCCCGGGCATCTTCTCCGCCCCAGTACTCTCTGGGTTCGACGCGAGCCTCTCTGCGTGGAATGCTCATCTCCTGCCGCGGTTCCCCTTGACTTCCGGCCCTCGGCCCTACGGATTAACGCACTATCTCATCGTCCGGCCAGTGATGCAGGCCGTTGACGAGCCCTTCATTGCTGGGATGACCTCCTCGGACACCAGGAGCTGCTCGCCCTCTCTGACAACACACCTTTGGTGGATTACTTCCAGGTACAAGGTGGCACACGCTCTCTCGAGCTTGGTATGCTTCTCTACCAGAGCTGGGGTTGGTGCGAGGACCGGACCTTCTTGGCGAGCCCGACACATTCCCGGACAGCTGTACGTCGGGACCGACTCGCTGTCCCGTCGCGGCCAGCTCTTGCATGCGGATTGGACCCTTCGGCAGGACATCTATCGGTGGACCCGCGCCCGTTAGGAGTCTCCCCAGGTCGACTGGTTCGCCACAAGGTGGAACCTTAGGCTTCCCCTCTTCGTCGCCCCGATTCCCGATCCCTGGGCTTGGGCTGTCGATGCGCGCTCCATTCCCTGGGACGTCCTGGCGGCCTCCGCCTTTCCTCGACGATCCTCGTACCCAAAGTCCTCCTCAACCTTCGGCGCTGCCCGGCGGCCCTCCTGTTAGTCGCTCCGTTCGCCTGGATCCGCCACAGGAACACCGGCCCTTCTCAGCCTCGCCACGGCCCCCCCCCCCCCCCCCCCCCCCCCCCCCCCATGCGCCTTCCCACTCCTCGCACCATGCTCAAGCCACTGCGCCAGCCGCTGTTCCTCCCTGCCCGGAGCGGTTCATCCTTCACGACTGGAGGTGTGCGGCAAGCCCTCGGTGCTAGAGGCTACTCGGGTACAGCGGTGGAGGCGATCGCTGCAGCCCCCAGACCTTCAGCATTCGAGTCTACGTGGGACATGGCGAGTCCTGTTTCCTGATGCCCTGATCACAGCCTGAACCTCACGGATTTGGCGTATCCGCAGCGGGCGGAGCTCTATCGGGCTCGGCTGAGACCTAGACCTAGCCCCTTCACGGTGAGGGGTCACCTGTCCAGGCTCGCTTACACGTTGACACCGCGGACACCCAGACCCGGGCGCCTGCACAGACCTCGCCCACCTTATGGGACACTTCGGCAGCCGGCGCCAGGCCTACCGCTCGCTCCTTCCCCGCTGGGACCTACCCTGGGTGCTAACGTGGTTGAATTCTGCCCGATTCGAACCCTTACAGCGGCCCGTTCGCAGATGTGACACGCTACACGTGCTTCCTGCTGGCCCGGGCTACCACCTCGCGGGGGAGCGAGCTACACGCGCTTAGGCGCGTCCTATCTGCTTACAGTTCTGAGCGGACGGGTCCGTGCTACTTCTCACTGCCCCGGCCTTCCTTGCCAAACAGGTCCCTCTGACCGCGCCGCAGGTTTTACCTTATGGCCGCTATGAAACAAACCCCTGTCACAGGAGACCAGGTAACAGGATCCCGTGCGCACCTTTGACTGCTCTGCGACGATCTAAAGCCTTCCGCAGAGGGCGTGCACGCCTCTCCCTACCTCTGAGATCGGCGGAATGACATAACGGCCCAGACGTTCTCTTCCTGGCCCCCTGAGTCATTTGCTCCGCCCATCAAGATTTCTCCCTGCAGGGAGCGAAGAGGCTGCACATATGCGCACACGAGGTACGAGCCATGGCCACGAGCGCCACGTTTGTTAGAAAATGCGCTGTCACGGACATCGTGGCTACCTTGGACGGGAAACTGAATCTGTATTCGCCCGCTTCTACCTCAGGGACCTGGCGGGCCAGCGAGAGAATCTCGCAATGGTGGGGGACATCGCCGCGGCGCAACACTCCCTCCCGGCGCCACCTGCGCCGTTGGTATGCACTTCGCTAAAATTGTCGGGAGTTGCGACTGGGAGGACGGCTCTTTTCCCTCCTAGGGAGTTGTCATGCGGCACCCTCCGCCTCATCGCAATTCTTCCACAAAGTCATGTCATCGGTAATGTTTTTGAGGAAACAAATTCATTTTTCTCTAAAAGGTATTTTTTCGAAAAATACTTACCGATGACATGACTCGGATGGCCCTCCCACCTGCCCCGCTTGCCGCTTTCGAGCGAAGTATCTGACTGGTTGGTCTCGTGACAGGAACTGGTAAGGAAGGAGCGGGAGATAACTCTCGGCCCCTCTGGGGTTCCCCGAGTGCCTAGCGGGTTGTGTAGGCACACAACGGGTAAGTAGGCTAAAATTGAGCTAGTAGTAGACATTTCCACAAAGTCATGTCATCGGTAAGTATTTTTCGAAAAAATACCTTTTAGAGAAAAATGAATTTTTCCTTGCTACAACAGTGTA
This sequence comes from Semisulcospira habei, assembly GCA_036245525.1. Classification (NCBI taxonomy): domain Eukaryota; kingdom Metazoa; phylum Mollusca; class Gastropoda; family Semisulcospiridae; genus Semisulcospira; species Semisulcospira habei. The sequence goes on along the minus strand of BTPG01000007.1, from coordinate 109,628,232 downwards.
AAAAGTCAACAAACATAATTAATAGCACAAACAAAGTATCACAAATGTTAGTAAAATTTTATGAATAGTAACAGAATCACATATGATAAATAAGATGTACGATTTAACAAGTTAAATACTGTGCTAGATTCACTATCAAATCACAAACATGTTACTATAAAACTATGCTAAATCCAAAACTAAAATGTCCAAGACAATAGAAAGTTATGAGTATTATTGCACCCTGATTTCTCCCACACTTTAATGGACATTCACAACTTCAGTGTGTTGCATTTGCATTCACCCACAGAAAATGACAACATACTCAGAAGGCACACACATGCCCACACACACAGTGCAGTTAAAACCATTAATTTATTCATTGCACACCGAAGTGATTCAAACATGCAGACATTATTTCAGACCATCCAAAATTCTGAGCTATGTATGTCTGTGTGCCCTCTCAATCTACAGACAGGTGGAATTTTAATGGGAAGATTATTTTATTTGGTGTGGAAATAAGATTCTTGATTATACTAACCTTGAACACATTTTCACTGTTGACATGGCCAAAGCCTTGAAATGTTGACTGCAAGTTGTTCAAAGCCTGGGCAAAATATTTTAAATAAACCAGTTAACATGGATGACAAATCTGTCTAAAAAATGGTCCACGGATTATGGCACCTCAATCCATGGCGATCAAGAGTGTTAGTACTGTTACATGGTAGTCGTAGTATGATGCAATCACACCAGACGCACGCACGTAGAGTTCTTGTAAAGAAACTTCACTCAGCTGCAACTCGTCACACGTGGCATAAGGTTGTAGACCACACTGGAGTAACAGTTCCAACAATATTTTATTGCAGCGATGCAATCACCGCACAATGCATCCACAAATGCACCAATACTGATACACTGTCTCCTCTACAACGTATCAACACTTTTGACACACTGCGTCTCTCATACAATGTACACACATACTTCCTAACATGGTATCTTAAACTATTACAGATTTCTAAAATAATCCAGCAAATTCTCCCAACACAACCAATCAGAAAAGAAAATGTAACCAAAACTCATTAATATACATTAAAAAAAAAAAAAAAAACTCTCTCTACAAATTTCCACTACCCTCTAAGTGCCTTTGATACAATCTTATGAAATATTGCCAACAACTTTGACATCATATATAAGGTCACTAGAAAGATCGCAACCCTGCTTGAACCTTTTAGTCTAATGTAGGTCAAACTTTACAACATTGTAGCAAAACTAAATCGATCGTAATTCTCCATGCAAAAGAAAAGGAATCCTGCTAAAAAGGTATGTAATTCTTATCCCAAATAACTCAAATGAATATATAGGATCTTTCCTATGATTAACACACACATGCTCTCAAAGAAAAAAGAATAACACAACCAAAAATGTTACAAAGAGACATAAATTCTCATGAGCCACTGCGGTACTGCGGATGCAGGGGCTCATGAGAGTTTATGCCTCCTGCAGATGGAATAGGCTGGCTGAAGGAATGTTCTGTCTGAACCAAAAAGCTGAATTTAGCGCTTTGGCATTTTGTAAAAGTTTAATGAGCCTGCACCACTTAAGACTGTCACCCATGAATTAACCCTTTCAGTTTCATTGCTCTCTCAATGACCTATTGCCTCATGCAGGAGCTGGATGAGCAAATGCAACAAAAAAAAACAACATATAACTGTATATAGTCGAATTCGCTCATAAAACGTCAGATAAAACGATCCTAACCACGCATTTTCTAAAAAATAAGTTATTTTGCTCATTGAATAACAAACTTTGGATTAAGCAACAACAAACATTAGGTCCCCAGGTCTTTTGTTACCGAGGTATCTGAAGCTTCAAATATATCATTAAATCCAGACCGAAAAATTCATTTTTCTCTAAAAGGTATTTTTTCGAAAAATACTTACCGATGACATGACTTTGTGGAAATGTCTACTACTAGCTCAATTTTAGCCTACTCACCCGTTGTGTGACCACACAACCCGGGAGGCACTCGGGGAACCCCCAGAGGGGCCGAGAGTTGTCTCCTGTTCCTGCCCTACCGGATCCGGTCACGAGACCAGCCAGTCTGATACTTCGCTCGCAAGCGGGGCAGGTGGGAGGGTCCTCCGAGTCATGTCATCGGTAAGTATTTTTCGAAAAAATACCTTTTAGAGAAAAATGAATTTGTTTCCTCAAAAACATTACCGATGACATGACTTTGTGGAAGAATTGCGATGAGGAGGAGGGTGCCGCGTAAAAACTCCTTAAGGGTAAAACAGCACTGTCCTCCCGGTCGCAAAACTCCCGACAATTTTAGTGAAGTGCATACCTACGGCGCCGGTGGCGCCGGGAGGGAGTGTTGCGCCGCGGCGATGTCCCCCACCAGGGCGAGATTCTCTCGCTGGCCTGCCAGGTCCCCGAGGTAGAAGCGGGCGAATATAGATTCAGTTTTCCAGCCCACAGCTGCCACGATGTCCTTGACAGTGCAGTTTCGATCAAACACGACGCTCGTGGCCATGGCTCGTACCTCGTGTGCGCGAATGTGCAGCCTCTTCGCTCCCTGCAGGGAGATCTCTTGATAGGCGGAGCGTATGACCCAGCGGAGCCAGGAAGAGATCGTCTGGGCTGTTATGTCATTCCTGCTGGGTCTCAGAGGTAGGAAGAGGCGCGAACGTCCCCTGCGGAAGGCTTTAGATCGCCGCAGATAAACTCTAAAGGCGCGCACGGGATCCTGTTGCCTGGTCTCCTGGGACAGGGGTTGGTTACGTAGTGGCCGTACGGTGATAACCTGAGGCGCGGTCAGAGGAGACCTGTTCTTGGCAAGGAAGGCAGGGTCCGTAAGTTATGAACGGACCCGTCCGCTCGGAACTGTAGGCAGGTAGGACGCGCCGAGAGCGCGTGTAGCTCGCTCACCCGTGAGGCGGTAGCAAGGGCCAGCAGGAAGCACGTCTTGCGTGTCACGTCTGCGAAACGGGCCAAAGGTAAGGGTCCGAAGCGGGCGGAATTCAACCACGGTAGCACCCAGGGCAGGTCCCAGCGGGGAAGGAGTGAGCGGTGGGTTGGGCGCTGGATGCCGAAGTGTCCCATAAGGTCGGCTAGGTCTTTGCAGGCGCCCGGGTCTGGGAGTCCAAGGTGTCGATAAGTGTCAGCGATCATGGACAGGTAACCCCTCACAGTGATGGGGGCTAGGCCTAGTTCTCGGAAGAGCCAGAGAAAGAAGTCCGCCAGCTGAGGATTAGTCAGTTCCGTGGGGGTCAGGCTGTGTTCGGAGCACCAGGAACACAGGACTCGCCACTTTCCCTCGTAGACTCGAATGGTCAAAGGTCTGCGGGCTGCAGCGATCGCCTCCACTGCTGCACCCGAGTAGCCTCTAGCTCCGAGGGCTTGCCGCACAACCTCCAGGCGTGAAGGAGGAGCCGCTCCGGGCAGGGGTGGAACAGCGGCTGGCGCGGTTGCTTGAGCATGGTGCGTGGGGTGGGAAGCAGCAGGGGCGGGTCCGTGGCGAGGCTGAGAAGGTCGGTGGTCCAGGAGCGGTTCCAGGCGAATGGAGCGACTAACAGGAGGACCGCCGAGCAGCCCCGAAGCTTGAGGAGGACTTTGGGTACGAGGACCGTCGGGGGGAAAGCGTAGGCCACAAGGCCGTCCCAGGGAATGGAGAGAGCATCGACAGCCCAGGCCAGGGGATCAGGAATCGGGGAGACGAAGAGGGGAAGCTGATGGTTCCACCTTGTGGCGAACAAGTCGACCTGGGGAGTCTCCCACCGGGCGCAGATCATCCGAAAGATGTCGTGCCGAAGGGTCCATTCCGTGTGTAAGAGCTGGCCGCGGCGAGACAGCGAGTCGGCCAAGACATTCAGGTGTCCTGGAATGGGTCGGGCTCGAATGGTAATGCCCCAGTCCTCGCACCAACGCATAATCCAGTAGAGGAGCATACAAAGGTCAGGGGAGCGTGTGCCACCTTGTTTCTGGATGTAAGCCACCACGGTCATGTTGTCCGAGAGAACGAGCAGCTCCTGGCGCCTGAGGAGATCCTCCCAGAACTGAAGGGCTTGCCAGACGGCCTGCATCTCCAGCCAGTTGATGTGGGTGTGTGCTAAGTCCGAGGGCCAGGGGCCCGATGTCGAGAGGAACCGAGGAAGGAGATGAGCGCCCCACCCAGTGAGGCTCGCGTCGACACAAAGAGAGGTCTGGGGTGGAGGAGAGGCCAGGGGAACTCCCGACACAAGCCAAGAGGGGTCGGCCCACCGACGAAGATGAGGAAGCAGCATCTGGGGCACCGGAACCAACGTCATTAAGTCGCCGGAAGACGGGCGCCAATGGAGTAGGAGATGCAGCTGAATCGGCCGGGAGTAGAGGCGACCTAGGGGGATAAGGTCCGCTGCGGCGTTCAACAAGCCCAGAAGCTGAAGCCAGACTCTGGCGGGGGCTGCGTCCTCCCGTGCTAACTGGCCGGCTAGATTCGCAATCTTCTGGATCCGGGGTGCCGGAAGGCGCACCGTGTTGAGGTCGGATGCAAATTCCATGCCCAGGTGCACAAAGCGGCGGGAAGGAGGAGATCCGACTTGCCCTCGTTTACTAGGAAGCCCAAGTGTGCCAGGAGGTGCAGCAGCGCATCCCTGTCCGTCGCGAGCATGGTCTCGGACTGGTTGCGTAGGAGGAGGTCGTCTAGGTAGTTCGATGTCGGACTGGAGGAGGACTGTCGGGCCTTGGCGACTACGGCGTCCATCAGCCGGGTGAACACCCAGGGGCTGAGGTTGAGTCCGAACGGGAGCGCGCGAAACTGGTAGACGACGCCGTCGATCGCAAACCGGAGGAACTTCCTGGAGGCCTGGTGCATCAGTACATGCAGGTACGCATCGGAAAGGTCCAAGCTGACTGCGAAGTCTAGAGGCTGGACCGCGGCTTTCAGGGCTCGGGCAGTCTCCATCCGGAAGGAGGGGGCCGTAATTAACTTGTTCAGGGCCGAGAGATCGATAACCGGTCGCCATCTCCCTCCAGGCTTCGGAACGACGAACAAGCGGCTGTAGAAGGCTGGGGAGTCGGGGAATCGAACAACCTCCGTGGCGGCTTTCCTCAGGAGGGAGGAGACCTCTCCCCGCAGAGCGGAGGCCTTCAGCGGGTCGCTGGGAATCTCAGTCCAAAGGGGGGAGCGATGCAAGGAAGGCGGGCTTCAAAAGGCGATCCGGAGACCGTCTGAGATGGTGTCGCAAATCCAGGGGTCGTCGGGAAAGAGTGCGAGCCAATTTCCGCGGAAAAAGGCTAGCCTCCCGCCGACCGGAGACCCCGAGGAGGTTGGCGGGGGCAGGGTCGGGGGGCAGTCAGGCGGCCCGCCCGCGACCCGGTCGCCGGGCGGGACGGGGCCAAGCGGGAGCATGGGACCTGGAGGGTCTGGGCCGGCACGGGGGCCGAAGAGGGAGCTGAGGAGGCAGCGGGTCTAGCAGACCGCGAGGCGCGACCCCTAGCCTGGCGGGAGGACGGAAAGCGGCGGGGAGGGGGGGCACTACAGGGCCAGCGGTCGGGGTTGGAGGCTCTCACGGAGGACCAGGTGTCACCAAACAGCAGGGGCCCACCCAGCGGAGCACGACGAAGCTGCGCGCGCAGGTCAGGAGGCATCGTCCGGCAGGCCAGCAGAAGGGTGTCTCGACGCATCAGGTCACAATAGGCGGAGGCAGCCATAGCGTTAACCGATGAGTGGTAGGCGGCGCGGTTGGCGACTTCCGCTAAGACCAGCAAATCCCCAAGGAGAGGCGTGAAAGAAGGATGCCAGGAGTCCTCCACCCGACGGACGAGGGCTTGCGTGAGGAGCTCAAGGAAACCGGCGCAAGCTAAGGTGTTCCGGACCAGGGACGCTGTCTTATCCAGGCCACGGGGGAGGGAACGTCGAAGCAGAGCGGGGCCGCCAGCTTGCGACACGGCCGGGGGGTCCGGAGCAGGCAGAGAGATGGAGAAAGTCTGGGAATGGCCGGCATACCAGTCCCGACGGAAGGCAATGTCCAGGCCAGCCGGCCAGCGACGATCGGTGAAGAAAACTGGCTCGCGTGACGTGGCAAGCTGCAGGTGCGCCGAGAAAGCATCTCACAGCTCCTTAAAGCCGGGCGGCTGGGGAAGCGACTTGAATCTCCTGACCTTACGCTCGGCATCCACGAAGGCGGAGACCTTCCTCTTCAGGGGGGGGGAGGCTGGGCAGGCGTCAGCTGGCAACGTCGCGGCGATGATCCTGGCGGCTTCGTCCAAAGCTAAGAGGGCACGGGAAGAAGACGGAAGAGCCGAGGGGGCAGCATCATCGAAGTTAGCGGGCGAAAGGGAGCGACCATCCTCGTCCAAAAGGGCCGAGACAGAGTCCTTGGGCAGCAAACTAAGCGTCTCTTCCTCCATGGGGCGGCGAGAAGGCGGGCGAGTCACCGTGATAGCCGAAGGCCGAAGAGTGGGCAGGGAACTGTCTTGGAAATCGCGGGAAGCCCAGAGACAAGCAGGTAGCGACGACCGCTGCGGCAAACGACATGGCGAACGCGAGTAGGCGCGAGGAAGGGTCCTGTCCGGAGCGTGAGAACGAGGTCTGGAACGTGGACGGCGACCAGCCGGAGAGGGGCGCCAACGAGGAGAGGAGGGCCGATGATGGAGGTGACGAGGCTAACGCGTCGAACGGCGCGAAGGCGAGCGCGAACGCGCACGCAAAGAGGAGGGGTGGCGACGATCCCGGTGGGATGAATGATCCTTCCGACGGTGCTCGAGTGGCGAGCGCGAGTGTCTCGAACTAAAGGTGGAACGGGAGGAGTCGGGGGCGCGACTGCATCGCGCAGGCTGGGGCTGACGTCTCTCCTGGCCGGACTCCGCGAGAAGGGCACTATGCCGGCGTACAGATCCTCCGGAAGGATCAGCGGGCTTATCTGGGAGAGACTGGTGAGGAAGGCCGGTCAACGTGGGACGGCTCAGGGCAGACTGCTGCAGGCCGGGCTCAGTGAGGCGGGCGCTCTGCCGGCAAACAGACCCTCCGGAAGGATCAGCGGGCGTGGCAGCAATGGCAGTCCTCTGGTCAGCCGACAACGCAGACACCCGACGGGGATTCCGTTCCGTGAGGCCAGGGCGGGAAGGGGCGGTCGTTACCGTAAAGGCAGCAGAAGTGGCAACTGGAGCCGGACGCGAGGTAGCAGGCGGAGGACGCTCTCGCCGGTAGAAGCTCCAGAGGTCCGACCAAAGCATCTCCGGCCAGGTCGCACAGACATCCCAAAGGTGGTCCGAGGAGCAGCCAGCACAAGGAAGGCAGACCGCATGGTCATCCGTCGGCCACTGGAAGTCGCCGCATTGGGAGCACATAAGCATTCTGGTTTTGCAACAGACAAAGGGCATGGCAAGGTCGTCAATGCAGGCAAGGGCGTCGAGCCCAAACAAAGGTACTCCGGACGCCGCGACAGCCAGCGCGTGAAACAGTGGTTACACTCTCTGAGGGCTAAAGGGCCTTTAAGCCAGACGAACGGAACGTGGGTGCCAAGCGGCCCCACGAAAAATTAATTTTTCTCTAAAATGTATTTTTTCGAAAAATACTTACCGATGACATGACTGTCTGGAAATAGTCTACTTGCTTACCAATTTTAGCCTAAGACCCAAAGGGTCCCCCCAGGAGGCTCTCGGGGATCCCTAACAGGGACGAGAGTAGCCTCCCCTGTCCATCCGGTCACGTGCCCGGTGGTGTCTCCTTTAGCCAGTTGTCTACGGAGTTACCAGCGGCAAGCGGGGAGGAGGGAGGGACCTCCGAGTCATGTCATCGGTAAGTATTTTTCGAAAAAATACATTTTAGAGAAAAATTAATTTGTTTCCTCAAAACACATTACCGATGACATGACTGTCTGGAAGAATGCCAAAAAGGAGGAGGGTGCCGCAGAATCCCTTTCTGAAACCTCATTAGGGACGAGGACGGCCCGTCACTCCTGATCACACACTCCCGACAATTTTAGCGAAGTGCATACGTAAGGCGCCGGGGGCGCCTGGAGGGAGTGCTGTGCCGTAGAGAAGTCGCCCACCAGAGAGAGGTTGTCGCGCTGGACCGTCAGGTCGCGGAGGTAGAAGCGGGCAAAGGTGGTTTCGGCCTGCCATCCCACTGCAGCCACAATGTCCTTAACCGCGCAGTTGCGGTCAAAGGCGAGACTTGCGGCCATAGCGCGAACTTCATGGGCGCGTATCCTGAGGGCCTCGGCTCCCTGTGGGGAGAGGTCGCAATAGGCGGACCGTATTACCCAGCGGAGCCAGGAGGAGATCGTTTGGGCAGAGATGTCAGTTCTGCCGGCGGTCAGAGGCAAGAAGAGATGAGTCCGTTTCCTCCGTACGGACTTGGAGCGACGCAGGTAGATACGGAGTGCACGCACCGGATCTTGCTGCCGAGTCTCCCGAGGAAGGTCGGGCCCCTAAGGCGGGCGAAGAGCGATGACCTGAGGCGCCGTCAAGGGAGATCTAGTCATAGCGAGAAAGGACGGACCCGGGAGAAGCTGAACGGAGCCATCCACCCGGAACTGCAGGCAGGAAGGGCGAGACGAGAGCGCGTGGAACTCGCTGACGCGGGCTGCCGTGGCGAGGGCCACCAGGAAGCAGGTCTCCGAGTCACGTCAGCGAAGCGGCCAGAAGGGGCGGTTCAATGGTCCGAAGTCAGCCAGGGGAGGACCAGGAAGGTCCCGGCGCGGGACAAGGGAGCGGGAGACCGGACGCTGCAGGCCAAAACGCCCCATAAGGTCGGGCAGGTCCTTGCAGGCGCTGGGTCGGGACGGCCGAGGTGACGGTAGGCGTCGGCGATCAAGAGGTGTAGCTGCTGCACCAGAGGGGAGCCAACCTTGGTCTTGGACGAACCAGCGAAGAAGTCCGCGAGCTGAGGAGTCGTCAGGCCGACGGTGGAGAGGCGGCGGACAGAGCACCAGGCACGAAGCACGCCACTTTCCCTCGTAGACACGTCTGGTAGAAGGTCTGCGGGCTGAAGCGATAGCGTCTGCAGTCGCACGCGAGAAGCCTCCAGCAGAGAGAGCTTGCCGCACAATCGCCAGGCGTGTAGGAGAAGTCGCTCGGGCAGGGGTGGAAGAGCGGCTGTCGGCGCTGCTCGAGCATCGTGCGGGGGGAGGGAAGAGGGAGGGTGAGCCCGAGGCGAGACTGAGAAGGTCGGAAGTCCACAATCCGGTCCAGGAGAACGGCCACCAGGAGAAGGACTGCGTTGCATCCCCGGAGGCTGAGCAGGACTTGAGGACCAGGACCGCCGGGGGGTAGGTGTAAGCGACCAGTCTGTCCCAAGGGATCGAAGCGCAGAACCCGGGAAGGATGTCCCAGCGTAGGGCGCAATCGGTGTGAAGAAGCTGCCTCGTTGCAAGAGGTAGGCAGCCAGGACGAACAGGAGACCTGGAGTGTGACGGGCTGGGAGGGAGAAGTCGCTGTCCTCGCACCAGCGAAGGGGCGATAGAGGAGGAAGCAGAGGTCGGGAGAGCGGGTTCCTCCTGCATCTGAAGGCAAGCCACGAAGGAGGGGTTGTCGGAAGGACGAGGAGGTCCTGAGTCCGAAGATCGAAATGCCAAGCGCCGAGGGCCTGCCGACTGCAACCAGTCCCAGCGGGTTGACATGCCGCGAAGTCAGGTTCGTGGGCCAGCGGTCGGCCGACGAGCGAAAATTCGGAAGAAGGAGAGCGCCCCAACCGTCAAGACCGGCCACGACGCAGCAAGAGACGGGCAGTGGTGGGGTCAGGGGGAATCCGGGAGCCGAGCCAAGAACGTCCGTCCAGCGAAGCCGATGGGCCGCAGCACAGGAGAGATCGGCACCAGGGTAGGGAGATCGCCGGAGGACGGCCTCCAGAGGTGGAGTACAGAAGACCGAGGGAAGGAGATCAGCCGCCGCACTCTTCAGGAGGAGGACCACCGCGTCCGCAGCTACCCGCGGGCACGAACTGGATCCGAGGCTCGGGAAGACGCACCAAGTTGCGGTTGGTCACCAATCCATCCCCAGGTGAACAAGTGGCGAGAGGGCGAGAGGTCGGACTGTTGGCGCTGACCAGGGCGACCAGGCGAGCAAACCAGAGGAGGAGAGCATCCGTGTCCTACGAAGAGGGACCACTGACTGATACCGCCGAAGCAGGTCGACCAAGGAGGAGAACGGCTGGCGGAAGATCGAAGGTCTCGGGCAACCAAGGCATCCACGATCCACGCAGGGACCCAGGGCTGAGGGGGAGACCACACCAGAGAGGCCGAGCTGTAACCGGTCCCGTCGACGGCAAGCGAAGACAACGGCGGGGGCAGGAGGCATGGGGACGAATATAAGCAACGGGTAGGTCCAGGCTGGCGGCGACGACCCAGGGCTGAAGGCGACGCGAAGAGTCCTAGGCGGGGGAGCCGTGGCGAGCGACAAGCAGCATCGCACTTCCCAAGGAAGAGCGGAGACCTGCGCGCGAAGGGCGAGGGCCTTGGTCCGAAGGGGCAGGAACTCAATCCACAAGGGTGGAGCTGGGCCCACAGGCCTAGAAGGGTTCCTTCAGAGACTGCCAGGCAGGGCCGAAAGACGCGGGTACCCACAGGAGCACGGTAGAGCTGCGACATCGCATCAGGGGCGATGGCCAGGAAGGAGCCAGGCCACCACGAGGCAAGGGGCGGAGGGTTCGAAGCCACGCGGAAGATCCGCTAGAGCTGGGAAGGGTTGCCGCAAGCACGAGCGCCGGCGGAACCACCGGAGGCAGCGAGAACGAAGGGGAGCGAGAGGCCAGGACGCCAGCAGGCCAGCGGCGAACGCAGGACGCCCAGTCATCCACCGGAGAGGGTCGGGGAGATGCTGGAGGCGAAGGGTGCAGGGAGCGGGGGAGAGGATGTCCCGAGGAGAACAACAGCGCCGAGCACAAGGCGAAGGTCAACAGGGACACCGGAGGTAGTCGAGCGGGCAGGCGCCGAACATCGGGCGCCGCAACTATCCAAGCGACGAGGGCGAAGACATGGATCCCCACTGCACTGGGTGTACCCCAGGGGGCACCCATCCAAGTGCTAACAGAGCGCGACGAAGCTTCCCTTCGGTGAACAGACGAGAACCGGTGAAAACGTGGAAGGCCGTAGGCGCCAGGGGAAACGGCCTGAAGTCCTGATGTACGTGGAGGCCGAACCAGACGCAGCGCGAGGCTCAAGGAGGGGGCACGTAGCTGGCTGGGGGACCCGACGGAGGAGTCAGCGGGTTGGAAGGAGGGACATAAGGCCGACTAGGGTACCAACAGGCGATAAGGGTCACGGTGCCCGGGGCTCAAGAAGGGGCACAAGCGGCTTGGCGACTCGCCGTAGGAGTCAGCGGGCCCAGAGACTGAGGCCGAAGTGCCGAAGTGAGAACGAAGGCGACAAGGTCGCGGTGCCCGGGGCTCAAGGAGGGGGGCACATAGTCGGCTAGACGACTCGCCGTAGGAGTCAGCGGACTTAAGGCTGGGGCCGAAGGCCGACGCGTGAACGAATTGGCGACAAGGTCGCGGTGCCCAGGGCTCAAGGCGGGGGCACCTAGCGGCTCGGCGACTCGCCGGAGGAGTCCGCAGGCTTAGGAGGGGCCGCAAGGCCAACGCGTCTACAATAGGCGACAAGGTCGCAGTGCCCGGGGCTCAAGGAGGGGGGCACGTAGCCGGCTTGGAGACTCGCCGGAGGAGTCAGCGGGCTGAGCAGGTCCGAAGACCGACGCGTAGACTAGTTAGCGACAAAGTCGCGGTGCCCGGGCTCAAGGAGGGGGGCACGTAGTCGGCTAGGCGACTCGCCGGAGGGTCAGCGGCTTGCCGACGCATAAGCTAATTAGCGACAAAGGTCGCGGTGCCCGGGGCTCAAGGAGGGGGGCACGTAGCCGGCTTGGCGACTCGCCGGAGGAGTCAGCGGGCTCAGGAGGGCCTCGAGGCCAAGCGTCAACTTCTTCTTTTTTTTTTTTTTTTTTTTCTTGTAAGTAACAGGCGACAAGGTCTCAAGGAGGGGGGCACATAGCCAGCTAGGCGACTCGCCGGAGGAGTCAGCGGGCTTAGAAGAAGGGCCGAAGGCCGACGCTTAAACTAATTAGCGACAAGGGTCGCGGTGCCCGGGGCTCAAGGAGGGGGGCACGTAGCCAGCTTGGCGACTCGCCGAAGGAGTCAGCGGGCTTGAGGTTTGGCCGAAGGCCGACGCGTGAACTAAGGCGACAAGGTCGCGGTGCCCAGGGCTCCTTTTTTTTAAGGAGGGGGGCACGCAGCCGGCTTGGCGACTCGCCGGAGGAGTCAGCGGGCTTAACGCGTCTACGAAGAAGCTACAAACTTACCAGGGACGTGAGGCGTGGGGTATCCCAAGTCCGAGGGGAGCTTGAACAATCCCACCGTGCTGCGGGAGGTCCCCAGGAAGGCGGAAAGTCGCGGGTCGCTCGGCGGTGGAACCAGAGTAGTGACCGAGAACCTCCAGTCAAGAGGGGCAGCCAGCGCAGCCGATGACAGAGGAGCAGGCGGGACCCGGTCGACAGACTGTGTGGCTGACACCAGGCCACGAAGTCGCCGTCCTGGGCAGATGCGCACTTGGTACTGCAACATAAACCCATACCTGAAAGGTGACAGGCGGCGGGCAACTAACGCCGCCAGTTAAAGGTCCGAAGTAAGGAACGAGCGAAACTCACCGTGAAACGCAGAGAGAAAACAAACAGAAGTCCGAGCCAAGCACGACGTCCGGCCCCACAGGGCGAGACGTAGGAAGCGGCCGAGACTTTACCTTTCCATGGCGGAACGGCAGAGTGACGAAGCACAGGCACCGGACACTAGGTCACTGGAAGTCGCCGTACTGGGGAGAGACGCATGTGGTAACTGCAACCCAAACCCAAACATGAAAGGCGACCAGCGGCGGGTAACAACGCCGCCATTTAAAGCTTCGAAATTTAAGAAACACATGAAACTGACAGTGAAATGCAAGGAGAAAACAACAGTAGCTCGAACGAAGCCCGACGTCCGGCCCAGCCAGGCGAGACGTAGGAAGCGGCCGAGACTTTACCTTTCCATGGCGGAACGGCCGAGTGACGAAGCACAAAGTACCGGACAGTAGGTCACTGGAAGTCGCCGTACTGGGGAGAGGCGCACTTGGTAACTGCAACCCATACCCAAACATGAAAGGCGACCGGCGGCGGGAAACGAACCCCGCCATTTAAAGCTTCGAAATGAAGAAACTCACCGTGAAATGCGGAGAGAAAACAACAGTAGCTCGAGCGAAGCCCGACGTCCGGCCCAGCCAGGCGAGACGTAGGAAACGGCCGAGACTTTACCTGTCCATGGCGGAATGGCAGGGTGACGAAGCACAACCACCGCGCGACGGAAGCCTAGAAGGTTCCAGGGCCAGCCAAGTGCACGAGGCACAGACGAGGGCTAACAGAGAAGACGGAGGCCACGCCAGAAGCAGTAGACGAGGGCTAGGCGAAGGCAGGCCAGTAAGGGACGGTCGAACCGTACACAGTCTTTCCAAGGGTCAGAGGCTCAGGTAAAAGCGTCCGAACGCTAACAGCGAAGTAGACAACTGGCTAAAGGAGACACCACCGGGCACGTGACCGGATGGACAGGGGAGGCTACTCTCGTCCCTGTTAGGGATCCCCGAGAGCCTCCTGGGGGGACCCTTTGGGTCTTAGGCTAAAATTGGTAAGCAAGTAGACTATTTCCAGACAGTCATGTCATCGGTAATGTGTTTTGAGGAAACAAACCAGCGTGTAAAAGGCCAAGTCTACTTGTAAGCTAACGAGGCATAAAAAGGAGAGGGAAGGCGACGTCCCGCGAGGAGACTCGCAACAAAGGCTGTCCAAGGCGCCGGAAAGTTAAGTTCAACAGCTGGTGCCAATGCCGTAACACAATGAAAGGAAAGCCCAAAGGGCAGCCGGCTCTCGGCCCGAGGGCCGGCTGTGGGTAGCTACCTCTACCTTACCTCCGAGACGAAGCAGGAACGGGGGGAAGGGTAGCCAAACACCCGTCACAGTACGGAGGAGAGCAGGGGAACCCCAGAACGGCGCAAAGCAGAAGCAGGCAGCGAGAAGGTAGGTCAGCGCTAGAAGGCGGCAGAGCACACGAAGAAGTCGGCAACGAACGTAGGCAAAGACGAAGACCGGTCGAGGCAGAGCGGGAGCAAAGCCAGACACGTCTTCTCTGCACGAGCGAAGTAGCAAGACTGGCTGGTCTCGTGACCGGATCCGGTAGGGCAGGAACGGGAGACAACTCTCGGCCCCTCTGGGGGGTTCCCCGAGTGCCTCCCAGGTTGTGTGGTCACACAACGGGTGAGTAGGCTAAAATTGAGCTAGTAGTAGACATTTCCACAAAGTCATGTCATCGGTAATGTTTTTGAGGAAACAAAGTTGACTGGCAAGCGTGTAAAATGCAGAGAATAACCCAACAAAGAACAGACCTTCCACAGAGGTGTGAGAAAAAAAAAGAAAATGGTGGTCTCACCCCCCCCCCCCCCCCCCCTTTTTTTTTTTTTCTCCCCGGATTTAGGCATTCCACAAAAATGACCCTGGCGAGCAGGGAAATGGGAGAAAAAAAAAGGATTTCCGTTAAAAAAACGGATAAATGAAAGCTCTGGAAGAAAGAAGCATGCTGAGAAGTGACAGTTACAACACAATTTATTAAATTATAATAAATTGTGTTGTAAATGTCTTTTCTAAGCATGCTTCTTTCTTTGTTGGGTTATTCCCTGTTCATTATTGTCCGCTTTTATTCTGTTCTCTACCTGTCTCATGTCTCCCTGCGCAGTGAAGATGATGGCCTCTAGCCCGTCGTCCGTGTAGCTGACGGTCTCAAGCTCACAGATGGTCAGCAGTCGTGCCAGCAGCTGACTGTCACTCAGCTTTGAGTACCTCAACACTGCACATCTGGACTGAATTGGCTCTGAAAGTAAATAAGCACACCGTCACAATCCTTTTTGTACATGTCACTGAACCCATTTCATCCTGATCAGGCCTGCCTACCCCCAACTTTGGCTTTCAGGGACCAACCTCATAGAAATCAGGGACAAGGACTTTTTTCCAGGGACACACATCGCGACTAAACCTCGAGAAAAATGAATTTTTCAATTAAAATGCATTTTTTTGAAAAATACTTACCGATGGTATTACACTTAGGAAATGGCTCTTAGCTGGCCTAATTTTAGCCAAATTTTGGTTGTGTCCGTATAACGGGGTGTTGGCAGGAGTGGGGCGCCATAGACCATGCCAAACCCGAATAGCCTCCCCTTACTCACATCCGGTACAAGATTACCCAGCATACCCCAGTTTAGTTCTTAGCGAACTGCGGCAAGCGGGGCCGGAGGGAGGGACCTTCGAGTAATACCATCGGTAAGTATTTTTCAAAAAAATGCATTTTAATTGAAAAATTCATTTGTTTTCTCAAAACACATTACCGATGGTATTACACTTAGGAAGAATCACAAAGAGGAGGTGGGTGCCGCTATAGCGCCCCTACTGCCAACCACATTGCCCACAAACTCGCCCTCCTGCAGCACACTCCCGATAATTTTAGCTAAGATACCTGCGGCGCCTAGGGCGCCGGGAGGGAGTGTTGCGCTGCTGCGGTGTCTCCCACCAGCGAGAGGATCTGTCGCTGGGAGGAGAGGTCCCTCAGGGAGCAGCGGGCGAAAGTGGACTCCGCTCGCCATCTCATAGCCGCCACAAGACTTTGACTGCACCGGTGCTGTCGCAGCGGAACTTGCGGCCATGGCTCTGACCTCCCCGGATAACTCCCCGGAACCAGGAGGAGCAGGTCTGGGCTGAGATACCACGTCTACCTGTGGACAGAGGGAGAAAACAGGTGTGTGCGTCCCCCTGCGCCAGCTTGGTCCGGCGCAGGTACACACGGAAGACTCACACCGGTTCCTATTGTCTGGGCTACTGAGTGGAATCTGACACTCGTACGGGCAGACAGACATAGACTGTAGGGCAGCCAAGGCGACCACGACTTGGCCCTGAAGGCTGGTACCGTAGTAGCTGCACGGCGCCTTCCGTCCGTAACAGCCAGCCATCTGTGTGTGTGTGACGACAGCGCGTACGGATACTGACCCTGGAAGAGGTAAGGCTGTCACCGGGTTTTGAAGTCTGTTCTCCCGGGTGGCACCCAACACGCGCAGGGCGAAACAACTGTCGCCGTCATGTAGGCCGCGTCTCGTCCAGGCAGATGTGTCAGGTAGCTGTAGCATGAACCGGTCGACTGGCACTGCCAGCCACCCGGGTGTGTGGACAGCGTGCATAGTACTGAGCCTGGAGGTTGAGTCAAGGACTGCCCTGAAGCTCTCCTTGAAACATCCGTCAGGCGCGTCATGTGCCGGGTTCCAACAGACGAGGTTGAGATCCCGTAAGCCCCCAAGGTAGAACTTGGTCCCTGCGCAGCACAGCGGGGCATTCCAAGCGAAGGGAGCCTCTGAAAGTGAGGTTTCGCAGCTACCCGGGTCTGATGAGCGAAATCGCCTGTAGGAGTCGGCGATCATGGTGAGATAGTCCTGAACGGTGAAAGGGGGGCCGTCCTTAGGAGATGAAAACCCCGAGGAAGCACCCTGCCAGCTGGGGCTTCGTCCAGTTCGGAAGGAAGAAGGTTGTCATTCCCGTCACACAGCGCTCGTCATCTACCCTCGCAACTCGACTGGTTGAGGGTCTGCGGGTTGTCTCGGTAGCACCCATGGCCGCCGTAGGAAGCCTCTGTGGAAGAGGGCTTGCTGCCCAATCTCCGGGTGCGCACCTACATCCACCAACCTGCAACACAAGTAATGGCGGACAACCAAGCGTATAATTCGGCATTCAATCTCGATGGCGAGCAGTGGAGCTGGAAGATCTGGCCACAACGACGCCTCCCCGCGCGGCAGGCCTCCAGCGCACTAGCCTCTCCCAATTACGCCCTCCTTCTCCAAGCAGAGGAGGTGTCAGTTGAACGGTGATCCCCTAGTAAGTCATCCGTCCTAAGAGAGCTGAAGAAGGGACTGAGAGTCCCTCCTACACTGCCCTGCTCCCGTCTACTGGGAGTCCCACTCGAACAGGACGACCACGCACTCCATCCTCGACGGAATCCCGGCGAAGAAAACACGTAGTACCTGTCCCGTAGCGTCGGCCCTCTAGTCGACGGCGAAGTGGGCATGATCCCAGCCTACCGCCCGGCTTGCCAACTGGTTACGACTTCGAAACTCGAGTTGTCCCAGGTCCTGGAGACGCACCGCTGCTCTCAGGTCTTTGTCTGGTATCTGCCGAGATGACGAGGCACTTGTGTCGAGTCGAAGGACGAAGATCGTGCTCCAATCTACCGTCTAGTGTAAGAGCTGCGTCGACCCTACTGCCACAGGTCCGAGCGCAACGACCTCTCAGGAACTAATTCCTGCCAAGTTGTCCCATCTAACTCCCTGTACTTGCGCCCCAGGCCGCAGGATCCACAGCGCCGAATGGGTAACTTCCTGAAGGCGCTACCGAGGGTAAGTCCATCCGCTCCGGTCCGGCGCTGCAGCCTGCTGGAACTCCAAGTCGCCGCCACCCAGGGAAGCGAACGCTTCCGCTAGGTCCCGAAGCTGTCTCTAAGGAGGCGACAAGCGTGCCTGGTCACCGCTGACTACGGCCAGGCCCAAGCGAAGAGTAGCACCCCGTCGGGGAAATGAAGCGACTAGCCGCAAGTCATCTCAGGCGGAGCTAATCTGAACTGTGTGCATACCCCCGATAAAGACGGCGTCCGCAGTGAAGTCTGTCGGACCAGTCCTCCACCCGCGCTGACCTCTATCCCTCGCGCGCCTGGAGTATGCTGTCCCTGACGTTCACAGGAGTGTGCCGTTGGCGTCCCGTCGCCGCCTCCGTCTCTCGGATGTAAGTCGCCCAATCCGGTGCATCGGACGAACCGCGCCTCCGCGGAAGAGTGGTCCCTGCCAATCCTGTCTGACGGTCCACAGTGTTTTAAGAAGGCTGCTACATCCGGCGGCGCCCGCAGCGTGAATCAGCTGAGTGACAGGCCTTGAAAGCCTCCTTGTCGGTCTGCCCAGGGGGTCAAGAAGTTCTCCACTGCGCGGTGCCCTGCGTGGCCGACTCTCCACTCAGCCGCGCGTAAGCGATCAGGACGGACGCAGCAACCGTTGGCAGCGGAAGAAAGTAGGATCCAGCTGAAGCCACCAGCGCCTCCCCCGGCGCCCTGAAGCGGAGACAGAAGCCGACCAGAAGTGGCAGGGACTTGAATGCTTGGACGCGATGAGGGGACCTGCGTAGTCCCTGGCCCGAGTAGACTCTCCTGTAAATCTTCGCAGTAGACGGCGAACGCAAGACCTCTCGGAACTGCGAGCGTAGCGACGTAGAGAAGCTAACCTCGTCCAGCCACGGCGAATGACGTCCTCTGGCGTCCAGCGGGAACCGTATGTTCCGCCCGCAGGCGAAGGGATGTCCAACCCCTCCGAAGTCCGGGGAACTCCGGCCGGCAGCGATCCAACGAAGGCGGACCCCGCACTTGGAAGGAACAACGTAGTCTCAGGGGGCCGCTCCCCCGAACGGTGGCGAAAACTCGGAGCGCCCGTCTTTCCCTTGCGTAGCGAGCCATGGAACTGGGACGGCGTCTCCAGTTCCTCTCGTACCCCTGGCTTCTGTGAGGCGAGTCCCTGCTTCCGAAGGGGAACTGAAGATCATGAGCGAACGCCGGAACCCGGATCCCATCGTGAGGTCGTCTCTTCTGCACTGCATCTAGAGCGGCTCTCGTCTGCATGGTCGGCGCGAGGCGTGGCCCAACATCACCGAGCCGGGATCCTGCAGTGCGAAGTGCAGTGGTCCTGTAGCCCTTGCGGTCGCCACAAGCCCTAAAAAACTGGTGAGCAGCCCAGGCGAGGGCGCCCAACCTAATAATAAGAAAAATTAAATTAATCAATGCTTAATGCATGAGCACAATTTGATTGTAATAGCCCTTAAGGGATAATCAAGTTATTGAATTAGATTAAAATATGGGAGACAGAATACCCCTCTGTTTTCTCATCTCTATTGCCCAAAGCAAAGAAATCGGATTAGAGGTTCCAGGAACCTAACCTTGGAAGGATAAGAGGTGTCGCGCCCCAGCGGCCTGGCGAACCGCTGGGAAAGCAACCTTTTAACCCCTGTGTCGCGCACCACGATAAACGTACAACTCATACGTGTTTGCTACCGCGCCCACATGCTCTCACAGACACTAGACACTGTCCAGCGCCTGAGAAGCCGAGCAGTCGCTTCTGCATGTCCGTTTATGACTTGTCGTCTGGCCCGGGACTGGAAGCATCGTAGGTACGGTAGCCGACGCCAGCCCTCCGGAGTCAGTGACTACAAGCTTACTGGGCCGGGGCGCCTAGGTCACTGCCGTTGACATGGGCCCCACCGTGATGCTCTGTCCACCTGCTGTTTGTCCACTCCGGCCTGCGGAAGGACAGTGGAGCGGGTCACTCATGAGGCTGGGTCCCGGGCCGGTGGAAGAATCATTGGTTTAGCCATGCAAGTAGAGGTTGTCAGCTACCTCTCCTGCTGACCAGAGCCCAGAACAAGGTATCTTGTGCTTTACAGGTCCGGGACCACCTTGGGTCCCACCTTAAAACACTTGGGCGTCTCTGTCCGGCGATCTCTGACAGACGACATACTCTCTCTGTGGGACAGCAAGGCACTGCTACTGATTGGGGTCCCCTTTGTTACTCTTGGGCGTCTCTGACAGGCGAGCTCTGAAAGACGCCGACCGCTCTCTGAGTGACAACTTGCCGACCTGGTTACCCCCTGGGTGCAGTCAGTGTACTTTCAACTGACTAAAAGTGTACTTTGGACTCACATGTGTATTATTCACAAGCCAGTGAGTTGTCAGCTTCTCCAAAATGTGTATTTGTGTATAACGTGCACATGTATGTGTACCCCAAGCAAAATAGTGTACTTCAATACGCCGAATGTGTATGGTAAACAGGTCTGGGCAACCAAGCCACTAAGGTAGCAACGCAATTTAGTAATATTTAGGTAAATACCCCTTGTCAATAGACAAACAGAGAATCAGCCACGACTTATTACTTTCGTATGAGGGAAGTGGCAACCAAGCCACTGCTTCCGTGGCCACGATCTCCGATAGGCGTCGCACGCTCTCTGTGGGACAGCAAGGCCACTGCTTGTGCCCTGGGTCCGACCTTGTGGCTGTCAGGCGTCTCTGCCCGGTATCTGATAGGCGTGGTACGCTCTCTGTGGGGAAACAAAGCCACTGCTCTGACTTGGGTCCCAGCTTGTCCCTGCCAGGTGTCACTGCCCGGCGATCTGATAGGCGTGGTACGCTCTCTGTGGGACCACGAAGTCCCTGCTTCGGACTTGGGTTTCGCCTTGTTACACTCTGATATCAGTGTCCGGCGATCTCTGATAGGCAACGTACGCTCTCTGCGGGACAACGAAGTCCCCGCCTCTGACTTGGGACCCACCTTGTTCATCTCGGACATCAATGCCCGGCGGTCTCTGATAGGCGTCATACGCTCTCTGCGGGACAACGAAGTCCCTGCTGCTGACTTGGGTCGCACCTTGTAAACTCGGACATCAATGCCCGGCGATCTCGGATAGGCGTCGTACGCTCTCTGCGGGACAACGAAGCCCCTATCTCTGTGCGGGACAACGAAGCCCCTGTTCCTGACTTGAGGCGTCGTATGCTCTTTGCGGGACAACGAAGTCCCTATCTCTGTGCGTGACCACGAAGTCCCTGTTCCTGCCTTGAGGCGTCGTACGCTCTCTGCGGGACAACGAAGTCCCTATCTCTGTGCGGGTCAACGAAGTCCCTGTTTCTGACTTGAGGCGTCGTACGTTCTCTGCGGGACAACGAAGTCCCTGTTTCTGACTTGAGACGTCGAACGTTCTCTGCGGGACAATGAAGTCCCTATCTCTGTGCGGGACAACGAAGTCCCTGTTCCTGACGTGGGTCCCTCCTTGTTAGCTTGGACATCACTGTCGGCCGACCTCTGATAGAGTAGGACGCAAACGGAGGTAAGCCCTCCAGCGTTAACCATCTCTCTTCCAGTCATGAGGCGGACACCTCACCAGTGCGGGTCGACTCGCCTCCTGCTCAGGGAAGGCCCTCCGCATGCTCGTCCGAGGGGCCCTGAAAGTCGCCACACATCGTGCAGATCCGAACCTAGTTACTGCAACAAGAGGGTACAAGATGAAAGAGCGAGCGTGGCCTCTAAGGTCACGCAATAACAACGCGCGCGCTGGCGAATCGGACATAATTGAATATGTAGTCGAATCAAACGAGTGTACAGCGCGTGCCGACGCTCGGCGCTCCTTCCCACCCAAGGGCGCCGGTCGAGGGCATTCACCGAGATATTACCTGGCCATGGCGGAAAAAAGGAGCAAACCCACGTATCACCTATCGTAACAGCACGCCACACAGCCCGACCGGTTCGGAGCGCAGGCCGCGGAAGCCGCCAGTCACAGTCTCCATGGTACAAGCCGTAGGCCCGTAGAACACACAGGTCGACGAGGCGGCACAGCGTGAGCACTACTACCCCCAGTCACGCCACCATCTCCACAGTTCAAGTCCCAACGAACTAACCGTCAAGGTCGAAAACGACCGGCCAAGAACCAAAGCGGAGCTCGAACAGACACAACCTACTTCTGCCAGCTAAGAACTAAAACTGGGGTATGCTGGGTAATCTTGTACCGGATGTGAGTAAGGGGAGGCTATTCGGGTTTGGCATGGTCTATGGCGCCCCACTCCTGCCAACACCCCCTTATACGGACACAACCAAAATTTGGCTAAAATTAGGCCAGCTAAGAGCCATTTCCTAAGTGTAATACCATCGGTAATGTGTTTTGAGAAAACAAATGTCAAGTCGTTGCGCGGTGATAAGGCTAAAAAAAAAAAAAATGTAAAAAACATTACATCTTAAACTGCATCAATACACACTAAGTATAAATTATAAAAACACAAAAGATGAGATTTACCTACTGAACACCATCTGATGATAATGTGGGAGATCGAGATAGTCCTTACGTTCACCTTGAATGTTAGTTGTCTTTTACTAAATTGACAACTGGCGTCAATCAGAATAAATACACTGGTAGTGGTATTGTCCAGTCCAGTCATTGCTACTGTATTTTTTATTTTAAATCACACTGGATATTGCAGTCCAGTCGTTAGTAAGCACTGTATTATAAAACAACTTTTTACAACTACAAGCATTATGGAGAAAATAGCAAGCACTGAATTATATTACACTCAGGATGTACAGTCCGCACAACCAAAGGGAAAAGTTTTTCCCCTCCTCTGTCGTTGCTGCCATCAGTGGATATGGTAAATGGTAGTCTCTTCATTCTTTCAACATGACTGAATGTTGTTTTGGCAGCAATTTCTTTGCTTATTATTTGCTTATGGTTATTGCAGTACCCTTGGAACGGGCGCACTGGAAATTCTTCGCTATTGCCGAGTCAGGAAACATTACCTTGACGGCTTTGTTAATTTTGTCAAGTGAAGCCATCGGCAAATTCAAGTCAACCACCAAGTCGACCATCATTGTTTCTGCTCGCATTACATCTAACGCTTCATCTTTAGCACTTGATTTTGTTGCCAAAAATCCGGTGATTTTACTGTTCTGTTTCTCGCTCTTTCGAAGTTTTTCATTAGCCTTGTGCTTTTCTGTTTCCACATGCCGAACGATGTCATCGCTGCCGCCAGATTTCACAGACAACTCACAAGCACATATTTCACAAGCCACGTAAGTCTCGATTTTTCCAGGCTTAATAAAAGGCCATTTTTCAGTATACTTCGCAATGTAGATTTGGCTGCGCTTCTTTGTCGGTTTGCTGAGAGTGGTATCTTGCGCTTTCCTCTTTGTCGCCATTTTCTCATTTGAAATTTGTGAATGACTGTGTGCGCATGCGCTGGACTAAAAAAATCTCAGGGAGCGCGAGAGTAACATTCGGTAGACGCCGCGAGACCGCACAAAAACTCCCTGTCGTCTGCTTGATTTTTTTTTTGATTTTTTTTTCTCCCGGGACGCCTTTGAGAAAACCGTATTCCCGGGACGGCTAGGTACTTTTAACAAGTTTCCGGGACAAATACGGGTACTCCGGGACGGTAGGCAGGCCTGCCTGATACACTGCTGCTTGAATTTGAAATTAATTTGACTATGCCCCTTGAACTAAAATGGTTGATCCATCTCCTTATGTGTCATGTAGCCATCCTCGGACAATATGCACATCTTCCAACAAAAGTCAGCCTCAGGATATAGTGGGTTAATTTTACACACATTGATACATGCAGTTTTTGACAGGTTCTAACTCAGAACTAAAAAAAGAGATGAACAGTGCATTGAAAAGTTGAAAGCACTGCATCAGAGACATCGGTCAGTATTCATCGTACTGATAATATTTCATAAACTGTTGCATCTTGAGGTGACCTTTGCATCATGCGTCCATACTGTCCTAGCATTCAGGATCTCAGTGTGTGACTGCGAGTGTATATTCTGCAATGCAACTTCTAACTCTTTGACTTCACAGCCGAGCACACTGTTGGACCTAGCTGACAACAATAAGAAATCTTCTCCAATCATGCATATTTAAAAGAGTCTGTTACCGATGATTTTCTCTGAGGAATTGCAGGCAAGGGCAAACCGTGTTGTCTTGGAGTAGATCTCCATGGTTCTGCGCAATGCCTGCTGTGCCCCATCTGTCATACTGAAATTGCAACAGACAAATGATTACCTTTTAATACACACGTAGGCAGTAACAATTTTAGTTACAATCAAATCCTACCAATATCTTGCAAACAGTATTGCTAACTTAAACCCGTTAAGTGCTGGGAAATGCAAACACCACCCAACTGCAAGAGGTATAAATCCTCATGAGCCCCTGCAATTGCTCATGAGGATCTATGCCTCTTGCTGACACCACTTTGAAGCATGTACCTGGGACATCTAAGTTTTCCCCCGTCTTGAATTAATGAAGATTGCAGAAACACAGTCTGCATCGGCTTGCACTGACAGGGTTAAAAAAAAAGAAATATTGCTGGTCCTAGTGTCAAAAACGGTGAGTTATGTCCCTTAGACCAGTACTTGCAGCTACTGACACGGTCTATAGACCCTTCGGCTGTTGGTGGCGCTTTCGGTAGAGGTGAGTCCAGCTGAAAGCACCTTGACAAAAAGTGCTACCGGCACCCAAAGGGTGAATAACTGATTCACTGAGACTGCACATATCTTACCATATATATATGGACGCTATGCCTACTTAACCTGACAGCAAGCAAAGACTGCAGTGCAAAGAAGTCGGAGGCATTCATTTTGCATTGATCACGTCTGTATTCGCATGCACCACCTTCCTTTATTTCTCCCATTTCTGCAGGAATCACTTTGACAAAAGGCACTACAGACAGTCAATGGGTAAATTCTGAGTTCGGGATAAGTCAGATAACTTTAATGTGGAGAGTAGTGAGTGTACACGGCCCTCCCTGTGAACCTTGCATAATCTTTCCACCTGCTGTACAATAATGCACTTCAAGCAACGCTAGAGAAAACAGAGCGCTTACCTATCTGCTTCATCAAGAATGATAATTTTGTGCCGGCTTTTCGGAAGTGTGACTTTCTGTTGAGCAAACATCTTGATCTTGTTTCGCACCACATCGATGCCTCTGTGACAAAAGCATACACTTGATGATTAATGTGCACAAGATTCAACTGCATTAAAAATTAAAAAACACACAATATGCAGACACAAGTACACTGCGAGTACAAATGTTTGCAACTTAAAACCATTCACTGACAAGACAAAGAAAACATCACACAAGTGTAACACCTCTTGCTAACAGTAACCTTGTAGATCTACATTTCATACTGGACGGCCGGGGCCGAAGACTTCAGGAACACAATATGCATTCACTGACTGCCGAGAAAAACTCATGGGTGACAGTGCGACAAATTGAAAAGATTCAAAATGTTCCATGGCAGGGCCAGCAAGAGACATAAATTCTCATGAGCCCCTCCGGATGCAGGGGCTCATGAGAATTTATGCCTCTTGCAGGAGGAATAGGCTGGCTGAAGGGATGTTTCATCTGAACCCAAAAGCTGAAATTCAGATTTCCAGGATTTTGAAAAAGCTGAATCAGCCTTTAGGAGTGAAGACTGTCATCCACGAAAACTGAACACGACCCAACTGCAAGAGACACAGATCCTCATAAGCCCCCATTTGCAGGGGCCCGTGTGGATCTATACCTCTTGCTGAGACCAATTTGTATCTATGTTCCTTGGACAGTTGGGGCTTTGGGCGTTGAAGATTTCACAAACAAAAGATATGTCCAGTGGCAGGGAACCAGTTAAATAGCCCTTACAGCCAACGTCAACCTCTACAACTTTGGCAGATGACTATAATTAGTAACTTTAGTTCTTATAGGCTGTATGAAAGTTTATAGTGCCAGATTAGCTTGTCACCTTTTTTTTTAAGCTAATCTGGCACTATACACTAACAGGATTCACCTGGGAACAAACAATTAAAAATCTCCATTGCCAAAAAGACTTGTACTGATGCATTTGTTACTGTGTAGCTCCATGCTTTCATGACCACAGGCAAAGGCACAATGACCAATACTGCGCTCAAAGCATTTCAGAAATAGAGCAGAACCCGCCTTAACCCATTTAACCCTGAGTCCCTACAGCAGGAGATTGACTGACCATAATTCAAGGGTAGTGCCAGATTAGCTTGGCACCTGAAGGTGCCAAGCTAATCTGGTACTACCCTTGAATTATCATGGTCAATCCATCCCCTGCAACTGGTACTTATTCGTTAGGCAACACCTCCAAATTTTGAGAAATGCGACCTTGGAGCTAAAAGGGTTAAGCAACCACCTTTTTTGAAAGAAAAAAGTCTTTAAAAAAGACAAGTGCTCTCTCAACCCAGTAAGGAAAGGTTTTCGGGCCCACGACAGTAGCAGTGGGCCCGCACACAGCTGTGCACAGGCCTACTCCAGCCATCATGGACCTGAAGACATTTCGCTACAGGGGAAGAGATGTCCTGAAGAGCAAAAAGTGTCACCTGTGATTAAAGACCATCATTCATGTTGCTACAGGCGCCTAAATGGTGGTCTTTAATGACGTGATCTCTCATAAGGGTGATTGCTCAAAACATGTTCTGTTACAGTTCATGAGTTTTACTAAGGGAAGATCTATGTTGTAACATAAAGTTTTAAAGACCTGTCATTAGAGGCATTCAGCTCCAGCACTGCATCCTTGAATGAAGTCCCCAACAAAGCTCGAGCCAGACACAAGATACTGGTGGTCTTCCCTGTTCCTGGGGGACCCTGACAGCAACAAATAACAAGAAACATAAACATGCTAGAGCCCCGCTAGGATTTTTTTTACCCATTTAGCCCCAACACCCTACAGCAGGAGATGGTTTGACCATGGTAATTCAAATCACACTAAATCACCACCACTGAACTATTATGGTCATTCCCTCTTCAGGTGTAGTGAATCAGGACTGAATTGGCTAAGACTAAGAGCAATAAATAGTTAACCTATTCAGCCCAGATACACTACAAAGGTACAATAAATCAGAGGTTTACAATGATAGTCCCAGGGATAGCAGTAACACTTACCGCGATGATGATGTTGGGAACGTTTCCCTCCCTGGCAAACACAGACAGCCGACTGACAGTCTCCTCGTTGCCAACCACATCCTTCAGCAGTGTGGGACGATATTTCTCAATCCTTTCAACACAAAATCAGATCACACCATAAGCATAATTATGTGCTGATCTTTCATATCGGACCTTATGGCTCCATACCATTAGGTCCAAAATGACAGAAAGAGGTGCCAGTGGGGTGGAAAGAGGCAAATGTTGTGCTGATATTCAAAAAGGGTGCAAAATGTATAGCAGGAAACTACAGGCCCGTATCGCTGACTTCTCAGGTTGGGAAAGTCTTTGAAAGTGTTGTGCGGGATTCTCTGAACAATCACCTTGAGAGGCATCAGCTGATCCGAGGCAGCCAACATGGTTTCTCAAAAGGAAAGTCCTGCCTGACAAACCTGCTCGTCTTCCTGGAGGACATGACACGCATGCTGGATGAAGGGAAAGATGTAGACGTCATCTACCTTGACTATGCCAAGGAGTTCAACAAGGTCCCTCACAAACGGCTTATGGACAAGCTGAAAGCACACGGTGTAGACGGAAAAGTGCTGCAGTGGATGGAAGAATGGCTGCGTGGCAGGAAGCAGAGAGTTGTGGTCAACAGACAAGCTTCTCCATGGACTAGATGTGACGAGCGGAGTTCCACAAGGATCCATTTTGGGGCCGACCTTGTTCCTGGTGTTCATTAATGACTTGGAGGACGATATGCTGACCAGCATTCTAAAGTTTGCTGATGACACTAAGATCTACGGCGACGTCTCCGACCCAGCAGGGAGCGACAAACTACAGCATGACCTTAAGGTAGCAGAAAGATGGTCAGAGAGGTGGCTGATGCAGTATAACGTGGACAAGTGCAAGACTCTGCATGCAGGCCGTAAAAACACTTGTCAGGTTTACACGCTGGGAGGACAAGAACTTGGAGCAGTGGAGGAAGAAAGGGACCTAGGCGTCATCATGCACAGGTCACTGTCGGTCAGTCGCCAGTGCTGCGTGGCAGCAAAACGAGCCAACAGAGCAGTGGGGCAGATCATGCGAACAGTTATAGCCAGAACTAGAGAAGTTATTGTCCCACTCTACAAAACAATTGTACGACCACATTTGGAGTATTGTATCCAAGCATGGCGACCCTACCTCAAAAAAGACATCGCAGAGTTGGAAAAGGTGCAGAGGACAGCTACAAGATCGATTACAGGGATTGGTCACCTGCCGTATGAAGAGAGACTGGCCTTTTGCAATTTGCAGAAATTGGAAGAAAGGAGAGACAGGGGAGATCTCATCGAGACTTTCAAGATCATAAAGGGACTTGAAAAAGTTTTTGCGGACATATTTTTTACTTCATGCCAGTCATCATTTTTCCATAGAGGTCACAGCAGCAAACTGTTCAAAGGGAGGTCCAGACTGAATCTTAGAAAAACCTTTTTTCCCAAAGAGTTGTGAACCCATGGAATGCTCTGAAACAATCAATTGTCGAAGCTGAAACTGTCAACCAGTTCAAGAACCGCCATGATAAAGAGACAGTTAAGGGGGTTAAAATAAGTTCTCGAACTTCCTACCCCGTCGGCCGCGCTCAGTGGCCACTCAGGTAAATTCAGGTAAAGAAAAGCACACATTTTATAAAGGTCTATTAGTATCAAATAACATCTCTTTAACAGTAGTCCGGGACTGAGCAAGGCTGACGAGTGCACCCAGACATGACCTACCTAATGAATTAAACTTGTGCTACCATGAATGAATCCACTATCAAGTATCATACTTTTTAGATGTTATTGTTAACCTAGTCAGTGTGAATCAACACAGCATACACCCAGTAAGACTCCACATAGGCTTGAATCCACCAAACTAAAATATCAGGACAGAAAATAGTGGAAGCATGAATTACTCCATTACTTATATAGCAATTTTCCTCCTGATAAGTGATACTCCCATTGCTTCATGCTTGAAATAAATTTGACTATGATAGTTCAAGGGCAGTACCAGAATAGCTTGGCACCTGAGGCACCAAGCTATTCTGGCACCATCCTTGAACTAGAAGTAGAAGCAAAATGCCTGATCTATCTCCTCTACCTTCATAGGACAGTAAGCATTTTGTTGTTAAAAAATCAGCTTCAAGATGTAATGGGTTAACATTGGGTAGATCCACACCTAGTGAATGGATTTTCGCTGGGTTGTCAAGTTTGCTTACTACATCTTATAGCAAAGTTGACCCTTTCTGTTCCAGTAAGTAGTATAGTTTTCAGTTATCAATAATTATTACAGTTTACCACATTACTCGAGTCCCAGAAGAAAAAAAACCAAGATGGGATGAACCATAACCCACAAAGTCCCTTCTACTTGAGAACTGTCCTTGCTATCAATGGTCTCTACCTTTTGTCTTTGACCTGATTCTGATGTTAAAATATCTTCTTTTGAAAAAGTCTCGCAGATCTTCCAATGCGTCGGTGACCTCTTTAAGGTGCGCAGGACATATGCGTCATTGGTTGTCAAACGTCATTTACTTTTTACGCAATTATATATTTTACGTTATACGAGTTTCACTTTTGCTTCATAGACTTGAGAAAATGACGACAAAACTAGAATTTCACGATACAATTTCAGTCTTGTGTGAAAGCAGGTTGACTTTACCTAGCTACATGATATACCAAGTACACGGGTCACCTGCATGCTCTTCTGAAAGTGGGTTGAAGTGTGTGTGCATGGTAGTGCGTGCGTGCACGCACGCTCCAAACATCTCCAGAGGGCGCATTAGGATCTATGCCTCCTGGAGATGCGCGCATGTTTGTGTGAGAGAGAGAACGCACGCGCGAGATAGATTTGCGTCATATTTAGAGTATTGTGTCAATGTCTGCATGGTGACAGAGTTGCTTCTTTTACGTCACCGCCACTGTCTGACTTTCTCCAGAAGTCAAGGTTTTTTACTGTTTTAATTTTTTTCTGAAAAGAATTAATTTTTACTGAAAATGTTGAAAGGGTACAAAGCTGGCTGATGAACTCATCCAATGCCTTTCTCAAAACTAGCTATATCGGGTCACATGCATGCTCTTCTGAAAGCGCGACGATGCGTGTGTGTGTGTGTGTTGTGCGTGTTAGTGCGTGCATACGCGCGAGCTCCAAACATCTCCAAGAGGCATAGATCCTCATGTGCTCTCCGCGCTCATAAGGATATATGCCTCTTGGAGATGCGCTCATGTCTGTGTGAGAGAGAGAGAGTGAGAACACGCTAGAGAGAATTACATCATATTTAGAGTATAGGGCTAGGAAAGTTCCCCGCGTTGCCTAGCAGCATCGGTGCTTCAGCTGCCATCTTAAGAGGATAGGATAGGATAGTCTTCAGATAGTAGCGAAGTAGTGTTTCAACATGTTTTTCTTCATGTTTTTTCCTCTTTGTAAACAAACAAAAACAGATTCTGGTTAGCAGTTTCCTACGGTGATGGCAAAACTTGCTGTTATTACCTATAGGGCTCAGGAATCTGACATCATCACACTAGTCATGGCGGCCATCTTGAGAGGAGTTGTGACTAAGGCCCTCATAGGGAAATCGCTGTCAGGACAATGTCAGTTATTGAGTTAAGTCCTGACGTGCTATAGGCAGACCTGTTTACCATACACATTTGGCGTATTAAAGTACACAATTTTGCTTTGGGGTACACATACATGTACACATTTATACACAAAAATACACATTTTGGAGAAACTGACAACTCACTGGCTTGTGAATAAATACACATGAGGTCCAAAGTACACAATTAGGCAGTTGAAAGTACACTGACTGCACCCAGGGGGTAAACAGGTCTGTATAGGCAATGACAGCAAGTCTTGCCATCACCGTAGGAAACCGCTAACCAGAATCTGTTTTTGTTTGTTCCCAAAGAGGAAAAAAACATGAAAAAAAACATGTTGAAACACTACTTCACTACTATCTGAAGACTATTCTATCCTCTTAAGATGGCAGCTGATGCGCCGACGCTGCTATGCAATGCGGGGAACTTCCCAAGCCCTAAAGCACGTCAGGACTTTCCTGACGTTGTCCTGACAGCGATTTCCCTAAGAGGGCCTTAGTCGCAAATCCTCTCAAGATGGCTCTTTGGCTGCCACGACTAGCGTGATGACGTCAGCTTCCCGAGCCCTATTATGGCAAAGCCTGCATGGTGACAGAGTTGCCCATTTTACGTCACCGCCACTGTCTGGCTTTCTCTAGAACTAGAGAGTAGAAGTCAAGTTTTTTAAACTGTTTTAATTCTTTTCTGAAAAGAATTAATTTTTACTAAAGAAGTTGAAAGGATACAAAGCTGGCAAACAAACTCATCCAAAGTCTTTCTTCAAACTAGCTATATCCAAAATTTCAAACAATTATGACAAAAATTATGGACTCTAATCTGGGTCAACCAATTTCCTATAAACGGTTGTTTATGTCTTCAATGAGACATTCAATTACAATATGCTTGGAGGCTCTCTTAGCCACCCCTTGTGTGTACACAAATATCAGAGATTCTCTTGTTACATACACGCACACACACACACACACACACACACACACACACACACACACACACACACACACACACACACACACGACACATACAATGTACGTTCAGTAGCGGGGTTAGCGTAACTAGACATGACGTAATTTTTATCTTGTTACTTCAATTGTTAGAGGTTTAGGCCTGCCCGCCTTTGACATCATGGACATGCTATTAAATTCGCCCTACCGCGACCCGTCCTAAAAAGTCCCTTAGTTCTGTAATTATAATTTAGTATAAATAGAAGGGACTTAAACCAGTTCGCGTTACAGGCTTACTGCCACTGGTTTTCATTATAATCATTCATTTCAAATGAAACACACATAAACCTGATACATACGTAACAGCAATAGCACGTCAGACCCGGCGAGAGACAGAGAGCCCTTATTGCGTTAATCAAGAATGGGTGATGGGGGGAAAGAGAAACTTTACACGGCCGATCAAAAAGCAACAGCAACTAAACCGCCTGTTCATAACGTTTGTCACACACTTACCACGGGAGTTCATAAGTTCCAGACTTCTTAGATGTTTCACCAATTGCCGTAGTTACTTTTGCTGGCGTGTCCGCAGCATTGTCAATTACCATTGATTCTACTCCCGCCATCTTTTTCGGAAATCGCTCAACTTTGGAGTAACTTCCCTTTATTGAACTATTTTGTAGTTGCTCCCCTTGGATTGTTTGTCTACTATCAACTCATTCGAGACGTGCCGCCTCCGGATACAGTGGCGTAGGTTAGGAACCTGGAGAACTATTTTTTCCGTCTATTTCATTTTAGACACCCTTACCCTTCCCCCTTCCCCACCTCTCCCCCTCCCCCCTCCCCTGGCCCTTTCGGCAGCGAGGTTACCGGGTACGACAAGGCCATGTATACGGCTGAACTGATATTGGTATCTAACCCATAAAGCCGCCCTGACTCATGCTACGACAGGATGTATCTGGACCATGATAGCTCGAGGGTGGTGTCAGAATAGCTTTTTAAGTCGCTCCAATCTATTCTGACAACACTGTTAGTGACTATGATGATCAGTGTCTCCGGCCAGCCCGTGACCTGCCACACCTCAAAGGATATTCACGCGTGATTCGTGAAAGCCAGACCTTGCTGTCCGAGCCGCCTCCCACCCACCCACCCCTACCCCACCCTATCCGCCCATCCCCATCCTCCCCCACATTTTATAGGGCTCGGGACCGGCTAACGGACGTCATCACGCTAGTCGTAGCGGCCATCTTGAGAGGATTCGCCGGCGACTAAGGCGCTCCGGCATAGGAAGTCGCTGTCCACAATGTCAGGAAAGTCTTGACGTGCTATAGGCAATAACAACAAATCTTGCCATCACCGTAGGAAACCGCTAACCAGAATCTGTTTTTGTTTGTTTCCAAAGAGGAAGAAACATGAAAGAAAACGTGTTGAAACCGTTCACTACTATCTGAAGGCTATGGTATCCTCTTAAGATGGCGGCTGACGCGCCGACGCCGCTCCTAGGCATCGCGGGGGACTTCCCGAGCCCTATTGTGTTGCTTACCAGCTGTGAATGGCAGTGGAGGACTGAATAGGTGATAGACCGGATCACAAAGGCAGACTGAGAGACAATTTTGCATAATGTACTCCGCAGCAAATGCCGCGGCAAATCAGAATCAGTTGGGTGTTCATTTTTTGTCGGCTGGGTGTAGATCAGTTGAGTCAAGCTGTCTTTGCTTGCATCCCAGGACCGTACTGTTCCTGTACTTTACCCCCACCCCCCACCCCCCACCCCACCCTCCCCCTCCACCCCCCAACCCCCCAAAACAAAAACAAACAAACAAAAAAAATTAATGGAACGCAAGCTTACAGTAAGTTTATTTCTGACGCAGTAATTGTTTGGGCCTGGTACATGGTTAACTCATTCAGCCCAACGGCCGTATTTCCCCAATTTTGGAGGTGTCATCTAATGACTATGCACCAGTTGCAGGAGATGGATCGACCATGATAATACAAGGGCAGTGTCAGATCAGCTTGGCGCCGACAGGCTCCAAGCTCATCTGGCACTACCCTTGAATTATCATGGTCGACCCATCTCCTGCTGTAGTGCTTCAGGACTGAATGGGTTAATATTCAGTCTAGGATCACCCAAGAGAGTGACAGGAGATGACGTTGTTGCATGTGACCGCTTCAGTCTTGGTCTCACTGTAGACAGCTGCACTATCCTGTTTCTCAGTGAAGAGTAGTTAATTGAACTTAAATAGGTTACATCAGCGAATGTGAAATGTAACTGCACTGCCGCCTGTTGAACAGCGACACAGCTGCAAGAGGTATAGATCCTCATGAGCCCCCGCAGTTGCGGAGGCTCATAAGCAGGATCTATGCCTCTTGCTGACTAGTACATTTTGTATCCATGCTGAACTTAAATCCAAAGAGGCCTTTGTGCCGGTGAATGTAAAACGCATTGTAAGTGCTCTGCCTGCCGCCTGGTGTGGTTTAACTCCTTCAATGCCGATATAAAAAAAACCGAAGAGCACCTAAATGCAAGAGGTATAGATCCTCATGAGCCCCCGCAGTTGCGGGGGCTCATGAGGATCTACACCTCTTGTTGACGACCACACTTTGTATTCACGTGCCTTGGAATAATAAAGCTCTTTGGTTCTGTGTTAACACCGCTCTCAGAAACTCAGGTCTGCAAACTGTTAACCCTATAATAACTGCAGGAGGTCGCTCTAACTGGTATCCAGACCAAAAAGGTGACTGCCAAGCGTGTTTAAGTGCAAAAAATAGTCCTAAGAATGAAAGACACTCGCTTACAAACGACAATTTTAAAAAATCAATGATCTGGATAAGTAAGATAAGCAGAGCATTGTATACCTGTCTGTATTTCCGTTTTGAACAAAAAGGTTAATTACAATTACAATACACTTTATTAAATATTAATAAATTGTACTGTAATTGTGTTGCAAGCTTTGGGATTGTCTTCGCTGTAACCGTCTGTTTGCACAAATGGTGTTCTAGTTAGGCTGAGCTGGTATGCTTCGTCCTATCGTGGGTGTAAATGTACACATGGTTTTTGCACACTATCCAGTCGCGCTGAGGTGGATCACTAATGTACAAAACCCAAAGGAAGCATTGGAAATGTATCCAAGAATATAATCTCGGAGAAATCGTCACAAGACTTCCGGAGTACTTCCATTCAAAGCCTACATGCAGTTTCAGAATGTTTATCTTTTTTGCAGACATGTTTCCATTGGCTCTGTGAACATCATACCCGTCGACAGGAATGAATGGTGTACATATGCCCTGTGTACATTGACACCTATTATAGAACGAGTTATTCCAGCTCAGCCCTACTTGGAGTCAAAATATAGGGTGAAGCAACCTTGGCCTAAAGGACACAGAAACAAACCTGCTGATAATCTAAAGTTGGGAAACCAAGTTTGCTGGGGTCAGTGGCATGAGTGGCTTTAAGTTCACACGCAAACCACTAGCGGAGCACCTTGCTTAGTGACTTGCAAATGTCTACGCTCATTCATGCAACGGACCTCTGGTTTTTTGTCGCGATGATTGTTTAACTGTTGTAAGACCTGCCTATAATCTTACCTGTATGTCTTCTCGGTTTAATTTATTGCTTATTTCCTTCTTCCCTATTCGATACACACTTTTCACGTCACTCCAGCCATTCTTGAAACGAACGTTTTTGGTCGTTTTCTGGGATGTCCGTAACTCGTTCGAGATGAACGGTATCCGGATACGTGGCTTAAGCCGCGTATCCGGATGCCGTTCGTCTCGAATGAGTTAAGAGTTAAGACACTGCAGATCCAAGCATGCTCTGACCTGGTTGAAACAGGACGTCCCACCAAGCAGAATTTTTCGTCGAAGGGAATAGAAAAAAATCGCAGGGCGGAAGGCCGACAGAGTAGGGAGGGTGTGGGAAATTTTTGGATGTTGTAATCCATCGAATACTTTATCATAACGGACTTTCACTTATGAGCAGGCGCACGTGTTACCAGGCAACAGTTTAATCCCTCTGGTGCCTGTGTTTGGTCAGGTCTTGTCAAGGACAGAACAAAATATTTGCCACAAAAGAATCACTGTAAAACTTCAGTCACAATCTTGTCTGTTTAATATGCAGAGTTTTGAATATTCTGGCGAGCAAAAGAAATGTGACATTTTTGGAACTGTCGGAAACACTGAAGTGTTTCCCGATGATTCTAAAATGTCGCATTAGTCTTTTGCTCGTAGACTCAGGTTCGCAGATTGTGGCACCCATACTCTGGTTTGTGCCTTTCTTGGGGGCTCATACATAATATTATTCCTACCTTGCGACACCAGTTACGATTTCTTTTATGTACTTTTGATCACCATTCTCGTAGATTTTCAGAAGCCACGAGGCATACCTCGCCTTTCGTCCCTCTTATTTTGGTCTGTCGAAATATGCGGGGACCATTTGACACACGCTTTCCTGTACCAACGCTGTTTATTCCTTATCTTAACCCATTTAACCCAAGGCGCATTTTCTAAATTTTAGAGGTGTCATCTAAGGACTATATACCAGTTGCAGGAGATGGATTGATCATGACAATTCAAGGGTAGTGCCAGATTAGCTTGGCGCCTGACGGCGCCAAGCTAATCTGACACTACCCTTGAATTATCATGGAAGATCCTTCACCTGCAATAGCAGTTTGTTTTACAAAATTTAAGTCTCTGTAGTCTATATAACTGAATCTGACTGTTCTTATGAACTTCCAAAGTCTTTAGGCCGCGATTGACCTGTGTGACTTTATAGCTAAGATTACTTTTCTCTGTATTTGCATCATGTTTTAGGACCTTTCTGTTTATCTGGCTGACCAGACTTTTACCGGTCTTCCCACCGTGAGATGGCTTTAGTCGCCTGCTCGGCGTTAACCCCCAAAAACTAACTTCTCCTGCTGTAGGGCGTCGGTACTGAATGGGTTAAAATCACTTTCAGCAATATATCGTACACTTACCCATGCATCTTGTTCTACCGTGTGGTCTTCTCGCGATTAACCATTTTTATGTCAATACTGCGGGAGATTTTTGGGGATGTGTTTTACCCTTCTTTAGCCAACAACGGATTGTCCCCCTTTGATGGACAATCCAGCGGGGGAAGAAAACCCGCCTGCCTTGGAAGGCAACACGCCCTAACGGAACTGACTTTAATTCCCTAAATGATCTGGGAAGTTTGTATCCCTAGGGCAGCTTTGACCTTTACATAGGAGTGAATGGTGAGGTTTCGTTTTGCAACGAACGCCTGCCGATGGCAACGAACGCCTGTGAGCGGCGAAGTCACGGCAGACAACCACTGCGCCTCTGCCATAAGCATAGACAACACTCCAAACGTCTCCAAAAGGCATAGATCCTCATGAGCCCGGTGGTTTCATGAAGATATATGCCTCTTGGAGATGTTTGGAGCATTGTCTGTCCGCCGTAATTTCGCTCTCGTTCGGCGTTGTTGCGAGTCGTTCCGTTCAGTCAAAAGAGGTTTTTCTCTCTCGCAACAACGAACGAGAGCGAAATTACGGCGGACAG
The DNA here is from genome assembly GCA_036245525.1 of Semisulcospira habei. NCBI lineage: Eukaryota > Metazoa > Mollusca > Gastropoda > Semisulcospiridae > Semisulcospira > Semisulcospira habei. The sequence continues at coordinate 109,591,660 of BTPG01000007.1, read as the reverse complement.
CCAATGCTCCAAACATCTCCAAGAGGCATAGATCCTCATGACATATGGTGGAGGGGCTGGGGGTGCGGCGCAGGAGATAATCTGCAGCTGTCCACCATCACCACCACCACCACCCCCACCACCCTCATTAGTAGTAATAGTATTACTACTTCACGAGTACACAGAGACTGTCGCTGACTACATTACCTTCTGTGAGAGCCTCTGAAGTTCCCACCAAGACCTGCAAGAGTTTTCTTAATGACAAGCCATGGTTTACGGCAGATATTAAACACAAACCGGCTCCAGGAAAAACATGACGCATACAAAGACAATGACAGAGAAAGATACAAACAAGCCAGGTATGCAGTACAAAAAGCAATTAAGACTGCTAAGCGCAACTTCAGAGACAGACTAGAACAGAAAATCGCAGCTAGTAAGCCTAGAGACATCTGGCAAGGCCTCAAAGACATTACAAACTATAAACCAGCATCCAAGTCTGCTGATGTTACAGATGCGTCTCTCCCAGACACTCTGAATGACTTTTATAGTCGTTTTGATAAAAAGAATACGACACCACCTCCTTCTGTAGCCGTGAGGAGTCATAATGAGAACCCACCTTTCACTGTTCTAGACGCCGATGTCAGGTGCATGTTTCAGCGTCTAGACAGCAGGAAAGCTGCCGGTCCAGATAACATGTGTCCACGTTTCCTCAGAAACTGTGCAGACTAGCTACTGACATTTTTAACATGTCTCTCTCGCTCAGGGCATTGTTCCTCCGTCTTCAAAAGGTCCACCGTCATTCCTGTTCCGAAAACAATCCAAAGTGTCCTCTCTAAACGACTATAGACCGGTCATTCTGACCTCAGTTGTCATGACTGAAGACGCTCGAGCGCCTGGTCCTCCGGTTTCTGAGAACACTTACCGATCCTCTGCTGGATTGTTTTCAATTCGCGTATCGCGAAAAACGTTCCGTGGAGGATGCGGTGTCACTTGGTTTGTTTTATGTTTTACAACACCTTAAAATCCCAAACACCTATGCCAGAATTGTATTTGTTGATTACAGTTCTGCTTTTAACACCATTATTCCATCTAAACTGTACCAAAAGATCCGGCAAATCGGAGTTCCAGAGGCATTGTGCCTCTGGACCCTCGATTTCCTGTTGATGAGACCACAGGTTGTTAAAATTGGTGAAAATGTGTCATCCACACTCATTTTATCCACGGGCACGCCTCAAGGGTGCGTTCTCTCCCCTATGCTCTACTCCATGTTTACTTATGACCGTGCTTCATGCCATGCCAGTACTAAAATTCTGAATGATTTGCAGATGACACCACAGTGGAGGGATGCATTACAAACTCAGACGAATCCGCCTACCGAAGTCAGGTTGAGACTCTAATTAGCTGCTGTAATAGCAACAACTTTAAACTGCACACTGGAAAAACAAAAGGAATGATCATGGATTTTATAAAGAAACATTCCCCTCCCCCTCCTCAGTCCTCTTGTGATTAATAGTGAAATCATTGAAACTGCCCAGAACTTTAAGTGACCTTAAATGGGAGGAAAACACTCGCCTCGTCGTCCAAAAAGCACAGCAGCGCTTGTTCTTCCTGCGACGTCTGAAAAGTCAGTGCCCACATGCTGATGCAATTTTACCGAGCTGTGATTGAGAGCGTGCTCACCTTTTCGATCACGGTTTGGTATGGTTCCATCGTAGTCACGGCCAAAGAGAAAATCAGACTGAGCAGGGTGGTCAAGACCGCTTCAAAAATCATAGGCAGAGATCTTCCTAGCCTGGACTCACTGTACCAACAGCGTCTCTTACGTAGAGCAAGTCTTATCTCCAGTGATTCCACCCACCCCGGTAATGAGCTTTTCCAACTTTTACCATCAGGGCGTAGGTACAGGTCCATCAGTACCAGAACCAGCAGATTCAGCAACAGTTTTTTTTTTTCCCTCTGACTGTTCGCGCTCTCTCTGATCAGTTGGACTGATTGGAGAGAGCGTGAGCGGCGAGTGAGAACTTGACGGAATGTGTACAGTCAGCTTATAACTGAATCAGCGAGGCGTGCCCGTTCGCCGTGTTTAATACCAGTATTTGCTTAGTATTTAGCATGAAAATCATATTTTAGAGTTTACTGTGTGTGTGTGTGTGTGTGTGTGTGTGTGTGTGTGTGTGTGTGTGTGTGTGTGTGTGTGTGTGTGTGTGTGTGTGTGTGTGTTATTTTAGTCTTAGTAACTGACATCAAGACAAATTCCAATGTTTGTATTGTTTTTTACATGGAAACATATGGCAATAAACTATCTTATACTCTTATGCTTATACTCTGTTATTATTTTATTGTATTTATTTTATTTTATTTTATTTCATTTCATTTTTTCTCTCTCTTTTTTTCTTTTTTCTTTTTTTTTTTGTTTTGTTTTGGGGGGGGGTGGAGGTGGGGGGGGGGGAGGGGGGGGGGAGCGGTAGGAGGTGGCCACTGCCACCACGGTTCCTACGCTACTGTATAGTACGAATACCATGTACTGCATTTATTTATGAACTGTCCGCGTTCTTGTCGTTTCCTAACGCAGGATGTGGGAACACGTCAAGTTTCTTTTGAAACTAATCGCAACTGATGGAAGTCAATCTGGAGTAGCCGATATTGCGTGTGTGTGTGTGTGTGTGTGTGTGTGTGTGTGCGTGCGTGCGTGCGTGCGTGCGTGCGTGCGTGCGTGCGTGCGTGCGTGCGTGTGTGTGTGCTTGTGTGCGCGCATGCGCCGGCCGGAGCACTTCACCCAGAGGCAGTGCAGTCCACCGCGCGCAGAAAAGGCGGTGAACTAAAAACGTGTAGACTGTTTCCCAAAAATGGTTCAGATATCGTCGACTAAAGTCAGCATTACAGCCGACCAATATTAACTCATTCAAGGTGCCCCGCATCAAAAGCTGCGGAAATGTCGTATAGCGTTGCCGGCGGGAACGCTATACGACATTTTTGCAACTATTGACGAGAGGCGCCTTAAATGAGTTAGGTATACGCCAGGAATTCATGTATGCGTGTAGACCACCATCAAGTTACGTTTCCATACGCACAAATCCGATAAGAACAAGATCCGAACCAGATATGGCAATGCAATTTTCGCTCAAAATTCGTGGCGCGTGTGTTTCTACATAAAACTCGCGACATACGAATTCCGCCTATTTGTGAACAACTAAATATGGCACAACGATCAGAATGGCGCCACAACGTGCGACAGACGATGCAATTTACGTAAAGCCAAGTTTCCATACGCACGAATCCGAGACGAATAGAATCCGAACCCGATACGGCAATGAAATTTTCGTTTAATATTCGTGGCGCGTTTGTTTCTATATAAACCGTGCGACATACGAATTCCGCAAAAATTAGAATGGCGCATTCTTCTTGGCTTTGACTTCGCGAACGAAGATTCTATAGGGCTTGCCCACGTCGTCTGCAGGCATTTTCGTGGCTGCGGAGGCCAATCCGGGACAGGCAGGTTCGACCGCAATGGCTGCAGGGGAAGGTCTGGTCAGGGTTCTGAGTTACGACAACTCTGTTTTTTCTTCTGAGCCGCTTGTCCTTAAGGTTAGCTCTGCGAGAGTCCTCAAAGGAGACGGCTGCCTTGTGAATGGTGGAGCGCCAGGTGTCACGGTCCGCAGCAAGCGAAGACAACTGGCGGTGGTTGATTTGGCAGGCACTAAGTGACTTCTTGAGACCGTCTTTGTATCTCTTCTTTGGTGCCCCTGTCTCGGTGTCCAGTGGCGAGCTCGCCGAACAGAGTGATCTTGGGTAGGCGATGATCCTCCATCCTGGAGACGTGCCCCGCCCAGCGAAGCTGTGTCCGCAGCAGCAAAGCCTCCATGCTCACAGTTTCCGCCTGTTCAAGGACCTCGACGTTGGTGACATAGTCACTCCCGTGAATGCTGAGGATGGTACGCAGGCAGCGCTGGTGAAAGCGTTCGAGGAGTCGTAGTTGGCTGCGGTAGAGGGCCCAGGACTCGGAACCGTACAGCAGGGTGGTGAGGACCACAGCTCTGTACACGCTGATCTTGGTGCCTTTTTTCAGCTGTTGATTGTGCCACACCCGCTTGAATAGTCGCCCGAAAGCACTGTTCGCTTTTGCCAGCCTGTTGTCCAGCTCCTTGTCCAGCTTGGCGTCTGACGTGATGATGCAGCCAAGGTAGGTAAACTGGTGTACAGACTTCAGTTCGGACTCGCCGATGGTGATGTGGGGAGGGCGATGCTCTTCCTTGGGTGCCGGCTGATGAAGGACCTCTGTCTTTTTCAGACTGACCTCAAGTCCAAAGAGCTGGGCGGCATCTGCGAAGCAGGACGTAATGCGCTGCAAGGCTCTCTCTGTGTGTGCAACGAGGGCAGCGTCATCAGCAAAGAGCAGCTCACGAATCAGTTGGTCTAGGGTTTTCGTGTGGGCCTGCAGTCGTCTGAGGTTGAACAGGCTGCCATCGAGACGATACCTGATGTACACTGCGTCGTCATTGTCGAGGTCCACTGTGGCCTGCTTCAACATCATGCTGAAGAAGATGGTGAAGAGGGTCGGTGCCAACACGCAGCCTTGCTTCACGCCGTTGCGAATGGGGAATGGTTCTGAGAGGTCACTGTTTAGTCTGACCTGGCCTTGCTGGTCCTCGTGGAGCTGGACGATCATGTTGAGGAACTTTGGGGGACAACCTAGTCGCTCCAGGATCTGCCACATACCTTGCCTGCTCACAGTGTCAAACGCTTTTGTTAGGTCGACAAACGTTACGTACAGCCCTTTGTTCTGCTCGCGGCACTTCTCCTGAAGCTGTCTCAGCACAAAGACCATGTCGGTGGTACTCCTGTTGGCTCTGAAGCCACACTGGCCCTCTGGGAGGTGGTCTTTAGCGATGGCAGGTACCAGCCGATTCAGGAGCAACCTTGCGAGAATTTTCCCGGCAATGGACAGCAAGGTAATTCCACGATAATTAGAGCAGGCAGACTTCTCTCCTTTGTTCTTGTACAGGGTGATGATGACTGCATCACGGAGATCCTTTGGTAGTGTTCCTTTTTCCCAGCAGCAGAGAAAGAGGTCGTGGAGCTTGTTGTGCAGTGCTGGGCCTCCATGTTTCCAGATCTCTGGCGGGATTCCGTCAATGCCTGCTGCTTTGCCACTCTTGAGCTGGTGGATGGCTGTGAGGGTCTCTTCGGCGGTGGGCGGTTCGTCCAATTCAACCTTTAGTGGAAGGTGTGGGATTTGGAGGATGACTGTTTCTTGAACAGTGCGCTCAGCGCCGAAGAGGTCCTGAAAGTATTCCGACCAGCGGTTCAAGATGGAGGTATTATCTGTGAGGAGTGCCTGTCCATCAGCGCTTCGCAGGGGACTTTGTACCAGGTGCCTAGGGCCATACACTGCTTTCAGTGCTTCGTAGAAGCCCCTGTAGTCACCGTTGTCAGCGCAGAGCTGGGTCCTCTGTGCGAGTCTGGACCACCACTCGTTCTGGAGCTCTCTAAGCTTGAGCTGGAGACTGTTGCAGATGAGGCGGAAGGCAGACTTCTTCACAGGGCAGGAAGACTGGGCTAGGTGGGCCTGGTGGGCGGCTCTTTTTTTTTTGCTAGAAGTTCCTGGATCTCTACGTCGTTTTCGTCAAACCAGTCTTTGTTCCTCTTTCTAGCAAAGCCCAAGACTTCCACAGACGATTTTACAATAGCAGTTTTCAGTTGTTCCCAGAGTGTTTCAGGGGAGGAGTCTGCTGGATCAACTGTGTCTTTGGGCATGCGCTGTAAATCGGCCTGAAGGGCAGCTTTCTTGTCGTCACGCTGGAGGATAGCAACATCAAGCTTTTTCTTGGGGGGGGGGGGGGGGCCTTTCTTGGGTTTCAGCTTGAGGCGGAGCCTGAGTTTGCAGCGAACAAGGCGGTGGTCAGTGTGGCACTCTGCGCTGGGCATCACTCTGGTGAGGAGGACGTCACTGCGGTCCCTCTGACGCACTAGGACATAGTCGATAAGGTGCCAGTGCTTGGAGCGAGGATGCATCTGTCCTTTTGCTGGAAAGTAGTGTTGGTGATGACAAGTTGCTGCTCTGCACAGAGCTCCAACAGTAGGCGACCATTGTCATTGCAGTTCCCAACGCCATGCTTGCCGAGGACTCCTTTCCAGGCTTCAGAGTCTTGGCCCACTCTGGCGTTGAAGTCGCCAAGGATGATGACTTTGTCGTCTGCAGGGGTGCTCTGTAGGAGGCTGCGCAGGTCAGAGTAGAACTTGTCTTTTTCTGCGGGCTCTGCCAGGAGGGTTGGGGAGTACACACTGAGAAGGGTGACGTATTGCTGGTGTCTCAGTGGGAGGCGCATGGACATAATGCGGTCGGAGTGACCCGTTGGTAGGTTTTCCAACTTAGTGGGGGTCTTGACCATGAAGCCCACGCCTGAGAGCCGTCTTTCTGATGCAGGCCTGCCTGACCAGTAGAGGGTGTAGCCAGCGCCAAGTTCTTGGAGGCTGCCTTCCTACGGAAGGCGTACTTCGCTGAGCGCGGCGATGTCGATGTTTAACCTCCGCAATTCATGGGCAATGAGGGCGGAGCGACGTTCAGGGCGTCCGCTGTCTGCTGTGTCGAGCATGGTTCGGATGTTCCAGCATGCTACGTTGAGTCCGGTCGTGGTCGTCATGAGAGTGGATCCTTTGTTTTTTCTTGTTTTCTGACCGCATGAGAAGATGCCCGTTGACCGCGGCTAGCCAACTGGGGTTACGAGGGGATGAGCTTTGGTTAGGCCACCTTTTCTACGCCCCTCTCCGTGTGGAGCAAGCAGTGCTGTCCCTAGAGAAGGCTGCTTGGTCGTTCAGGGTGTGCCGAGTGACGTTGTCATCCCCAGGTCAACATCAGGCGACCAATATCCTGAACCGCCTGCATGCAGGTTTGAGACTGCGGCTTCCAGTGACATCTTTCACCTGCCATTTTGCCCCTTGCCCATCGCTACAGGACTTGGAAAGTTCAGTGTCATAGTCCATGGGCGTTTCCTAAAGCCTGCGCGGTGGAGCTTTTTGGTGGAGTACAGTGTGCGCAGTACTGGCCCCACCCTTTAAACCCTTGGTTCGTTTGCCATGGCCTAGCAAGCTGGGACGGTGGCATCGAGGTCCTCGGGTCGTAGGTTTTATATCAGACTGTCCTTGTCTTAGTCTCTGGCTCAAAAGCCTTCCCCGGAGACACGGGGGCTTTGATGTCAGGGGTTTCCTCTCTTAGCCTTTCCGCAGCCAAGCGGCCAGGCCTGCAAGGCAGCAAGGGACTCGTGGGGGCCGGGGTCGTCTATGTCCCGTGCAGATGTGAACATCTGCCCACTGCCCAGACGGTGACAGTTACCAGAGGAGAAAAATCCAACGCCGGAACCCGGTATCGAACCTCGCACCTTTCGCATTGGAGGCAGACGCCTTAACCACTGCGCCACTTCCCCGCCTTCCCAGGCAGGGAACATGCGATATATGACTCACTGAACACATCGGTTTTGGTTTCGGTTTTGCATCGGATATATCGAACATTCAATCATAAAGAAACAAACTTCTCTGTTTCGGGCCCGCTTCAGATTCGGATCTATTCGCATCGGATTCGTGCTCATGGAAACGTAGCTTAAAGTGCCTGGAACACGATCCGACACGACTGAATACGATCCGAAAATCCGAAGCGGGGGCCAAATAAAACAAATGATTGTTTTGTGACTGTTTCTCCATGTGTCCGATGCAGAACCGAATATCGCACTCCTTGTGCGACAGCCGCGAAACGAAAGCGTCACGATGTTTTTATTCGCTCAAGTGCGCGATTATTTTCGGATGTCGGATGTGTTCGGACAGAAAGTGTGACCCAAATTCAGTCATCTGTGGCATATTCTCGTGCCGCGCGCAATTCTGATTTTCACGCCGTTGCAGGACTCTTAATATCAGTACTAACTCTACAGGCGGATAAACACGATCCGATACGAAACCGATCCGAACCCGAAGCGGGTTCGAAACAAAAAAAAAATCATGAAAGTCCTTTTCATGTTAGTGTGTTTCTATAATTATGTCCAATGCGATAAACGAATTCGCATCCGGCCAATCAGGAAAATGACGCAGTTTTGGAAGGAAAATTGCATCATCGCATCGGGTTCGGATCGTATTCGTATCGGATTCGTACTTATGGAAATGTAGCTTACGGTTCCATAAGAACGAATCCGATACGAATACTGACGATCCGAACCTGATGCGGTTATGCAACTCAGTTTCCTTCAAAAATTGCGTCATTTTCGTTCGAAGCCGTATGCGAGTTCGTTTCCGCATCGGGGAAACACACAAACATGAAAAGGACTCGCACGAACTTTCTGTTTCGGACCCGCTTCGGATTCGGATCGAGTTTGTATCGGATTCGTGTGTATGGGTAGCCGCCTTTTCCACACAGGCGGAATTCGTATGTCGCACGGTTTATATAGAAACAAACGCGCCACGAATGTTAAACAAGAAAACAGTCGGCGTAAAGCTACGGTTCCATAAGCACGAATCCGATACGAATACGATCCGAACCCGATGCGGCAGTGCAAATTTCCGTCAAAAATTGCGTCATTTTCTTTCGAAGCCGGATGCGAATTCGTGTACCGCATCGGGCATATGAAAACACACAAACATAAAAATGACTCGCACGAACTTTTCTGTTTCGGACCCGCTTCGATTTCTGATCGGGTTCGTATTGGATTCATGTTTATGTGTATCGGATGCCTTTACAGTGCATGCAATGAGACAATCAGCTGCGTACTGTAGGTCGCTTGCAAAACAAGCTGCAAGCCTGGCATTTTTCTGCTTTAACTCTTATTAAACGCTCAGAACTAAATGCCTTCCATTCTGTAGAATAGAAGTCATTTAGTTCTTGGAGTTTAAGAGTTAAGTGATGTCATCAAGCTTCGGCCTTGACAGTTAGCTTGGAACGAACAGAACAACGTAGTTTGATTATTTAACAGGCACTTTCTATTCAAGCTAGTCAGTGCGCGCATCTAAAAAAACGCAAGGGTTCCCAGTAAGCACAACGGTCCTCGGGCCAACTGCGACTGAAGTCGGCCCGAGGACCTTTGGTTTGTTGTCTAGGTGGACTGATTGCATACTGATTGCAGACTTCAACAGCTTCCAGACGTAAGTTGATGTGTGAGACTGCAAACAGAGACCTTGAAGTGTTAAAACAAAAGGGGGGAGGACAAGTCTACCAAACACTCGTCTGTTTGTACACTCCTCTTTGTCGCGCTTGCCAGGCACTTTCGTCGTACCGTCTTAGAACAACAGCAGCGGCCGGGGAGCCGGCCGGCCGTGTTCGACTCTGCTCGCTCAGTCTTACGCCTTAAGCCAAAACCCAGATGACCGCAGCAGGTATTGCAGTCCTGAGGATTCAAACGGGGTTTGGCATCAGCTTAGCTTCTCATGTGCGCCTGCTGCTCATGAGGATCCACGTCTCTTTGCATTCAGACACCTCTTGCATACATTGAATTTTCTGTTGTTGTGCCTTTCAACAACAGAGAAAGTACCTTCTGTCGCAGATTAAAACTGAACCAAGACGGCGTTCGAGATCTGAGGATTGAAATGAGGATCACACCAGCTGGCAAGAGGCATAGATTCTCGTGAGCCCCTGCTGTCGCAGGAGCTCATGCGAATCTATGCCTCTTGCTGAAGGAATGTCAGTGCTGGGTGAGAGACTGTCCCCGGGCGATTTTAACCACACAGTAGCAAACTCAGTAATGCTTTCCGGCGTCAGTCGGGAGTAAACCTTTTTCACTTCTCTATGGGCACTTTACACTGCAGTGTCCTTGAAACTTACGCACACCTATGTTGTCCGTTTCCACACCACGAGCTAAAGCAAAAGACGTCACAAAAAGGAATTAAGCCAATACATGCCCTGACCTATGTTGTGTATGTTGGGTTCTCTTCCTCCACACCTTCAGTAAAAGGACGACAGAGTAGGAATTAAGCCAATGTCTACATTTAACCTTTAGTGCTATGTTCTACGCAGCCTTGAGTAAAAAGTCACCACAGCAGGAATCTGGCCAAAACCTACACTCACTTTTGATCTTTTTTTTTTTTTGTCCCACACCTTGAGTAAAATGACGTCACTGGATTAAGTCATCACTGATCCTCGCCTACGTTTTGTTTCCACTGCTACGTCAAACTCGGAACTATGCCAGTACCAGCACACCTATGTTTTTTGTTTTCACACCTTGAACAAAAAGATGTAAGAACAACTTGTTTAACCCCACGGCCACATTGCCTAAATTTTGGAGGTGTCGCCCAATGTCGACTATGTACCAGTTGCAGGAGATGGATGGAGCGTGGTAATTCTAGGGTAGTGCCAGATTAGCTTGGCGCCGTCAGGCGCCAAGCTAATCTGGCACTACCCTTGAATCCATCCATCTCCTGCTGCAGGGCTTAAGGCTAAATGGGTTAAGAATTAAACCAATACCTGCCCTCACCTTTGTTTTACTTTTCCACACCTTGGGTAAAAAAAAAAAGATAAAGGGCAAGACCGTGAGTACAGGGATTAGAAGAGTTAATCTTTAGCGTTGGGATTAAGCCAGGGTCTGATCGGCTGCCCAAGTAAGCCACGACGGACTTGAGACTAGGGAATGAGCAGTGGAAAAACTACTTTAGTCATAAATGACGAACGCACATAGTTATTGTCTTGGTTTTCTCGTCAAAGTCGAATTTTTTTTTTTTTTTTAAGAAGTCTGAATCGACATTATCCTGGTCAGATTTAACCACTCTTGTCGTCCAGTTTATATCTCTTCTAATCCTGCTGGTCAAATTAAAACCTTCTTTGTGAACCTTAACCCGTTCAGTGCTGCGAAAATCTGAACAGCATCCAACTGCAAGAGGTATATAAATCATGTCGATCCATGTCCTCGCTCTAGACACCAACGTGTGCATGGAGTACTGAGATGTGGTGGCAGCGACTGATAGGATGCGCTTTTCATCTGCAAGAGACATAGGTTCTCATGAGCCCCCGCAGTTGCGGGGGCTCATGAGGATCTATGCTTCTTGCTGACACCACTTTGAATCCATGTTCCTGGGACATCTAGGGGGTTTTGGTGGTAAGGAATTAAGGAAGACTGCAAACGCACAGTCTGCGTCAGCTGGCACTAGACGGGTTAACGCTCTTCTCGCTTAGTTTATATCTCTTCTTATCCTGCTCGTCAAATTAAAACCCTCTTTGTGAATGTTTAACCCGTTTAGTGCCGAAAAAAGTTTAACCTATTCAGCCCTGACGCACCACAGCAGGAGATGGGTCGACCAAGATAATTCAAGGGTAGTGCCAGATCAGCTTGGCGCCTGTCGGCGCCAAGCTAATCTGGCACTGCCCTTGAATTATCGTGGTCCACCCATCTCCTGCAACTGGTGCATAGTCATTAGATGACGCCTCCAAAATTTGGGGCAAAATTTCGGGCTGAATGAGTTAACAGCATCCAACTGCAAGAGGTATAAATCGTCATGCGGGGGGCTCATGAGGATCTATGCCTCTTGCTGACACCACTTTCAATCCACGTTCATGGGATAGCTAGGGTTTGTTGTAGTGGTTGTTGTTGTTGTTGTTGTTGTTTTTGCATTAACAAAGATTGCGCTGACATTGAACGAGACAAACCGAACAACTTCCAGTCTAATTCGACGATCTAATATTTAACCTCACTCAGTCTAAATATTTTCTAGCCGGCATCTCACATTTTCAGGCGACCTTCTCCACAGAAATGACAAGTTAATAAGCTAGCACAAAAGGACTAACAACTTTTTGTTTAACCCCTTTGCTGCCAGTGATCACGAATGTCGCGTCTGAAACGCCTGCACACTGACCGACATTCGTGTGAAGAACACTGATGAAAAATGGGACCAACGTAGGCCGGAAGAAAATAGCACTAAACAAAAGACATAAATCCTCATGAGCCCCCGCAACTGCGGGGGCTCATGAGGGTTTACGCCTCTTGCGATTGGGTATCATTCGCCTTGCTCCGGCAGTTCAGGGGTTAACTGTGACGTTTGAATGTCGTAAAATCAAAGTGCGTTCTGCTCTTCCTCTCTTCCTTTGCCGCGTTGGAGAGTTGGAGATGGGCAATGTAGCCATACGGCCTCTGTCAGAGTGTAGTCATACGGCCTCTGTCACAGTGTAGCCATACGGCCTCTGTCACAGTGCGTCTATACTCGCATGGGTTGTGTGTGACAAGAAGGCGGATAGAAAAACGCAAGAACACTGAGAATCCGATTTATCTGCGAATTTTATCAGCACTGAAACTAAAGCCTTGAAGGAAGCAGCTTAAGACATTTTACCCCAGGACCGAAATCCCCAGATTTTGAAGTTGCCCACTGAAGGACTGTATTACAGTTCTAGAGACAGATCGAGCATGATTAGTTCAAGGGTGGTGCCAAAATAGCTTGGCGCCCATAGGCGCCAAGCTATTCTGGCACCACCCTTGAACTATCATGCTCGATCCATGTCTTGCTGTGGTGTGTCTGGGCTGAATGAGTTAAAATGAAAAGTGTATAGAAACTCGTATTTGAAACTGTCATAAGTAACGTTTAACACTCTCCTAGTCATATTCACGCCAAAATAAAATTGAAAATCTTCTGCTGTAATAAACAAACATTTTCTGATCCAGTTCTATAGCAGCTAAACTCCACATCAAGCTAACAGAGTTATAGTTTTAAGCCGCTTACGAAATGGAAACGCTCAAAAGACTGATCAAAAGTCAGGTTAAATAATGGCAAACAAAAATGTAATGCTGAGTGGTGTAATGTGATATTCAAATTCATTGGTTTGTATGGTTAGTGTCATACGTAATACACGAGCTTTTTTCTGTCTGATTGGTGTTCTGTTTTTGTGATTGTTAATGATTTATTGTTCATTCTTTAACCTCCTTCAATTTATGAACTGTGACCTGAACGAAGAACATCCCTTTAGGAATAATAAATATTTTGGATCTTGAATCTTAAAGCACCCCGCCCCATCCAAACTTCCATTACATTTATTGTTTTGACCTTGCTCCTATCCCCCCCCCCCCTTCCACCACCACACCACCACCACCTCCCTCTCACGACTCCCCTGGTTTCATGTTCGACTCCTTGTTCTCAGTGTCTCACACAAAGAATGTATAAACACCAGAGTTATGGAACATGCAATGCGCTTAACAGCCTTCAACAAAAAAGTCAACAAAAGGGACAAAGACAATGTTATATATCTGTCACAACCATCTTCAAGGCGATTCTCAAAGCTTTAGGCTAATGTTTATATCACTGAGTCGTAGATGGAATTCTAACGTGTGCTGGTCTGTGATTGTGGACATTACGGCGCTCTGGCGCAAGGTCCAAAATCACAGACAAGCATTCACATATAACATAAAGTAACAGCGCCCGCCCCAAAAATCACATACCACAACACAACAATAACATATCTGTACAGTCGGCGCCCCAAAAATCGCATACCGGCACACAACAATAACATATCTCACAGGATTGACATATCTCACAGGATTGGATTTGTAAGGTCCTTCACAATACAACCGTTTTGTCTAATGATAGATCCGACCTTGAGCTCTGACCTTGACCTCCCTAGTAAGCAGAAGAAGACTTTCGGGCCGACGTCGGCGGCAGTGGGCCCGGAACAACCGACGTCGGCCCAAGGACCTTATGCTTCCAGGGTCAGTATCTGAAGTCCAAGGTTACGCAGCGACTTGAAGCTGTCTCAGCCTATTCCTCCGCACCGTATCCCCCACCCACCCACTCAGGCACTCACCCACTCTCCCACCCACCCTCGAAATATTAAATCTGTCTAGTGCCAAAATATCACGTATCAACACACAAAAATGACACTATCTGGCATGATCTGTAGATGCCGAGCGTTGCTTCCAAGATCTTTCACACCGTAGGAACTTTGTCCAGCTCCGGGTCTTGAGCCCTTGGCCTCAGGACCTCTAGTCCCGGGGTTCCGGTCACTGTGTTGTCTCAGTTCTTCTCCTACACCTCCCCTCCTCCCACCTCCCACCATCCACTTCTCCGCCTTCCTTGTGAGGTTTCGTTTGCACCGAACGACTCCCATGAACGAACGACAGCGAAATGACGGTGGGTAATCAGCTCGAACCATAACCCATATCATACTGAGGCTAAAAGCTTCAAATCTGTACACTGCCATATGCCAGTTACATTATAGTACTTACAGATAAGGATATAGACCAATGGCTTTAGTTCAAGGGTGGTGCCAGAATAGCTTGGCACCTAGAGGTGCCAAGCTATTCTGGCACTACCCTTGAACTTTTTTTTTTTGTTAAACTTATTTCACACACTGGTGTACTCCGAATGCCAGTGATAAGGGATAAACACAGACAACAGTCCAAATTAATAGTACAAGATGATTATCGGCCAGGAGTTCGCTCACGTTCGTTGTTGGGTGTCGTTAGGCGTAAACGTACCCTCACTATTATGACATTTCCAACTACGGGAGGTGGTCAGATCGAGATGGCTCAACAGTAGCACCAGATTTATTTGGCGCCTATAAGAACGTCTCCATAACGTTGTCCTGCAACTATCATTACACAGCTACTCCAGCATAAAGACAAGTTCCGCAGACAATTCTAGCGGCTGTGTGCTGGTCTGAGATTTTGGACGTTAGGGCTCTAGACCGAAATTCAAATCAGTTTCTTCGAATACAATCGAATTTCCAAGAATCGTACACATTATTTTTTCAATGGTTCAATTGTTTGCAGAACTTTCAATGAAACTGTTTATTATGGTTTTGGACTATCATCGAGTATCTTCATAAGACGGAGGTTGACATGCTATTTAGCAGGTTTCAAATTTATAATAAGTCAGTTTTTCCCCCGCTAGATTTCTTCAAAAACCGCCCACTCGCTTTTTCGTTTCTCCAACGTGTGCTACAAAAGTTGATTTCTGCCCTGAGTTGGCTAGTTAGTTATTTTGGGTTTAACGCCGAGCAGGCAGCTAAAGCCATCTCACGGCGGCCTGAGTTGGCAAAAGCTAACAATTCTATTTTTAGAAAAGCGATATTTTCATTGTTATATAATGAAAATCTCGCTTTTCTAAAACAAAATGGACATATTGATTAGTTTGCCGAATCAGGACAGATCTCTAGGCAAAGCCAGAATTCAGTAACAATGAAGTCCTTTGCCAGTCCTGTAAATCCCGCAAGGGCTTTGGTTCGACGTAAATCGCAACCAAACTCGAAAGCCACCACACAATAAAATCCTACAGTCAAACGCAAATTAGCTAACTTCTCGATATGAGTATGGAAAGACGGGTGTTGACTGAAGGCAGGAGGCATAGATTATTATGAACCCCTGCGAAGCAGGGGCGCATGAGAATCTATGCCTCTTGCAGAGGACAGAATCTAAGGGACTAGACTCTGATATGACAGCTATGTTTTGCCGTATCATTTCTAGCTTGATCTGCAATATTCCACGAGCGCGCCGACGGAGCAAGTTCAAGAAGACAAAAGAGATGGCAACTCCACGACAAGGAGCTTTTGTTCTCTGCAAGGGTTACCTGCTCTTACTGACGCCGGATTTAGTATTATGTATTAGGCCTTCAAGGTGCGGAACCCAGACCAGAAGGTCGACCATGCTGGTCGAAAACAAAGTGAACTGGCTCAGAGGCGCTTCTCTAGCACACTTCAGTTTAATTCTAGATTCAAGAAATCTATTGTCCATAAAAGGATATTCGTCTTTGCCTCGCAAGCGTAAATAAGAATAAACAAACATAATATCACAATATATATCACAAATGTTAGTAAAATTGTGTATACAGTTTCAAAATCACATTAAGAAGATGAACTACTCAGTTAATATTATAAATATTGCGTCACATCCGCTATTAAATTACCAATAGGACCTCAATTTAAGTTACAACAAAATGTATGCTTAAAATAAACAAATAAAATAAAAGGCAGATCTCACTTTATACCTTTATTCAGGAAAATTTACAAAGAAAATCCAGGCAAGAACACTGAAATTAAGTCTCACGAAAGACTCTTTTCTTGAAGTTCATCACCATATATATGACAAAACCACAAACAATGAAATATTACCCGTTTAACGTACAGACGACATTAGTCCGTACGAAATTCTAACAAATAAAACCTATGGAACTTTACAAATAAGTCGTAGTAAGATTTGTGTCATCAGCAATGCACGCAGAACACACCATACGATAAAGTCGCAAAGACGCTTTGGCATAGGTTACACACCATGGTCTTGAAATGACAGAGTTGAGTCTGGTTCAGATCTGTGCTAACTACTCTATGATGCTGGACCCAGGGGCAGATCAGTTACCTCGAGGGGGTGGGGGGAGGGGCTCCAACGTTTTGTTTGGGACCTTCAACCCGACACAAAAGGCCTCTGCGACGCTAGACCTTGCTTCCAATGGCCGAAATATCGAAAATCGCAGAGGTGGGGTGGGGGAGGAGAAGGGTTGGGGGAGGGGGGGGGAGAACGTGTTTGTGTGTGTGTGTGTGTGTGTGTGTGTGTGTGTGTGTGTGTGTGTGTGTGTGTGTGTGTGTGTGTGTGTGTGTGTGTGTGTGTGTGTGTGTGTGAAAACTCGCCAAAATATCAAACATTGGGGGGGGGGGGGGGGAGAGAGAGAGGTTAAAAACACCCCAAAAAAAAGGGATTTTGTTCTAGCATTTTAAAGATTTGGGTTACGGAGGGGTTCCGGAATCCCCCTTCCCCAGATCCGCCCCTGGGACCTTACTGCCTAGAGCCGCAAGGCTCAAAATTACGGCCAGGCCTCGAAAGGTTTGACAATGACATTGTCTGTGTGTGTGTGTGTGTGTGTGTGTGTGTGTGTGTGTGTGTGTGTGTGTGTGCGTGCGTGCGTGCGTGCGTGCGTGCGTGCGTGTGTGTGTGTGTGTGTGTGTGTGTGTGTGTGCTGGTCTGTGATTTTGGACCTTACGGTCAGAGAACGTAAGTACACAATCACAGACCAGCGCACAAAAATGCCACAGACCAAAAGTCTCGTGGGAACAAACACACTACGGCGGGTGGATAAGGGTAAGGATTTCTACACTCGCAAAACAGGACTTGGTGACACCAGCGTTTTTTTGAAGACTTGGAATATTTTCCATAACTTTCACGAAAGCGAACGCTAAAATTCGGAGCTGGTCTGTGATGTTGGACCTTACTGCTGAAAGCCATAGTCCAAAATCACAGACCAGCACACAACGAAACTTTTTTTTTTTAAGTGCCAGAACTTTATGACACTCCACGTGGGGGGATCTGTGACCTATCAAATTAGCCCACAGTCGGACACAGTTTGCTGTGGTTAAAGTTTTTATTATTTTTTCTGTATAACTGAACGAACGACGAACGAACGAACGAACGAACGAATGAATGAAAGAAAAAACCAAGCAATCAATGGCCCATACCTCTACAACGCTGCCTTTTACTAGTTTATTTCCCCAGCCATGTACAGTTCATCACCACTATCACGTGTGTGTGTGTGTGTGTGTGTGTGTGTGTGTGTGTGTGTGTGTGTGTGTGTGTGTGTGTGTGTGTGTGTGTGTGTGTTAGCTCTTAGTTCTCTCTTTGTATCAGCGCTTAGAGCTACTTGTAGAATAAGCGCTTAACAAATCTCCATTATTATTATTATTATTATTATTATTATTATTATTATTATTCTTGTTATTATTATTATTATTATTATTATTATTATCATTATTATCATTATTATAAACGAATGAACAAACGAACGAACGAAAGCGCGAACGGACGTATGTAAAAAAGTATTATTGTTTGGGGCGGCGTGGTACAAAAAGTTTTCAAGGTCAAACCCAATAATGACTTCCCAAACTTTACATTTTTTTTTAAGTCTACAAAATCTAAACCAAAAAGGCAACTATTAAGAAAATCCCAAGGAAGAAAGAAACACGCTTAGAAAAGACAACTACAACACAATACATTGTGTTGTAATTGTCTTTTCTATGCGTATTTCTTCCTTTGTTTGGGATTTTCTTAGCATCTATAATGGCTGCGTACGGGCTGGGGGAGACGGTCCGGCCAAGAAACGTCGCAGGGTTGTACCAGAGTGGCCTGAGACATTCCCATGTGCCAAGCCAACTGACACTACCCTTGAACTGTCGTGATCAAATCTATCTCGCACAGTGGTACGGACGGTAGGGGATTATTCTGTTTTCTCGAAACCCTGTTCTAGGTCCTAGAAAACCCGTCCCGGCTGCTGTCAAGCACTGGGCAACTTCACTCGGTGCATTTGGACAAGAAGCGAGAAAGGAAAATTAGACCACCACCACCCACTTCCCCCCCCCCCCTTCTCTCTCCTCCCCCCCCCCCCCAAAAAAAAAAAAAACAAAAAAAACAAAAAAACAAAAAAAAAAAAAACGGAAAGGCTGAAAATAAAGAGAAAGAAAAAAGAAAAAATGAAACGAACTACTGTACAATAAAATACCGGAAAGCAACACACACAAACAAGGGATTTGAACCCAGTACTAAACCGAGAAGGACAAACAAAGAAAGGAGAAACAAAAACAGAAAAAAAGAAATAAACAAACACGACAAGCAACCACACACAAAATAACTAGGGGACGACGGATTTGAACTCGGTACCTAGGGTCGTGTAGACTGCGAGACCAGGGCGCTACAAATTGAAAGTATTTACGTGCCAGTGGCAGGTCCGCTAGCAAGCAGCACCTGGCAGTCTCAGTCGGTGCAAGTGGGACCTCAATTGAATAGGAACAGTGTGAATAAGAAGGGAAAAAAACAGACAAGAAACAAGGGAGAAAAGACAACAGCACCAAGGTGTTAATAAACAAACACTTGCAATCAACGCAACACGACGAAGCTGTGACAGCTTACAGACCGCGGATTAAACGGTGTCAAAATCCTAATCTTTCTAAGTTCAACACTCGTGGAGCGCTCCTTCTCTTCAACTCTCGCCTCTTTTCGCGTAGTCCGCGAGGACATTTTTTTTCTTCAGGAAAAAAATTGTCCACGCGGACGACGCGAAAAGACGCGACTCCTCGAGACCACACAGAGTCTTTAGGCTTGTGCCATTCCACGCAGTCTTGGCTGACCCGTCTAGAAAGTCTCGGTTGTCCCTCCTCTTGCGATGACGCGTTCAGGAGACAAGGCGCTGCTTCTTGGCAGGTTGGGGAATTTCCTTTTCAGCACGTGTTTTGGCCGGGACCCCTCTTTTTTGGATTAAGGTTTCTTTTTTGTCCTAAACGACACTTGATGAGAAAGTATGTGAGGCTTTCGCGACACAATGGCGGTTTTTGTTTGACAGGTTTGGCTTCTAGTCCTGATCAGTTTTGTGTCTCGCGCGGGAATATTGAAACGTGACCCGACCTTGATCATATCTGCCCTTGGCGGATTTGATGTTTTTGATATCGGATTTATTGAAAGCACACCCTGTAACCTTCAGGAAGGGCGCACGCCCGTTGTCCCTGTCCTCACATTCACTAAATGGTCGCTAAGATGCTTTTTTTACAAAAATTATCCGTCATCACCCCGACTCCACAGCCGGTGCTGTTTTTTTGTGTAAATTAAGCGACAAAGCAATCAAACCCCCCAAGGAACACTTGGGGGGGGGGGGGGGTGCAAACTGAGGCCAACAAGAGGCATAGATCCTCATAAGCCCCCGCGCATGCGGGGGCTCATGAGGATCTATGCCTCTTGAATTTGGATGTAGGTCGCTGTGCGACGAATGTCAAAAGGTTAATAGCAAACACAGAGACAGCTTGGCGATTCAGTGCCAAGTGTTTCTAATTGCGGATGAGCATGTATACATTCATTTCTCAAGGACTCGCGTACAATGGAAATCATCATCAATGCTAACTTGACTGGTAAAGAAAGGGTCGCACGTAGGTGGGGCTTTATTGCCTCGAGAAAGATCAAATTCCTGAGGAGAAATTGTGTGCATATGTGCGTGTGTTTGTAGAGGGGGAGAGGGGCCCGGATAGGTGTGTAAGGATGGGGGTCAGAAATGGGAATAAGATGAGAACTGCCTATGTTGTCAGTTGCTTCCTTACTGCTGTGATAAGATTATTATCGGCCATTTGCGTGTCGGTAGCGGGTTTAGTCCCCATGATTCCTGAAGGAATCATCGCGACTAAAACCGCTACCGACGGCGCAAAGGGTTAGTTTATGGGTGGAAATATCTTTGTTTTATTTCGATTTGTGTTGTGCTGTTTCCTTTATTTCGTTCTTGCTGCATTTGTGTCGTATTTTAGTTACTACCGTTTGATTGTTTTTGTTTTATGTTGGCTTCAGCTGAGAACTGTTTATGTTGTCAGTTGCTTCCTTACTGTTGTGATTTTTATTATTTTATGGGTGGAGATAGCTTTGTTTCATTTCGATTTGTGTTGTTTTATTTCCGTTATTTTGTTTTTGCTGCATTTGTGTCGTATTTTTGTCACTGCTGTGTGTTTGATTGTTTGTGTTTGTGTCGGCTTCATCGTTCGTTTTCTGTAGTTTCTCCTTCTTTCGTTCATTGTTGCTTTCTTTATTTGTTGCTTTGTTTTTTGTTGTTTTATTTCTTCCTTGCGTCTTATTTTTTCTTAGTAAAGCAGTGCTATTTTAAAATATCTTTTTGATATTTTTAGGGTGTTCTTCGTCTCTCTTTTTTATTGTGTACGGGGTGTTGTACTTGTGGTATTTGTTTCCAGACAAGGTGCACCCTACACAGGAAAGCTGATATGGACGAAGTGTTCAAAAACTTCAAATAAACTAAACCTCAGACACACTCAGCCGGGGTTTATCAAAAGTCCTTTCGCATGCCTGTGTTTGTTGATGCTTACAAGTAGAGTGTGTGTGTGTGTGTGTGTGTGTGTGTGTGTGTGTGTGTGCGCGCGCGCGCGCACACACACACACACACACACACAAATCGCATTCACACACGCACGCACGCACGCACACACGCACATGCACGCACGCTTACACAGCCAACACACACACACACACACACACACACACACACACACACACACACACACAGCACGTTTCCGTGATCACACTTGACCACACCCCCTCCCTGTCCGCGTATGTCCACGTTATGCAAATCTCGCCGCCACCATTTGCTTTGCACATTCAATGATCTGCCACTCCCTGGCAGCAGGAAATTGCTCGAAATCAGACAGAGAATTCGCCTCTCGTCCGGCCCCCTTTCAATTCGTTAGTGGCAGAGATTCTCGTGGGCCTAAGCAGCAGGCAGGGGCTCATGAGAATCTGTGCCTCTTGCTGGTATCTCGTACCCTCCCACGACGCATTCAGACAAATCAGAACAGCGAAACACCCGTCAACTTCCCCCATCTGTAAGAGGCATAGATTCTCATGAACCCATGCAGGCTTCAGCCTGCAGGGGCTCATGAGAATCTATGCCTCTTTGAAGGCAATGCTACACCTGACATCAAGGCTCCAAACATGGAGGGAGGCACTGTGTCATCTCACATGCACTTCGCTCGTTCAGAAAATCTATGCGGGCTGTTTGCGCGGGCACATCATCAAAATTGCGGGGCATTTCCTTATTTGGGACGTCCCTTCTCGCGGAAGTTTACGGGATTTCAGATTATTTGATAAATAAGTGTCAGCTCCAAAAGGATCAGCCGTTTCGCGCGACACGGATTTAGGTCTGGGCCCAGAGGTTTAGACTTCAAACACGTGACTTACGTAAGAAAAAAAATAAATAAAGCAAAAAAAAAAAATGTTTGCAATATCGATTTCTTTAAAAAGTAGGATTAGGTGCAAATGTCTTACACTTACTTACTACAGGGCAACCTGTTCTGAGTGATCAGCCTTGTGAGAGATCACCTTGTCAATAAAGACCATCGTTTTAGTGGCTGCGGCACCACCACCATTTTGAGAGATCATCTGTCAGCAAAGACCTTCATATAGATGGCTCCACGGCCATCACCTGTCATTACTAGAAAGACCATCATTCAGGTGGCTGTAGCTGTGACTGGCTGTAGCCACCTGAATGCTGGTCTTTAATGACAGGTGGCACCTCAAGACTTTTCTTGCGAAATAACCTGTCTTTTAAGACAGATTTTTTCTTCCCACCCTCCCCACCCAAAAAAAAAAAAAAACCACAAACACAGACACACACAAAAACCGGTAGCTTAAACAGTCTCCGCTTTATCCCAATGATTTTTAGTCGTATTGCTAGCCTAAGGCTTTTGTAAATGGTCTCCCCTTCCTAGACCGGGTCAATGCAAAAATAAATCACAATGTGTGTCTGTGTGACGCATTAAAAAAAACGCACACAACTTTGCAACAACATTTCTAGTGCATAGACCGCCGTAACTGATTCCTGGATCAACTTCAGCGGGTGCAACGTTGTATTTACACGGCCCAAAAAGAAGCATATAGAGGACTGGAACGGACAATATCAAAGAAATTCCCAACAAAGAAAAAACACCCTTCGAAAGGACAATTACAACAGAATGTTCGAGCTTTTTGTTGTTGTTGTTGTTGTTTTAAATAGACATACTTCCCTCACTGAAAAAGATAAGTACTCGTAGTATATATCTGTTTGTAAAAACTATTAAAATTTGAAAATTGTATAAATTGTGTTCTACTTGTATTTTCTAAACGATTTTTGGGGGAGGAGGGGGGAAGGGGGGGGGTGGTCTTACATTTTACATATTTCGCAATCTCTCTTTTAGTCAGGATTCAGAAAATATTCCTAACTTAAAAAGATAAGTACACGTAGACTATTTCTGTCTGTACGTGCAATTGGAAGACAATATTCCTCAATTTAAAAAAAAAGAAGAAAATTACCTGTAGTCTATTTCTGTTTGTACGTGTATTTTTAAAACGGTTAAAATTCGAAAATTTTATAAATTGTGTTGTACTTGTATTTTGTAACCGAGTTTTTTTGGGGGGTGGGACTTTCTTGCATTTTACACGTTTGGCCGTCTCCTTTTTGGTCAGGATTCAGACAATAACGGCATTGTCCATTGTAAACAGCTGTGGAACAATGTTTTGGTGGGGGACACTAAATCTTTAAAAGGGTGTGCATTGCACCTCCTTTTTCCCCGCATCGTCTTTATATGAGGTCAACGCATTCGAGATGTGCTGCATCCGGAAACGCCGCATGAAACCGGCACGCCTGTGATGTAGCACATTGCTGTCCTGTGAGGGCAAAAGACGGCAAGTCCATTTTTTTATGAAAAGCGAGATTTTCATTGCAACACAATGAAAATCCTGCTCTTCACAAGAGTGGACTTGCTGTCATTTGTCTCGTGGATGTTCCCCCAGACAAAATAACCTCTTTTCTCAGGAGGTTAACCCATAAACGACAGAATGTGGATCGACCATAATACTTCAAGGGTGGTGTCAGAATAGCTTGGCGCCTATAGGCCTATATTCTGACACCACCCTTGAAGTATCATGGTCGATGTCTCCAAGATTGTGACATAGGCCTCAAAGGGTACCTTAGAATATTGATAATTTCATGCTCAGGGTGTAACGAGTTAAACTGGACCACAGAATCTGAAACTGAGACGAACTAACTTCACCTGGTATGATAAACAACTTCTTCTGAATTCTGAATTTCCTTAAAAATAATACATTTGAATACTTGTCTACATCATATTTAATTAAGACCCCTCTTTCAGCCTAGCTGGCCAGCACTGTACCTTTCCCGCCGTTAGGTGGCTTATGTACTAGTAGTACCGATACTTTCACAGGCCAAACCTATTCCTTGCCCGTACCATTTGCAGCAGTGCTCCCCAGGTAGACTCACTCGAGGAGTACGTCACACTCCCCGAGTGGGTCTGTCAGAGGAGTACTCCTGCAAACGACAGGTGTGAGGTAGCGCACACGTAGCCCATACAACAATATGCTATTTTAATAAAATATTTTGTATTTTATTTTTAACCTGAAAAAGAATTGAGTTATTGAAAGAGATTTGTTCAATTTAAAACAAAAACACATTCACTTCCAGACGCAGACACAAAAAGGACCAAACTGTACTTACTTAGAGGTATGTGAGACCACAAGGTGTGGTAGAGAAATGTGCAAATTTCCGCGATGTATATCAAAGTACAATATTTAATTCTTTCAATCACTGCAAAAAAAAAAAAAGACTCTTGTATTGTTTTACAGTGTACAGAAGAAATAAAT
This sequence comes from Semisulcospira habei, assembly GCA_036245525.1. NCBI lineage: Eukaryota > Metazoa > Mollusca > Gastropoda > Semisulcospiridae > Semisulcospira > Semisulcospira habei. The sequence continues at coordinate 109,567,580 of BTPG01000007.1, read as the reverse complement.
ATATCGTGGGGAAAAAAACCGCAATGTCTCTGCTCCAGACATGTATGTAAGACCGAAACCGAGGTAAACGCAATTGTGTGTCAACCTTTGAATGTTGTAAAAATCGTTTGTGGCATAAACCATTATTCTGCACCTGACGTTTGTTACATAAAACCTACTCTGCACTTGACGCGTCTACAGTGCAGCGAAAAAAAAAAAAAAAAAAGGGACGTTCACAAATTATTTCAGGCACTCGACTGCCTCCATTATTATTTGTTTGCTGGTCTGTGATTTTGGACCTTACAGCTGGAAGCTGTAAGGTCCAAAATCACAGACCAGCACACCTTTCATTTACGTCCACTGAATTGCACCTTTTATTTACGTCCAGTGCGTTGTCAGAAAATATTTGCAAGAAATTTCCCGCAGCGAACGATTAAATATTTCTCCGTATACTCTGTCACAATAGTTCTCCTGTATGTTCCATTGTTTAATTCAATAAGAGGGCCCCGGGGTTGATCATACTAGCATAGAGTACACGGACGCAAATCATTTAATGAAGCCAGCGAAATATGTAGATCCTCATGAACGTCCGCATGCAAGAGCAAATATCCTCAGCGAGCCCCTACACCGAACTCCAACAACCCCGGGAAGTAAATAATAATAACAATTTTCATTATTATTATTATTATTATTATTATTATTATTATTATTATTATTATTACTATTATTCTTAGTATTAGTAGTATTAGTAGTAGTAGTAGTAATAGTAGTAGTTGTATTACAGCGGTCTACTTTGCTATTTGTGAAGGTCGGATATAGCAAACGTCGGATATAACAACACTTTTTCAGAGGGTTCTGACAATATTCTTTCTATGTAAATTACTTCGGAAATATTAAACTTCGGATATAACAACAAGAATAGTCAGTCCCCTGGCGATTTGTTATATCAGAAGTTTACTGTGTTGTCATAATTATAGTTATAATTATTATTTTTAGTGGCAGTAGCAGTAGTGGTAGCAGTAGTAGTAGTTGTAGAAGTAGCAGTAGAAGTAGTAAACTTTTGTCATTTACCGGCTGAGACCTTCTTTTCCGTTTTTTACCTTTAAAAACCGGTAAAATGCCGAAAATTACCGGTTAACGCGAACACTGTTATTATTATTATTGTTATTGTTATTATTGCTATTATTATTATTATTATGTCAGAGACATAGATCAGCATGAACAACCGCACGCAAGAGGCATTGATCTTCATGAGCATTCTGTTAGGGCTCATGAAGATCTATGCTTCTTGCAGAAGAATCGAGCTAACTTTTTTCTTTTTCTTTTATTTATTCTTTCTCTCTTTCTTTCTTTATTAAGCCAGACATGATTCTGTGCATTTCCGCAACAAACTTTGTCTTTTGGGTTCTGTTCTATATGCGGCGTTAAGTTAGCAGACATCGGGATCCGCCGAGGAAACGATGCACACACACACACAAACAAAATTCTGCATACACTGAATGGCTGTCAGGCTGCCTTTGTATCGATCTTCACTGACTGCTGGCTTTTAGCCTTCCCCCCTTTTCCTGTTGATGCCGCTCCCTAAATGTTACCCCTTTTCCCAGTGCGGCAACGGTCCCCGGGCAGACGCCCGCCGCAGTGGGCCCGCCCACTGCGGCTGGCGTCGGCCCGAGGACCTTTTAGTGGGGTGGTGCAGTGGGCGTTCCGTCGTCTGGACCCCTCCCCTATATAATCTTTCACACATATTAAATACTTTTTTATCTGTACATTTTTAACCTGATCAGCATAATTACTTTTTCCAGTTTTGCTATGAATAGCCACCACCAGTGTTTGACTGCCTTATTCACACAGTTAAACTTTGTATATAACAAATCGCCATGGGGGCCCAGTTTGTCTTGTTGCAAAATCTGAAGCTTGTTATGCCCGAAGTAAGTCACAGTCTATTTCGCTTACACCAAGGTTAGATATAACAAGAGTCGGCTATTTCTAAGTTTCTTTCGTTTATAACACACTTCGGATACAGTAACAAGAAAATTGGGTCCCCTGGCGAGTTGTTGTATCGGAATCTTACTATACACAGAAAGAGTGCTGTCGTGACCTCTGACATATCCGATTTCTGTTATGTCCGACCTTGTTGTACGCGAAGTAGATTGTCGTCAAACCTGTAATCCTTCAATGTGTAGATTGAATGTTAACTCATTCGAGACGTGCTGCATCCGGATACGCGGCCATAGCCGCGTATCCGGATGCGGCACGTCTCGAATGTGTTAAATATGACTGACGTATGTATGCATATATTGTTCTCCAGTCCGTTGTAAAAGTGCTGTGTGTGTGTGTGTATTGTAATGTTTGATTACTATGTGAAAGTGGCATTGTATTTTGTGCAGCGTGTAACGACGCTTAGAGCTTTAGATTAAACCGCTCAGTGCCGAGAAAATGTGAACACCACCCAGCTGCAAGAGATACAGATCCTCCTAAGCCCCCTCAGTTGCGGTAGCTCATGAGAATCTATGCCTCTTGCTGACACCACTTTGAATGCATTTTCCTGGGACATCTACGGTTTGTTGTTTGTCTTGCGTTAACGAACATTGCAGAAGCACAGTCTGCTTCACTGAGCTGGCTCTGAACGGACTAAGATTATACGCTATAGAAATCTCCGTGATAATAACTCTTATTAACTCATTCTACCCCAGACACACCACAGCAAGATAATAATCGACCATGATAGTTCAAAGGTGATGCCAGAATAGCTTGGCGCCTATGGGCGCCAAGCTATTCTGGCATCACCCTTGAACTGTCATGGTCGATCTGTGTCCTGCACTGCAATGCAGTCTTCAGAGGACAATGGAAAAATTTGGGGATTTCGGTGATGGGGTAAAATGAGTTAACCGCCAACCGGCAGCTTCTTTTGGTAATACAGTGGATTTGTAAACTAGAAGTCATCTCTTTAAGTCTATGTCAAGACGTGTTAAGATGTGTTTCAATGGTGAGGTTTCATTTGCAACGAACGACTATGAAGAACGAACCAGAGCCAAATCAACGGCGGATACCCAGCTTGTTCCATAAGCATAGACCACACTCCAAACATCTCCAAGAGGCATAGATCCTCATGAGCCCGGAGGGCTCATGGGGATCTATGACTCTTGGAGATGTTTCGTGTGCTGTCTGTCCGCCGTGATTTGGTTCGTTGTTTTTGCGAGTCGCTCGTTGCAAATGAAACCCCATTATTATGACAAAAACTGTATATAAGATCTTTGATTGTGCACGATTTTAAGCGAGAACGACTTGTACCTACTGTTTAGATCCTTGTAACGCCGAGTAAAAAAAAAAATTACTGACGAGCAAAAGAAACGCGACATTTTTGGAACCATCCAAAACACCAAAGTGTTTCCGATGGTTCCAAAAATCTCGCTTCTTTTTTTTTTTTTTTTTTTTTTTTTTTTTTTTTTGTTGCTCGTCAGTATATTACTTTACACACGCTTCCAAGCGCGTGCGTTGTTTTCGTAAACCAGAAGTACGACCTTAACAAACTGATCAAATCCTTGTCAGGCCGCTTCGCACTTTGGGTTACATAAAAAAATACATTATTTAGTGCAGTGGTTCCAAGCGCAAACCTTCCTGTCGGTACAAATTCCAGACTAAAGTATTTTGTCCCAAGCGTGGTTTTTTTTCTCTCTGTGTATGTTATTTCCTTCTGTTTGGTGTGCTTTGTTTTACTAAACCGTCTTTGGCGGTAACCATTCTGAACACAGCACTCTCTCGGTTTGTTTTTTAAGCAAGGTTTTTTTTTTTTCTTCATCTTCTTCTCTCAATCTTTTTTTTTTTTTTGTTTAGAGAGAGACGAGAAGTATTTTTCTTTCTTTTTTTGTGTGTGGAGTTGAACCAAATTAGGTAATCAATCCTTTCATTCTCATGTTTTCCTTTCTTTGTTTACAGCCAATTTGCTTCAATTTTTTTGTGTTGCTGCTTCCAGATATTTTAACACCCCCCACCCACCCACCCCCACCCCCACACCCACCCCCACTCCCACCCCACCCACCCACCCCATACCCCGAACCCCCACTCATCACGTTAACCCATTACATGCTGTGGCTGATTTTTTTTAAAAAATAATTTGCTTATTGTCCTATGAAGGCTACATTACAGATTAGGAGAAAGATCGACCATATTAGTTCAAGGCTGGTGCCAGAATAGCTTGGCACCTCAGGTGCCAAGCTATTCTGGCACCACCCTTGAACTATCTTAGTCACAGGTGTTCCAAGTAGTAGTGTATCAGGATGAAAAGGGTTAAGCAAGTCTTTTTGTCCTTCGTTTCTGGAGACAAGAATTGCGGGGTTTTGTTTGTGTGGAATTAAAGCAAATTATGTAATCAATACTTTTCTCATCCTACGTTTTTCCCCCTCTGTTTACAGCCAATCTGCTTCATTTTTTTGTGTTGCTGCTTCCATATACTTTCATCCCCCTCCCCCTCCAACCACCACCCCCCCCACCCCCACCCCCCCCCCCCCCCACACACACACACACACACACGCACCATCCCCATCCACCTCCCACCCCTAACCCCCACTCATCATCTCTTTAAGAAATCTGCGACTAATTCTATCCGCCCTAAGCATCTCCCATTCACCTGAAACATCCTACGGTCGACCTCTTCCCTTCTCCCTCCCCTCCCCTCCCCTCCCGTCCCCTCCTGTACCTCCCCCCAAACACCAACATAACTTCTCTCTCTTTTTTTTATCCAAGTTTGACCAAGGAGCGATTTCACAGGCAACACAAAGTGACGTCATGCGAGCACTTGCGGCGAGTTTTTCGCGCGCTGGACGTCAGCTCCGACGCAACACCTTCCGTCTGCAGGTGGCATAGATTCTCATGAGCCCCTGCTTTTTAGGGGATCATGAGAATCTATGCCACTTGCCGGATCTGCATCGCCCTATTTACCCCTGTGATTCAGCCTGTGGCCGGAGGCGTCTCGATTTTTTCGCCCGCCGGGGGCGATGGCGAGCGGGGGTTTAAAAAGGACACACGCCGAGGTTTCGGGACCCAGACTCCTTGAGGTGACCGTCTCTGTGCGCCAGGGCAGGACGGATACATAACTAGAGCAGTGGAGTTAGGACTTCTGTCAAGTCCGAGTCAAGCTTGTTGGCCTTATCCGGTGAGACATCGGGCAAGGTGAGATAGGCACGACTCAGTGAGACATCGAGGAAGACGACAGACATACTGCGCATCGTGTCCCTCAGGATAGACTCCATCATTTAAGGAAAAGACAATCGTGTGAAACGTACCGTTGAAAATAAGATTTCTTACAGGAAAGAAACAAACCTTAAGACGAATCTTCTCGCAGCAGTAAATTTTCGTACCAGTTTGGACTGCATCATTTCATTTTCATTGTAAGAAGATGGCTTCTTTAGGCTAATACAGAGATAGCTTTGCGTGATACAGAGAGAAAAAGAAAATTTTGTGTTCCTGTCTAAGAGCATTGCATTTGAAGACAGTGTTTCCTGAAAGACGCCAAAGAGAGAAAAGAGTCGCTTCAGACATGGACAAGGAAAGGAGAAAAGCGTCGGAACTCCTGTTCCATCTACTGCTTCTTTGTTGGGGTAAGTGGAGGATAATTAAATTGCGTGTGTTGGTCTGTGATTTTGGACGTTACGGCTAAGGCCCAAAATCACAGACCAGCACACAGGTAGCTGTTTTTCACTTTTTATAAACCTTTCTTCAATTGTTGGTTTTGATGATTTGTTTTTTCCCATGGTCAAAGTCGTTTGTTCAGTTAGTATAGACTGTAGGAATCTCTCTCTCTCTCTCTCTCTCTCTCTCTCTCTCTCTCTCTCTCTCTCTCTCTCTCTCTCTCTCTCTCTCTCTCTCTCTCTCTCTCTCTCTCTCTCATTTGCTTGTAACTTTCCCTCTTATTTTTTTGTGTAACTTTCCACTTTGACAACATTCTCTCCATTTAGTCTGAAAAGTAAGTTAATTCGAAAGTAAACGTCCAGCTTAAGTGCTTGCAGATTATCTGTGTTTGAGTTCATGTACCAGGTAGCGGGAAAGGGCTTACTACTATCCACTAGCTTCTGCGTCAAGTCACCTTCTCGTGTACAAGATAATTAACCCCATCCCTGCCAGCGACCGTGAACGAAATCTCTTAAAAACAAAAGGTCTTCAGCTCTCACCACTAGAAAAACACATCCATAATGAGAAACAAAGATGTAAGTGAGACTAGCAAAATACATAGATCTCATGAGCCCCCGCGAATGCGGGGGCTCATGAGGATCTATGTCTTTTGCAAATGAGTGATGTGATTTCCCCGGCAGTGGAAAGGTGAAAACAGCAGTCAGAGTGTCACGAGTACTTGCTCAGACGGCTCTGTTTAAAACTAATCCCTTTAAAAAAAAGAAGAATCTCACGCATTATCGGAAGCACTTTCACAGCACGTATAGGACCGAAGCTAGCTGACCGACTACGCTCCGCCATAGATCATGTGTGCTGTTCTCTGATGTTCGACCTTACGGCTCTCGGCCATAAGGCCCAAAAATCACAGACCAGCACCAAGTCTGACCATCGTGTTCCTAAGAGTTCGGTCGTAACTGAAGTATAAAAGAAAAATCAAAAACTGATTCTTTAATAACTGTAACAAGATGCGTCATCGAATGCTCTTGACATTTCATTCCCCTGAACGGAACTTTGCTAATCAGTTTCGACCGCGCAATCGAAGCAGCTGTGTCCAGCTTATTAAAGATACAGTCCCAAAGATATTTTTCAACACTGAACCTTGTCCAAACAGAGGAGATACCAAATACTGCGTGCATAAGAGTCGTGTGTGATACATATCTTAATAACGTATAAATCAAACTTTACCAGAACCGTTCGAAATGAATGCGTGCAAGCCTGAAGTGATCCCGGATTCAATGACAACCAAGAAACCTTTCTGAATGTTTTTCGCCGCGTCTCACGGACACGCAAACTGTGTTCGTTGAGATATCTGTCATACGTTTCTCTACGCGAGGAATTATTTGTATCACTGATATAAACTTAATTTTAGACGATCAGTTAGCAGAAAAGGGTCCGCGGGACAGAATCTTTAACATGTCAAGCAATCAGGCAAAATTTCCTCAATTCGGAAGTTGCCTTCACTATAGGTAACATTTCAGCAGATACATCGATCGTGATAGTTTAAGGGTGGTGCCAGCATAGCTTGGCGCCGAGAGGCGCCAAGCTATGCTGGCACCACCCTTAAACTATCATGATCGATCCGTGTCCTGTTATCGTCTGTCTGGGGCTGGCGAGCTGGGTAGCTCAGGCGATACAGCGTTTTACTCTCGTCCGGAAGGTCGCGAGTTCAAACCCAGCTGTGTGGGGGTCAAAATTTGTTCAGACCCTAATCAGTGTCCCGTCTTTGAAATCGGTCACCTTCGTGGTGGACAAAAGACGTCAAACCCTAAGCGCTTATGTTTTTCTGGTTGGGACTAACTTGCAACAAAAATGCATCTGCTCACACATGACTGAGACTCAGTTTATTTCGCCAACATTGACCTTACGATTCTTTGACAAATGTGGTCGGGTCCGTAGGAAGCTGAGAGTAGATCCTCAAAAGACCACGGCAAACAACATTCGTCTACGAAGTCAGGAGGCCGTGGTCTTCATAAGCCCTTGCAAAACGTCATACATCTTCAAGAGTGTAGACCCTATACCCATCTCTGCAAGGGGCGTAGATCCTCATGAGCCTCCGCAGGTGCGAGGACTCATGAGGATCTGCGCCTTTTGTTGTCGTCACTTAAATATGCATTTTTAGACATTTTTGTAAACACAGATCGTTTTATAATATAATATAAAAGCTTTCAGTAGCATTAAAGAATATTAGAATACGCCACCCATAACATGGCCTTTTCCAATCCCTTCGGTGTCGGATCTTGACACGCCAAGTAATACCCAAATGCAAGATGAATAGATCCTCATGAGCCCCGGCAGCTGATGGGGCTTATGTGGATCTATGCCTCTTGCTGGCACGACTTCGAATCCATGTTTCTTGGCGTTAACATAAGACGGAAAAACGCAGTCAGGTTAGCGGCATGGAAGATACAAATCACTTCTTTCTTGGTGATATGAAAAGCTTTTTCGAAACTGTTAAGGACTATGTCTGCTTTCAGTCTTGGCAGGTCTTGCAAACCAAAGAAAACAAGAGTTATCGATAAGTTGGGTTTACGTATCTCTAGGCTAGCGTAAAGAACATCATATCAGAAGTCGGCGTCTGTTGTAAACAGATTTTGGACCGTGCTGGGAAATCAATGTCAACGTACCTGTATCAACGAGTACACGAGACCCATACAGACATTAATAGCAACATATCTTTTGGACTGTGTAGGAGAATAAGCAGAAACAAAAAAGTAAAGGGCATGCCTCTGTAAATCTGTTTTTTTTTTTTTTTTTTTTTCTGAGACAGACGACGGGGTTATGGCTTTTGGTTCTTCCGTGTTAGCTCAAGCAACATGGGAAATCTGACAGTCCACAAACGTGAACCCATGCTTCGAACTCAAATATGACCTCCCTTGCATATACTGGGTGCAAGTTACCTCCCCTGTTGTCTTTTGTTTGCTGCTGGACTTGGCGGGAATGTGAAATGTCAACCCCCTTGTACATGCAACCACCGGTGCTGTGCACAGTGCCGATGGCTGCAGACAAAGCGAGGTTAAGACGCCAAGAAAAAGGATTTTCAAAGTCAGGAGGTCCTGACCTCGATAGCTCAAGGGTAGTGCTAGACTGAGCTTGGCGCCTGTACTCTTTTCAACTGCGAATGAATCAAGTTTTTTAATTTAAAAAAAGGTACGAAAATAATGTCCGATTATTAAAGTATATTTAAAATGGCGCGGGTACAAAAACAATTTGTATGTCTTTAAATACAAATAAAATGGCGCGGGTACGAAAATAATGTCTGTGTCTTTAAATACACATAACATGTAGCTGCTATGAAAATATTTTTTGTGTCTTTAAATACATATAACGTGGAGCTGGTATGAATATAATTTGGTATGAATTATATATATATATATATATATATATATATATATATATATATATATATATATATATATATATATATATATATATATATATATATATATATATATATATATATATAATGGCGCGGGTACGAAAATATTTCGTGTTTCTTAAAATGTATGTAAAATGGCACGGGTACAAAAATAATTTGTGTTTCTTAACTTCATGTAAAATGGCGCGTGTATGAAAAAATGTATTGTCTTTAAATACATATAACATGGCGCGGGTACGAAACCAATTTTTGAGTCTTTACATTCATACAAAAAGGCGTGAAAATAATTTCTGTTTCTTAAACTATAGTTAAAATGGCGCGGGTACGAATCTAATTTTGATTTATTTTAATACAATGGCCGGTGCAGAATATGCGAGCACTATCTATTTGCAAGAAGCAAGAGAAAAAGAAACACCTCCTGAGCCACCGCAGATGTGGAGGCCTAGAAGATTTTTATGCCACTTGCTGAAGCTGGTCTTTGCATGGATGTGGTTACTCGGGGTTGCTATTTGCAATGGTTTCAAGACTTAATATTGCGTCCGCTAGAAGGTAAGGACTCGATAACATCGCGCGGAAATATGCACTTCCAACAGAAGGTTAAAACAATCATTTTTTCGCCGCAGAAAACGCCATGCCTCATGAAAACTAGAGCCGCCTCTGGGCCATGTTACGTGTATGACAAGGTTATACGTTTTCTAGTTAAACACTTTTCTCAAAATAGATGTACAGATAGAAATGGACTACATGTACTTATGTCTTTTACGGTGAATGAAGAACCTATTTTTTTGCCTCACTGAAAATGATAGTTCATGTAGTCCGTTCCTGTCTGTATCACGTGGCTATGCAGGGTTTCAACCTGAAGATTTAACCCGTTAAGTGCCGAGAAAATTTGAACACCACCAATCTACAAGAGGCATAGATTCTCGTCAGCCCCCGCAGTTGCGGGGGCTCATGAGGATCTATACCTCTTGCTTACACCATTTTAAATCCATGTTCCTTGGACAGCGAAGGATTTTTATGGTGTCGAATTTACGAAGATTGCAGAAACACCGTCTGAACGGATTAATAACTTGCGTCGTATTTGTCCTTTCTAACCGTGTTTCTTCCTTCTTGGGATTTTTTTTCTTTGGGGGGGGGGGGGGGGGGTGGGGGCGAGGGGGGGGGGGGGGTTGGTTCATTTTACACCCTTGGCAGTCACCTTTTTCGGTCTCAATTCTGGATTTTACATTTATGTGTTTAGGCATAGAAAATCAGCAGCAAACTTGTGCTGGCGGCTGACTAAACATTGGCCTGATGCTTAGCACTGTCCGTCAAAGTGCAACTGAAACAACAAAACCACATCGGGTGTTAACTCTCAGCGCACTCAAACACGGAAGTGCTCTTGCGCCAAAAAAGATGACAAACGATTGCAAATATAGTATCGTCTGCCGGGAGGAGTAAATTTCAGCGGCCAGACGGTCGATTCTTTTGAGAGTTAGACCAAGTCTCTGTCTCAGTAAGCGAAAGACCGTCGGGCCGACGTCAGCCGCAGTGGGCCCGCGCACGGTAGTGCGCGGGCCCACTGCGACTGACGTCGGGTCGAAGACGCTTTGCTTACCGTGTAATATTTCGCCGCCAAGTCTGTGTTTTTCTTTGCGCACACCACAAACACGGAACTTGAGCACGAGTCAAATTTGATCTGTGTAAGCTGGTGGTCTGATAGCTTGTCCTTTACGGCTTGAAGCCGTTAGGTTCAAAATCACAGACCAGCACGCATCTTCAGCTTCGTATAAACAAGGAACATCTGAAAAGACAAAATCCTACCACGAAAATAAAAAATAAAAATTTATTTGTGCTCATGCACTAGAGGACTCCGCGGGTCTGACGTGATATTTTCAGCGTCGAATAAAGAGAGTAAAGGATAAATGAATGCTTGTCTGTGATTATGTACCTTACGGACCTAAGCCGTTAAGCCGTAATGATCGAAACCACAGACCAGCACACACACACGGGAAGCGGACACAATCTCACAAAGAAACTAAAGGAATAAAAACTTTTATGTGCGTGTCCATGCGCTAAAGATTTAGTTTGGGAGAAAACGCCGTTTTCCTCCCAAGCTTTGGAAGCCTTGGCGCGCCTTTAAGACTAAGCCCATTTAACTCTTTCGAGACGAACTGCATCCGGATACGCGACTTAAGCCGAGTATCCGGATGCAGTTCATCTTGAATGGGTTAAACGCTGCTCTTATCAACACATTTTACTCATGGCGAAAACTGAGGTGGTCTGTTTTGTAGAAACTGTTCGTGTTCTAAGAACAGACAGTTCTAACAGTTCTAATAAGGACAGACATAAATTGCAAGATCCACGGCATAATAATAATAATAATAATAATAATAATAAGCGCATTAAATAGGCGCTTTATCCCAATTGAAAATCGGCTCAAAGCGCCGCCGCGAACTGAACCCAACAAGCACGCTCACGTGAATCACGCGCATTCACTCACACACTGTACATAAACACAGAACATAGATCATAGCACACATATAATGTTTAACTCATTCAAGAGCCCAGCATAAACAGCTGCGAAAGTATTCTTCTGCAAGCAATAGTTCACAATTAGTCTCCTTTATAAATGCTCTTGAAATGTCTTCCAATAACACTTCACAGAAGGACTAATTCAACTATTGTTTAATTGCGGAAGTTCGAATGTCGCGAAATTAAAGACTCCTTTCGTACGTAGGAGAGTTTCTCCTCTTGCCCACAAGGGACCCTGACACACATCTGTTACGTGTGAGTACTCACATATGGATTGTGAGGGAAAAAATCCATGGGCGGAACAGTCTTAGCTGGAGGCAAGGCAACATTGAGATCGAGAAGCCGTTGTTGTTGTTTTTTTGTGGATGTCAGCAATCAAAGCCCGCCCAGGATCAAGCAACGTTAATCCTTGAAGCCCTTGCATGCGCATTAAAAAAAAAATATGCTAGGGCAGGTGCATTTTGGCCTGCCGCCAGTAAACGATTAACTTTCCTTGGCAAGTTAATCGCGGACCGGCGGCTGGCCAAAATGGGGACAGGGTGGACGGGGCGAGAAGGAGCGGGGCATTTGTGTGTTTGATTCTATGTACAACTTGCGGGGTCAGGGCGGAGCCGGAACAGCGGAAAGGGACGTGGCAAGATTGTCTCCACCTTCCAACCTTTTGTCCGCTATTGACACAACCGCTGCAAGGCAGACACCGCGCTGCTGGACTCGAAACGGCACACCTGCAGTTGACTTAACCCATTGACTGCAGAGGGAAGGTCAACACGGATCCATCTGCAAGAGGCATAGATCCTCATGAGCCCCCGCGACAGCGGGGGCTCATGAGGATCTATGCCTCTTGCTGGCGTAGGTTTCAATTCATGCTCGTGGGTCGGCTGAGGATTTTTGGCGTTGAATGAGCAAAGATTTCACAAATTTTAATACAGTCTGCGTCCACTGGCCGCGAAGGGGTTAATCTCTCTCTCTCTCTCTCTCTCTCTCTCTCTCTCTCTCTCTCTCTCTCTCTCTCTCTCTCTCTCTCTCTCTCTCTCTCTCTCTGGAAGCTGGGTGGCTCGGTGGTAGAGCGTTCGGCTCTAGGCCGAAAGGTCGCGTGTTCGAATCCAGCTGGGGGTCAAAATTTGTTCAGACCCTATTCGGTGCCCCGTCTATGTTTGAAATCACCTTCATGGTGGACTGAACACTTAATCCCACCACCCCCACCCCTCACCCCACTCCCCACCCTCTCTCTCTCTCTCTCTCTCTCTCTCTCTCTCTCTCTCTCTCTCTCTCTCTCTCTCTCTCTCTCTGCGGCTTTCACGCGCGTACTCACGCACGCATGCACGCACATACACTGACAAACACACTTTGCCTCTGTTCTGCATCCCCCGTTCCCCATTAAACTCAATCCGAGGTATAAAGGAGAATGGAGCCGATCTCGGTCAACAGAAGTAATAGAACCCCACGATCCCAGACTTCTACAGGTTCTCATGTGAATCGGTGTCGACTCTTTATCGGCTGAAAGAGCTGGGTTATTGACCAAGCGCGCAACAAACATAACCGCTCCGCCGAGACATTTGAACAGCGATTTCCGACCGCGCCGCTTGAGAATTCACCTGTTTGAGAAACAAATCTGTTTAAATTCTGTCACAGCCTTGAGTGCGGAAAGCTCGCTCCGTCCCTGACAAGCTCGATCAAAAACTTAAATCGATATCCAAAGACGTGGATTCACATGTGACCCTGCGGATGCAGGAGCACATGAGAATCTATGCCTTTTGCAGATGAATTGGGCAAACTTCGTGAGAATGACTTCATCTCGCGGACGAGTCTGGTGGCTTCCGGACTTAAGAAAATGATGTATCTCGCACAGTGATCAAGATGAGATCGAGCGGGTCGTCCGTCAAGATGAGGATTTTATACCGGGCTTAGCGTTCGACTGATTCGTTGATCTTTGCTCCTCTTCTTCCGGATAAAGCAACTTTTCCTTTTAAATGCGCGTGTCATGAGTGGAGCATTATGGTCAGTATTGAAAGGAAAATATGTTGACTAGCAAAAGAAATCCGACATTTTTTAATCATCAGCAACACTGGTGTTTCCGATGATTCCAAAAACCTCGCATTTCTTTTGCTAGTCAGTATAATTATAATTAAGACTTTAGAAGAAAGAGCACGTTTTGGCGACGGCTAAAGAACATAGGACTGAACACAGTTTCAGCCTCTCTGATCACTGAGGATTTTTAAAAAAGTGCACAAAGAACTGAAGCTGAAAACGTTAATTGCGATGTGAAAACTAATTATTTTTTATAGACAAATGCAGCAGCACCTTTCGGAGGTGGCTAAAGAACTTAGTATTGAACAAAAGTTACAATTTTTCTGATTTCTGAAGACGCACAAAAAAAAATGCGCCACGCACTGAAGTGGACAAAGTTCATGGCGATAAGAAAATGATTTTAAAGACAAAAGCAGCTCTAATTACTAACACGCGAACCGATTTGTCCTATAGGGAAAGAGGTTGATAATAGGCTGATAACAAGCTACATATATCCTCTTGGCCTTATATCAATAAGTATTCCTGTGGTGGTGGTGGTGGTGGTGGGGGGGGGGGGGTAGTGACTGACACTGAAATGGCTTCACTTGAAAGGTAGTACCTTCACAATTTCTCAAGACAGATTTAAAAGCACCAGGGTTCGAACCCGCGAACTTCTAGACCCTACCACTTGAAATGGTTCTGGACTATCCAGGTTAACGCCCTAGCGCAGAGAAGGTTACGGAGCATTAAGCCTACACGTCTCACTTGGAAGGTACAGATTTGAAAAAGCGCCAGGCATATCTTTTTTTTAAGCACAAGGATTCGAACCCGCGACTTCAGTGTCCCACCGTACCGCCTGAGCCACCCAGGTCCACGCTCTAGCGAAGAGAAGGTTACTGGGGACGATGTCATCACAAGACGGTGAGTATGACGACAGACGGAGCATAACCGTGTCTGGACACCGACTGCCCCCAGCAAGCAAAAGGTCCTCGGACCGATGTCGGCCCGCCAGTCGACCCGAGGACCTTGTGCTAACTAAGGCAGTCTAGAAAGAGAGAGAGAGGGAGACATGTCCACCGTCTCCAGGCAGCACCGTCATTTTCGTGCCAAGCTCTGAACCGCCCCAAAGGTTTAAGGTCTTGTTGGGGGAGAGATCAGAAAATAAGCGCGAGCTTGCGAGGTGGGATGTCTGAAATGACCCAGCCTGCGTCCAAGACTGACTGACTGACCGAACTGAATACCCCGATACGCTAGAGGTCATTGGTCCGACGTCTCTGAATGGCGGTCAGCCCAGCTGTAGTTGTTCTAAACGGGCTGACTCAGTGCCGATTGTTTGTCGCTCAGTGAAACCCTCCTCCTGTTCGCTCTATCCTTCGCAGGAATAAAAATTGGCGTGTGAGCTGGAAGCCGTAAGGTCCAAAATCACAGACAAGCTCACAGCCACCTTACAGCCGAAGGTCTTTATTCACAGATCACCGCGCACAACCAGTTCTTCATGTGAAGGAGGCGGTTGAAGTTTTCTTGTTGGACGACGGATTAGAACATCAACATGGACTTTTGCTTTTCGCTTCAGCCCCGTATGAGCCTTTGCACACGAAACAACTTCTGGGCTCCCTCTGACGGAAAAAAAATCACATAAAGCCTCAAGTCTGCTAGAAGTGTAGATCCTTATGAGCCCCGGGGCTCATGAGAATCTATGCCTCTTGCAGTTAGGACGCGTTGGCGGTTTTCTGTTTAACGAGGAATTTGAAAATAAACAGGGACTTGTGGCGAATCCCTGAATCAACCATTGAAAACAGAGCAACCTGTATCTTTCTCTGTCTGAAGAATATACAGAGATTGTATTTGCAAGAGGCATGGATCCTCATGAGCCCGCGCGCATGCGGGGGCTCATGAGGATCTATGCCTCTTGCAGAGGAAAAAATTTGCGATTTGAGTGTCAGGTTTCATGCATCTCTAGAATTTTCTTGCTAAGCCGAACATCTGATAGTGGTTTTGTTGACACGTTCGAGACGTGCTGCATTTAGACACGCGGCTTTTTGCCGTATGTGCAGATGCGGCACGTATCGAATGAGTTAACGTTTGCGTATAATGTCTGTCATTTGGGACTAATGATCAGCACACTGTCGGTTTTGTTAAAGACATCTACCCAGCAGATAAAGCAGTCAAGAAAAGGGCCCTGCCTGGAATCGATCTCAGGCAGAAAAGTCGTCCAGTATACAGCGGAACGTTAAAAAGATTGGCGCAAGACCCCCTCACACTTGATGATGGATGGATGGATGGGTGGGTGGGTGGATGGATGGGTGGATGGATGGATGGATGGATGGATGGATGGATGGATGGATGGATGGATTAGTTCGGGGTTTAACGTCCAGAGTATCGGCCAGAGTGATAATGGACGCTCCTAAAGGGCGGGTTGTGGGGAACAGGGAG
Organism: Semisulcospira habei; assembly: GCA_036245525.1. NCBI lineage: Eukaryota > Metazoa > Mollusca > Gastropoda > Semisulcospiridae > Semisulcospira > Semisulcospira habei. The sequence continues at coordinate 109,551,604 of BTPG01000007.1, read as the reverse complement.
AGCTACTGGGTACGTCCTGAACACTGATCAGTTCGGGCGCTCTGCTGCTGTGCCACTTCGATTTACACAGACACTCATTACTGCAAGTTTTATTTATTATTATTATGTTATTATTATTAGTTGTTGTTATTGAACAGAATATTCAACTGCACACACACACACACACACACACACACACACACACACACACACACACACACACACACACACACACACTCAAAGATGAGGATTTCATCCCAAAGTCTACCGTATTGTTTGGAGCTCACGTGCGGTTTTCTTTTAGGAACATTCAGAGTTGTTGATATTTATAAGCTTATCCTTCTGATCCATTTCCCTCCTCTCTAAGCCAACCTGTGCTCAACACACACGCGCACACATATAAAGACGGACACACAGCGCTTCCCGGCATTAGTACGCTCTGTGGGCTGGAGTAGCGACAGGAATTCTGAAGAAGAAGCACGAGCAGCAAAATGACGTTAATATGGCTTCACGTCATGGCATCGCTAGTCTCACGACGCCGTGTACACTGTGACAAATTTGATGTTTCACGTCACTCATCCGAAAGGCAGTCTCTTCCAGAGCTGACTGTTTTGTTGCACACAGCCTCTTCCAGGGCTGACTGTTTGATGGGAGTAAATAGTGGCTCCAAAACTTGCAAAAATGAATTTATTATTATTGAATAAGTTGAAGAGGTACAACGCTGGAATACGAATTCATTCAGTATCTCCCTTAACCCCTTCCCTTCCCCCCCCCCCCATCCCCTGATCCGCACGGCGCAATGGAACACACAAACACAAACGCCAGGAAGAAAGACACACACAAACACAGACAGCAGACACACAGCGCTTCCTACCGGTTATACGCTCTGTGGGCTGGCGTAGCCACAGCCATTTTGAAGGATAAGGTGGAATGTCCCATGCCCACAAAGCCTCTTCTATCCATGAGCTTGCATGCATATTCCACCATTTCCACAATACGTTCGCAAATATCATACAAAAATAAATGAAGGTGAACTTCGCGCCAGCTCATACACATGTAAAACACTGACGTGCTGTTGATTTGGGTCAATTAGGAACATTGTATTAAACACTGACGCGTTTGGTGCTTTTACGTCACCATCTGATTCTTGTGATGAAATCAACGAATCTTACTTCCGACATTTTATCCGCGTTGAACTTTTATTTTCGAAAAAGATGAAGAGGTATAAAGCTGGCTAACGAACTCATCTAATGTCTTTCTACAACTGAACTAGCCATATCCAAAATTTCAAGTGCATAAATTATAATCAAAATTGCGGACTCTAATCTGGGTCAACTGACTTTCTGTAAACGGTCTTTTATGTCTTCAATGAGACATCCAATTACAATATGCTCGGAGGCTGACTTAGCCACCCACTTAATAAAGTAATTTGCCAAGTTTCAAGTTTGTGCGTACAGTAATATCGGAGATTCTCGTGTTTACATACATACGCACACACACACAGAAGCGCCAAAACGACGTTCAACAGCAAGGTTAGAGAGGATAGACGTGACGTCATTTTTATCTTGTTACTTCTTTGCCAGACCATGAGCCCCGCCCGCCTGTTGTGTCCTTTGCATTCTACGAAACGCGCTCCGACCAGCCACATCCTAAAGTCTACCGTATTTTCAATACGGTAGACAAAAAGCTGTGGATGTGTCCTGGACTGTGATTTTGGACCTCTTGCACAGGAATCACACGTTAAATTTAAATTCTCTTCCTTTTGTTTGTTGTACAACAGGTCTGGACGTGGTGAGGAGCAACGCCGTGTTCCAGTGCCCTGCCCCTAAGGGGATGTATCCAGATCCGACCAGCAGTAACCGGTTCTACGAATGCCGTGACGGGCAAGCCACGCTCCATACCTGCGGATCTGGTACCGTCTTCAAGGACGGAGTTTGCGTCGTGGTAGGTTGTGCTTCTTTAAACCCTTAAACCCTTCAATGTCGGAGTTTGTTTTGTTTTTAAAGAAGAAAGGCAACACGATCTAGCTGCAAGAGACATAGATCCTCATGCGCCCCCGCATTCGCGGGGGCTCATGAGGACCTATGTCCCTTGCTCAGACCAGCTTGCATTGGACGGTTTGTGGTTTTTGGTTGTTGAATGAGCAAAAGTTTCAGAAATAAAATGTACGTCCGCTGGCAATCATTTGAAAAATATGTATAGATTCGTATGAGCAGATGGGGCTGCAGCGATCACGAAGATGGAACATGATGGATGAACAACTGCGTATTAACCCTTTCAGTGCCAAGAAAATCTGAACACGATCCAACTGCAAGAGACATAGATCCTCATGAGCCCCCGCAGTTGCGGGGGCTCATGAGGATTTATGCCTCTTGCTGACACCACTTTGTATCCATATTATTTGGACGGCTCGGGCTCTTTGGTGTCAAAACACCGAAGATGGCAGGAAAACAATCTGCGTCAACTGGCACTGAAGGGGTTAGGATTATAGTTTTTAAAATTTTAAACTTCACTTTCCCCGCTTCTTTTGTTTTCGTGTTTAGGACCCTTCAGAGAATTCACAAGAGAAAACAAAAGAGGCTTCAAACGAATCACCAGAAGGAAAAACAGACAACAAAACAGAAACCACAACAGTCGATGTTGCGTCCACGTCTGCCTCCACAGCTACCACCGTTGTACATGGAGGAAACATGACCACAGAATTACATACTAAAGACCAGGGCAGCACCGAAAGTGCGGAGACAACGATTAGCATCAGCTCTACCACATCAGCGACAATTTCTGCTTCTACAGTAAATTTCAATGATTCAAAGTCAGAAAACGACATGAAAAATGCATCTGCAATTGCCTCAGCACCATCTACAAGAGTACGAAATGGAACCGTCACTGGATTGGAGAAATCTACTTCACAATCAAACCAAACCACTACCATGTCCTCCTCTGCACTGGTTAGCAAGGAAAACACATACCCTGTTACAACTAGCATCCACTCTACCACACCGACCATAACAACAGAAACAGCTTCTACCACCACCTTCCACGCAGCCAGCACCGACATTACAAAGAAGACATTCACTGTCTCCCAATCAACAAGTAAGCTCATCAAGCAAAATCCCAATAACACTTCGACCACAACAAGCAAGTCCCCTAAAACACAAGCCAACAAAGGGAACTCCAAGAAAAACGCCACCGCTTCTGTTGAAAAATCTACAAGACTTCCAAGCAAGAAAACGACAAAAAAGATCATCGACACAACCGCTAGCCCGACAACAACTATGAGCCAGACAACCGCAGGGAAGTTTGTTCCTAAACTCGACACCTACCAAGCCCTGGTCGATGCTTTGAGCCCACAGCCACATGAACCTTTCCGAGCCCCGATGGACGGCAAATTTCAGTCCGACAGAGCCCCAGAGCCTCAGGTGTTCCAGGCTTGGTGGGACGACACTAACACCGAAGAAGATGACAGACATCGCCAAGAGCAACACGATCATGGGCAACACTCGGATCACGATCACACCAACAACCAAGACTTTAATCCTCTTCACCCTAAGATGCAGCCCGGCGAAGTCTTCAACCACCGCCGTGACAACTTCAAATGTCCAGATGTGGTCGGCTTCTTCCGCCATCCCACCGACTGCTCGCGGTTCTACCGTTGTGTGGACAACAAACCCACACCCATGTTCTGTACTCCTGGCACGGCCTTTGACCCTGAGGCACACGTATGCTCGTGGATTGTGGGCGAGGACGGGTGTGGAGGCATGCTGAAGGCCGCCTCATTCAGGCGCAAACGACACGTTGGTGAGGACTTTCTCAAGATCGGACGCGATGAGGTCAGGACTGGACGGGAGGGCGTTAAGATCAAAACTGATGATGAGGACGTCACTGAAGACGACGTGTCCGATATGGAGGAAATTAATGATAAGGATCGAGCTGATAGGGATCGAGCTGATAGGGATCTAACCGACAGGGCTATAACCGACAGGGATCTAACCGACAGGGATCTAACCGACAGGGATCTAACCGACAGGGATCTAACTGATAAGGATGGAGCTGATGACGACAAAGAGACAGGCAACCCTCAGGATGACGTTCCTCCCAGCGAACCCTACAACCACCGTGACGAATACTTTAGATGCCCTGAGGTGTCTGGCTATTTCCGCCACCCCACCAACTGCTCGCGATTCTACTGGTGCATAGACAACAAGCCCACTGCCATGTTCTGTTCCGCCGGCACGGCCTTTGACCCTGAAACTTTCGTCTGTTCCTGGATTGTGGGCGAGGACGGCTGTGGGGGAAGGCTTCCGCCAGCAATGCACCTCAGACGACGAAGACAGGCGGGGAAAGACGCGAGAGATGACTTAACGCGTGATGACAACACCAATGACGTGCCTTCCAGCGGAACCCACAATCACCGTCACGGATGGGATGACGAATACTTCAGATGCCCTGAAGTGTCTGGCTTTTTCCGCCACCCAACCAACTGCTCGCGGTTCTACTGGTGCATAGACAACAAGCCCACTGCCATGTTCTGTTCCGAGGGCACGGCCTTTGACCCTGAAACTCACGTCTGTTCCTGGATTGTCGGGGAGGACGGCTGTGGAGGGATGCTGCCACCTGCTTCACACGGGAAGCGACGAAGAAGACAGGCGGACTATGATGGCACTGAAGGAGGTGAGGGAGATGACGCCGCTTACGACGGTGAAACTGGCGACGATAATCAGTATGACGATAAGGAGGGAAACGACTACAATGACGTTACAGAGTGGTCTGACAAGAGCCCGGATGTCACAGGGTCCGATCACAGCCAGGACACCACAAGAACAACTGATCTTGGCAAAGACGGCACAGACAACAGTGAAACTCACGACGTCACGAAGAAAGCTGGGGAAAAACAGCAGAAAGCTGGCGAGGCAGAGAAAAAGGGCGAGACAGAAAAAAATGGCGAGACAGAGAAAAAGGGCGAGACGGAAAAAACTGGCGAGACAGAGAAAGAAGGCGAGGCAGAGAAAGATGGCGAGACAGATGAAACCACCCCTATTCCAGAAGAAGTCAGAAAACACAAGGAGAACGTTGTGAATGGCATCGCGCATGGCATGCTTATAAAAAGAGAAAGACGCGATGCCACTTTCCTCGACAGCATCATCTCAACCATCAACTCTCTTCTCACACCCCAAAACACTAAACGATCCAGGAGACACCCGCGCCAAGTCATTGACGATTTCTTCGGAGAAGAAATGGTCAGTAACTTCGCGCCGGAGTCCAACGACAACAGAGAACGGAATTTCGGGTTCGAGGCCGGCAGCACGGACTTCATGGCGTCCAAAGTGCGCTTCCAGTGTCCCGGGGACGGGTTTTATGCGGATCCTGAGGACTGCACCATTTTCTACCACTGCTCCAACGGCAAGGCCTATCAGCACCAGTGTCAGCCCGGCACGGCCTTTAACAAGGACAAGTTCGTCTGCAGTTGGCCGGTAAGAATTGTAGTTGTTGTTCTGCTGCTAGTAACTATCGTTCATTGAATTACACAATGATTGCTATACAGAGTGAAGTGTCCTGTCCATCCACCCCCACCCCCACCCCGATCCCCACCCCGCATTACCCAAATACCTCCCCCTGCTACCCCCAACGGCCATCCTTTCCCCATTCCTGTTTTCCGCCTGAAACAGTCATGGCAACGCTGCCCGATGAAGGCAATGAAAATCTCTCTATTCACAAAAATGGACTTACTGTCATTTGCCTTCGGAGAAGGCAAAAGACAGTAAGTCCATTTGTGTGAAAATCGAGACTTTCATTGTAATACAATGAAAATCTTGCTTTTCATAAAAATGTGCTTACACTCTTTACCTTCCAAGCTGGGACAGAAGTTTTCATACAAATCTCATGGCAACAGTTCTGTTTGATATTAATATCATATCAGTCTCCATCTTACTACCAAACGTTTATATTGTATCTTCTGCGTTAGGACCACCGCGCCCAAAATCTGAGGCATTATCGATGGTGTTCGCATGCAACCTCGTAAGTGACATTCTGGCGCGAAATCATGTTTCGATGCAATTGGCTTCCTCTATTTTTTTTATTTTTTTTTCATTTGCTGCAGATGTATGCGTGTGGTCATGACAAGCTGTCAGATAATGAAATTGTAATTTAAAAGCGACGAAATTAAAGATTCCGTATAACGACACGATTGCAGGCACTTCTGTCGCAGCTGTCGAGTGGTTGTCATTAAAAACAAGTCAACAAGTGTTCAAAGTCCTTTTGGACGGTATTGTCAGGCTTTTGTCGGCTACGACTAGAAGGGGAATAATTAAATGGACCGTCACAGCTCAAGGGTACTGCCTGATTGGCTCGGCGCCTTTCCAGGCGCCAAGCCAATCAGGCACTGCCCTTGAGCTATTGCGTTCCACCTATAACTCGCAACTGGCGGCGAAGTGAAACAGGGAAGCGAAAATTCCTAGTTGACAGCAGAAGCTGTTTCACACGGCAAAGACCACGTCCTGTGAAGCCAATTAGCAAAGGTCCTCGGTCCGCGTCGGCAGGCAGTGGGCCCGCGCACAACTGTGCGCGGGCCCACTGCTGCCGACGTCGGCCCGAGTATCGTTTGCTTACCGGGAAAGCCAAAGACAGTCCATTTCGGAAAAGCGAGATTTGTCTTGTAATTAATTATAATGAAAATCTTGCATTTCACAGTTTCATTCAAGACATGTTATAACCGTTTTGAACCAGCTTAAAATGTCTTGTAAACAGCTGGGGGGGGGGGGGTTAATATTTTTTTTTAATAAATTTTTTTAAAAGTTCTGTTTGTCTTTTACCACCGGTGAGGTAATTTCAAAGACAAATTTCGGCAAATATCTGAGAAATGATCGGCATAATGCACCTATGTCTTGTCTTTGTCTAGAGTCTGGCGATGTGTCTGTTGACCAATTAATCCCTGCGATGTGTCCTCTGAAGACTACATTACAGTTAACTCATTACAGCCTGAGGATGGGATTATCAATTTTTGTAGATGTCCATGAGATCTACGTCACAGTTCTGGGGATAGACTGACCATGATAGTTCAAGGGTGGTGTCAGAGTAGCTTGGCGCCTACAGGCGCCAAGCTATTCTGACACCACCCTTGAACTATCATAGTCTACCCACATCCTGCCGTAGCATTTTTGGGCTTTATGGGTTAAGGAGACGGGTAGACACAGACCGATAATCTTCAAGGGTAGTGCCAGAATAGCTTTGGTACCTGGATTGTGTGACAATGCTTGACATGTCTAGGACATCATTACTATTATCATTTATGACAATTGTTTCAGGTGGCTGAAAACGGGTGTGGCGGCATGCTGAGCGTGCCTTTCAGAGAGAACTTGGAGGAACAGCTCGGAATCACCACGCGCCCCGCCAGCACTACCTTCCAGTGCCCAGAGGTCGACGGCTACTACCCCGATCCACATGACTGCAAAGTCTTCTACCACTGCGCCATGGGCAACCCCTACCAGCACACATGCGGCGGAGGCACCGCGTTTAACGTGGACCAAGGAGTGTGCGCCTGGCCACTGACGGAAAACGGATGCGGAAGCGTGTTGAACGCCCCCTTCAAGGCCGCTGAAGGAAATTTGGGAGACGAGAGAAACGCCACCGCACGTAACGCAAGCCCCATGCCTTTAGAGAAGGCGAGTCCTCTCCCTCTCGAGAAAGCAGATCCTGTACCTGCAGAAACAGCGAGTCCTGTACCAAACACACATTCTGAAACCAGTACAGAAAAACCAGACATGTCCGTGTCGAACGTAGGTCCTAGTGAAGATGCTGATAAAACAGACCGAAATGCAAACTCCCAAGCTGGATCTGAGAAATCTGCTTCAAAAGTCGCCGACAACCAAAATAGCGACCAAGCCAACACTGACAACAAACCAAAACGCGAAGTGAGAATCGCTAATCTAGCCTCTACCTCCACTCCGTCCACTACCTCTGCTCCCATGGAAACAAAATCCGAAGCAGTCGACACGAGAGCTGCCAAGGGAAAGAGCTACCGCCAAACCACGAGTTCTTGGCCCTGGGACAAGGTAAAGAAGAAGCGAAAGAGTATGCCCCCTAGAGGCGTGTTTCCCACGACGTTGTCATCAGACACAACTCAGCCCACAATAATCACATCGAAGATTGCATTCACCAGAGCAAAGATTGCATCAACCACGCCCAAAACTGCCACCTTTAGGGCGTCCACGTCTGCAGAATCTGTATCGACTTCATCGTCGACGACAGCATCAGTATCGTCATCGTCCACAACGACACTGCCGCCGCCGACGAGTGAGACGATGGAGATATCGACGACAAATTCAACAGAAGAGACGACACCTTCCGTGAACGATGTGATAGCAGAAGCGTATCGAGTTACAGGTATGTTTATGCATCCAAGCCTCAAATGGTGACTGCTAAGCGCGTAAACTGACAAGAAATTCTCAATAAAGAAATAATCAAACTTAGAAAGGTCAAGTATAACTCAACTTCTTAACTCATTCAGCCCAACGGCCGTATTTCCCAAATATTGGAGGCATCATCTAATGACTATGCACCAGTTGCAGGAGATGGATAGACTATGATAATTCAAGGGCAGTGCCAGGTTAGCTTGGCGCCAACAGGCGCCAAGCTAATCTGGCACTTCCCGTGAATTATTTTGGTCGACCCATCTCCTGCTGTAGTGTGTCAGGGTTGAATGGGTTAATTGTGTTGTATTTTGTTTACTTGTCCTTCGTAAGCGTTTGTCTTTTTCTTTTCTTCTCTTTTTTTTTTTTTTTTTTTTTTTTTGTTTGGTTTTTTTTTTTTTTCATATTTTTTTAGACTTTTTAGGTATGTGGTTGGTTACTGGAAAGGCGCAAAGTTAACCCTTTGGAAGTGGGTATCGGTTTCTGTCGCGATGATTCCGCGAGGATTCATCACGAGAAAAACCGCTACCCACAGCCAAAGGGTTAATTTGGCCCACTCAACAACAAAAGCAACAAATCCCACTCGTCAACGAGTCAATTCTTTCATATATAGGGAAAGTAAACAAGTAAATTTTCAAAAGAAAATTCCAACGAAAAATGAATCAGTGTTTCTAGCTTTCTTAAGGTGGATTTGTTTCCTTTGACACGTTGGGTAGTCATCTGTTTCGGTCTGGATTTTGTAATTTTTCAGACCCTATTCATTAGCTGCTTAAACTAGCCACAAAACAAAGACAATGTATGTGCTTTCGAGCTGCTTTTCATTTGTACTTTCTTTGCTAAAATTAATAAATTGTACCATCATGCATTGCTCAGCTAGCCAATCACATTGTGCTGCCTGTCTAAAACGTGCTAATCAAATGTTCTCTCTGCAGGCACAGGGGCGGAGTTTCGCTGTCCGTCGGACTCTGGCCACTTCAGAGACCCACTGAACTGCGCCATCTACTATCACTGCGCTGGGGGCGTGGCCTACCGCCTAGACTGTCCAACCGACACGCTGTATGACACCCAGAAACACAAATGTCTTCCAGTAGAGGAGGTAGGGTGCCAAAAGGTTAAAAAATACGCGTATTTAATAGTTTCACTCTTAACCCCTTGAATGCAGGAGCATAACGAGAAAGAACCAAATGCGAGAGGCATAGATCCTCATGGGCCCCCGCGGTTGCGGGGAACCCATGAGGATCTATGCCTCTTGGTGACACCACTTTGTATCCGTTTACATATTAGTCCAGGGCATTTGGCGTTAAATCAACAAAGATTCCAAAAACTATCTGCGACCGGCTGTGAAGGTGTTAAGACGACACAGCGGGAGATGGATCAGATGGATCAGACATGACTGTTTAAGGGTAGTGGGGAAGCTAAGCTCGCCTTATCCGTGAAACAGTGTGGCCACGCAATCACACAGTCTTTACTTCTAAAGCTACAACAAAGTGAAACCCTGTACAAAAGAAAACAAGACCAGGAATAAACATAAAGAAAACACTATATCAATGACTCGATTGATTAAGCTGTGTATTTCTTCGTGGTGACACACAGAGGTTTTACTTTTTTTTTAATGTAGATCATTAATATTGACGAGTCCACTCTTTTTCTATGTAACTAAATATACTGATATACTGACGAGCAAAACAAACGCGACAGTTTTGGAATCATCGAAACAAATGTCACTTTTTTCCTCGTCAGTATAACTTCGTTTACTTCAAACTTCATTTACAACAACAAAAAGTGGTCCACTGGCGTTTTGTTACACACGATCCGGAGTTCACCATACCATGATTGTCCTCAGGTAAAAGACTGCCACCTGGTGGATCAGAAACTGCTTGAGTGGGAGGAACAATGGCTGAGGAGTTACGCTGACGGCAAAATGAGCTTCCAAGACAGGAACGGGTATCCCGAGAGACCGCGCCCAGGTCTGTGCTATATCTGTCTTGTTTTGTTTTGCTCTGTCCTGTCCTGTCATGTCATGTCATGTCATATCTTGTCATGTCATATCTTGTCTTGTCTCTTCTCTTGTCTTGTCTCTTCTCTTGTCTTGTCTATTCTCTTTATCGTGTCGTGTCCTTTTTTGCGATACTTTTGATACTAATAGTGGATTGAAAAAAACAGACAAACATGCGATATCGCATGTTTGTCCGACATTTTAATCCACTGTTTGCATCAAAGGACTCGCAGGTTGTTGTTTTTTTTTTTTGTTTGTTTGTTTTGTTTGTTTGGTTTTTTTTTTTTTACGTACTTCTGAATTACCTCTATTTGGTATTCTGAAAACCTCTGTTCTGGACTGTTTCAGGTCAGAATGAGAGATTTCAGTTCGAGTGCCCGGAGCAGTACGGGTATTTCCGTAACCCCGTGGACTGTGCATCGTACGTGGAGTGCATGGACGGCGTGCCCTACCCGCGCAAATGCATGTCGGGAACCATGTTTGACCCCATGCGCAAAAAGTGCACTTGGGGCAGCCTCGTTCCCGATTGTCACGTGGCTGTCGGATCCCACCCACCGACTGAAACTATAGGTATGATTGGCTCGTTTCCTTTAAACGTCATTCCTTTGTGTCATTGCAGTCAATGGAGAAATAATTATCGCTGTTAATATCCCATTGCGATCAATATGGGAGGGACCATACGCGCTCCACCACATCCATCAGAACTCTTGTCTGTATCGTGTCAACAATCTCGTGTTTGCGTAAAGATATGAACTCAATATCTCTCATTTTACCTTTACTTTCATTGAATATTAACCGTGCTTTTCACTGTTAAAAAAAAATCTAAATATATTCTGGTATAACCCTAGCTACTGTAATCCTGATCTTCCACTGTCTCTGCCCTGCTTACAAGCACGTACCATGCTCCCCAGATAGATCCACTCCGACTCGGGGAATACGCCCAAATAAATCCACTCGGGGAACACTCCCAGATAAATCCACTCGGGGAACACGCCCAGATAGATCTACTCGGGGAATACACTTAGATAGATCCACTCTGGGAATATCCCCAGACATATCTACTTGGTAAATACGTCCAGATAGATCCACTCGGGAAATACGCCCAGATAAATCCACTCGGGGAATAATCCCAGATAGAACCACTCGGTGAATACGCCCAGATAGATCTACGCGGTAAATACGCCACAATTACACCTCTAGCTAAATGAGATACTAAACCCTCTGGGAGTACGCCACAAGTACACTTCTATTCAAATGAGATGCTTCGCATCTCATTTGAATAGAAGTGTACTTGTGGCGTACTCCCCGAGTGGGTTTACCTGGTGAGAACTCATGCAAACGGTATAGGTGGTACGCTCGTAATAATCTTATTATCCCTTCCTTCGTTTCCAGAACCAGCGGACTTCCAGTGCCCCACGAGCGAAGGCTACTACCGGGACCCTTTCTCCTGCTCCGCCTACTACCACTGTATCGATGGACGCCCCATGCCCCGGGTCTGTGACCCCAACTTCTTCTTCGATCCCAGGGCCAGCAAGTGTCGGTGGGCCAAGCTGGTGCAGGACTGCGACCAGAATGGATTCCCAATCTTCATTGACAAATGTGAGGAAATGGTTTGATATGAGCATTAAACCCAGTCCCCACTCATAGAAACAAATATTTCGTGTTTTTTTGTTTTTTTTTAGTGGCTAGCTTTCTACGGCGGCTGAAAGTTGATTTGCAGCATACATTTAAACTCCTCACTGCGATTTTTCGCTGATCGTGTTTCTGAAATCGTTTGTTAATTCAACGCCAATCCGTTCAAAATAATAAAAATAAATCAATGAGGATCAAAACAAAACTGAATCCTCAATTATTTAGGCACTTATGGTCTGACACAACAATCATTTAGACAGATGGGTTTTTTTTTTTTTTGTTGTTTTTGATTTTTTGTTTTGTTTTTGGTTTGTTTGTTTGTTTGTTTGTTTGTTTGTTTGTTTGTTTGTTTGTTTGTTTGTTTTAATTGCCGCAGTGATTCGGCTACAATGAAGTATTAAAAATACATTTGTGTTGTCATTATTATTTGTGTATATCAAAACTAAGGTATAGTGTGAACAATTTGCGATGTCTGCTTAACCTTGTGCGTGTCGGGAGCGTTTTTAGTCGCGATGATTCCTACAGGAATCATCGCGACTAAAACCGCTACCGACAAGCAAAGGGGTTAACGCACAGTTGACATTGTTCTCCAGTGCCCCTGTCATCCTTCGTGTGCCCGCTGCCAAACGGTCACTTCCGGGACCCCACTGACTGCAGCGTCTTCTACCACTGTCTCCGCGACTACCCCTACAAAGGCTCCTGCAGGCCGAAGCATGCTTTTGACGTCGCCACGATGACGTGCTTGCCACGTGACCAGGTGGAAGGCTGTGGTTTGTCAGTATCGATCCCGCAGTTTGACCAACCGACGAAGGGCACGGAAGAAACGTTGAAAACGGAGGAGGCCGAGGTCAAGGACAACAATGGAACAGACTCTATCGGTAAGAAACCTTTCATGAAGCCTCGCACTTACTTCAGACGTGTGTGCAGGTCTGTGATTTTGCACCCGATGTTTCAAAAACCGACCACTTCACAGATTAGCGAAAATTAAACTTTCCAAGAGCTAATCTCATCATTGATGTTGACGCATACGCACGCACGATGTCATACCAAAAACACACAGAGACATACATCTGAGATTCTCAACTTAGGGGAGTTGTGCCGTTATATGGCAAAATACAGATGTTCACCTTTTTCAGAAAAGCGAATTTTTTTATTTACGACAATAAAAATCTCGCTTTTCTCAAAAACTAGACTTACTGGCTTTTGACATTATAACGGCATAGAGCTGTTCTCTTGAGAATACATGACAGAGCCAGATCGACGATGATAGTTCAAGGGTGCTGTCACTTGATGCTCACAGTCGCGTGTCATGTGTCCCAGCCTGAAAGCCCATGGACAGACACCCCTCTACGAATCAAACGTAACCCATTAACCAAAACACAAACGAGCCGACGTCTGCCCGATGATTTTTTTTTAAACTAAAAATGTATATCTGTTTTGTACTCACAATCGCATGTCCCGTGTCCAGTTCCAGGCGACACTTTCCGCTGCCCCAAAGCCCACGGCATTTACAGGGACCCTCATGACTGCCGTGTGTTCTACCACTGCTTCTCCGGTCGCAACTTCAGGCACGAGTGTCAGGACGGCACGGTCTTCAGCACGGAGAAGAACCTCTGCACGTGGCCCCACCTCGTGCCCGAGTGCCTGGTGACGTCTCAGCAACAGCCGGATGTGAAGCCATTCAAAGTAAGGATATGACTGAGATTATAACTGAGAAAAAAGGGAACGCGATCCAACTGCAAGAGACATAGATCCTCATGGGCCCCCGCATATGCGGGGGCCCATGAGGATCTATACCTCTTGCTGAAACCACTTTTTTTTCCTTTGACGTCTTAGGACCTTTGACGTTGAATCAACAAAGATTTCAAAAGCGTAGTTCAAGGGTGGTGCCAGAATAGCTTGGCGCCTAGAGGCGCCAAGCTATTCTGGCACCACCCTTGAACTATTTTGACAGTGAAAGGGTTACAAGTTCGCAATCTATATATTAGAAAAATAACAAAAGATTTTTTTAAAACCCATTCAGCCCTGACGCACTACAGAGATGGGTCGACCATGATAATTTAAGGGTAGTGCCAGAGCGCCTGTCGGCGCCAAGCTAATCTGGCACTACCCTTGAATTATCATGGTCGATCCATCTCCTGCAACAGGTGCATAGTCGTTAGATGACGCCTCCAAAATTTGGGAAATACGTGCGTCGGGCTGAATGAGTTAAGTTCATTTGAGACCATCCGGAGACAAAAACCGTAGCGAGAACAATGTTTTTACTACTTGGAAGGCCGTGAAATCTGTAATCTAGAAAAGAGCTTTCAATTGACTGTCTGATACAACTGAAGAACAACAGGTAGTGGCTGACACTGTAAATGCAGGAAGAGAAATTCAGAGCTTGGGAATTGTCCTCCGAAGAGTGCATCACAGTTCAGGAGATAGATACACCATAATAGTTCAAATCACAACAATCTGCCAGATTAACCTGCCAAGCTATTCTTGGCACCATCCTTCAACTATCTTGGTCGACTCATATCTGTGTGCAATGTGTCAAACCGCCTGAATTGTATTTTCAATGGTTCTTCTTCTTTCGTTATTGCCAGTTGCCGTTGGACCTGCCAGACCAGGTGCCGTTAGGCCTGCAAAACCCGTTGCCCTTGGACTTGCAAAACCAGATGCCTCTGGGCCTGCAAAACCCGTTGCCTTTGGACTTGCAAAACCAGATGCCGCTGGGCTTGCCAAACCAGCTGCCGGTAGACTTGCAAAACCAGTTGCCGTTGAACTTGCAAAACCAGTTGCCGTTGGACTTCCAAGACTTGTTCCCGTTGGGTTCGCAAGAAAATATGCCGTTGGGCTTGCCAGACCAGCTCCCCTTGGGCTTGCAAAACCAGTTGCCGCTGGACTGGCAAAACCAGCCGACGAACGAGGAGTCGATCAACGCCGGAATGCTGTCTCCGCAAGACCAAGGAACGCCTCAGCCTCCACGCAACTCGCCCATTCCCTTCTACGCCAAAAACCAGCTCTCATTGCAAGCCATGTTCCAAGACGGGCACCAGGAACCAAATGGGGCCGAACTCAACACGCCGACACAGTTCGACAGTTTCGAGTTTGACCTAGCAGACCCACAGAGGCACGTGCCAGAAATCTCTTCAGACGGGCTAAACGACTTCAGGCTGGAGGCACCCTTGCCTGAAGCCATGCGCAACCCCAAGGGTATGTTTTAAGTTCGGCTATGATTTGTGAGACGGTCGCAACCTCTGTCGGGATAAGATAGCAACCCTATATATATCAAATGTGTGTGCTGGTCTGTGATCACAGATCAGCACTCATGTATTGTATTTAATATTTTTACATTGATAATTGTTGTAAACCTCATCCGCGCATTACATGAGGCATTTCTTAAGCACAGCACTTAATCCATTCAACCACAGACGCACCAAGACAACCATTCGGCGCCAAGATATTTTGGCACCACCCTTGAACTGTTATGTCTGCCTCCACAACCGTAACATAGTTCGCAGAAAGCAGCTCATAAAACTGGGAATTTCTCACTCAGAGCTCAACCTGTTATTAACCTCTACCCTACCGTAAGCCGCGTTTTGTGTTTCAGAAAAGTTTTGTAACTTTACGCCAAAAGAAAAAAAAAACTTCATTCGTCCAAGAAACATGGATGCAAAGCAGAAAGAGGCATAGATCCTCTGAGCCCCCGCAACACATGAGGATCTATGCCTCTTGTATTCGGGTTATGCTCGTCGTGTTCCGGCAGTCAAGGGGTTACACAAAATTGTGCACGTATTTTCTTCTCTTTCAGTGAGCCAAGGAACCCACAGCAACTTCGTGTGCCCAGCCTTCATTTTCGACCAGTACTACAGGGATCCCCAGGACTGCACTGTGTTCCACCGCTGCGTGAGAGGAGTACGCTACACCTTCAATTGCCCGCGCGGCACCTTCTTTGACCCCACGTACTACATTTGTGATTTCATGGAGAACGTACATGATTGCGACCACGAGGGGCGACGGACAGGGTCGGCGAGAGAGCCACTGGGAGAATATGTTCCTCCAGGTAAGAAAAGGGAGTAGAAGTTAACTCATTCTACTCCAGTAGCGGATATATCCGTACCAGCATTCATGTCCGTTTCCGACCAGGCACGGATAAACCCAGAGATAGCTATCTCAACTTGCAAACATTCCCATTTGGTTCAAACCCGTTGCCACGTAGAATAGCTTGCTTACGCTAGTTCCACTATGATGTTAGAAGGAAACAAAGAGAATTTTGGCGATACTGAGTACAAAATATAAGGGATACTGTGCATTATAAGAGTGATTTACAAGAAGGCTCAAAGCGCAACACTGAAAAAAGACATGTAAAATACACACCAAGATAAAACAGGCAACAATAAAACCTTACATGTATACGATGGCGCTCAAAAACGGTCTACAAACACTTCCACACATACACAATGCAGATAAATGGAAATATTACACAGAGTACAAAAAAATATGTCACAAGGCTGACACAGTTAGCCCTCATGTGCATGCATACGGGTACTGTCAAAGTACACGAGGCCAGAAGTAGGACTGACTTAAAGTGGCCAGAAGTAACACGGACTTAAAACATCCAGTGGATTCAGCCAGCCAGCTGCATCTGCAAGAGGTGTATTTATGCCTCGTGCTCGCAAAGAGTTGCCTCAATTACATTTTTAGTTTGAGGTATTTATCTCGTGTTAACATCATGACTGTTAACTCATTCGCGGCCAGCCGCGCATCCGGATGCGGCTGGCCGTGAATGAGTTAATACGCAAGTGATCAGTTTGATTTAGGAGGCTGACCAAGATAATATGATCAATTGCTTGCTGCTACGTCATTTACAAAATCACAGAGTAGTAAGCGATAGACAATCTTTCCAAAATCACAAATCCACATGTATCTGACGTATTTGTTGCATTCATCTATAGATTCATTCAGTCATTCATCCAACGCTCCCAGCCCCACAACCCCAGTAAATTCATGCTAATAATTCTGCTGCCTTTTTCAGGCCAGTATCCACTGTTCGAGACAGACGGAGAGTCCATGTCAGAGGCTTCGCCAGGTAATGCAATGAACAATGCTTGTCTTGCGCGTTTTAGAATATCTCAGTATTGATTAAGCCATTAAGCCCTGATATACTACATAAGGAAATGGATCGACTATGATAGTTCAAGGGTGGTGTCAGAACAACTCGGCGCCTACAGGCGCCGAACTGTTATGGCATCACCCTCGAATTATCATGGTCTCTATCATTTGAACGAGTTTGTAACCTTCAGAGGACAATTTCCCAATTTAGAAATTTCCCGCTTAAGGCTTAATGGGTTAACATTTACCAAATGATTTTGTGTTTAGAGAATTAATAATTCTTAGTATTAGCAATTGTTCACAGATTTAGTATATCGGTATAATGAGATTTTCACAGATTTTCAAAATTAGAATGCTTTAGTATGAAATAATGTTTATTGAGTGAATTTCTTCTTATTGTTCTCCGTCCACGAAGCTCCAAATAATGTTTATTGAACTAAATTTGAATGTAGTATTACAAGCAGTAGTACAGCTGATGTTATTCAGGAAAACCTAATATTGCAACCATCATGTTTTCACATTCTATGTCACTGATATAAAAGTAATATTGTTAGTAAAAATAACAGTACTAGGAGTATCAACTTCGTTTCTATATTTCAGAATCGCTGTCAGAAGTTCGATGCCCCCAGAGGGATGGTCTATACCCGCATCCATCTTCATGTCAGAAGTTCCTCTTCTGCTCAAAGGGCATACCGACGGTCTTAACCTGCCCTGGGGACCTGATGTATAATATGAACACTATGACGTGTGATTATGACGAAAACATTATATGTGTGCGGTACGACAAATGAGAGTGACGTCAAGACTTTTTGTGCATTTTTCGAACAACGAATGAAAGTGACGTCATGACTTTTGTGTACCTTTAGAAACAACAAATGAGATACGTCAAGACTTTTTGTGTACTTGTGGCCCCACGACGTTCCGTGTACGTTTGGTAACAAATGTGGACTACATCACAAAGGTGGTTGTTAGATGTACATTGTGAACACCGAATAGGGCAAGATGGGGTGCTGTAACAAACTGTAAATATTCCTTGAAATAATCGTTTGTTGCAATTGTAATCATGGTGGTGAGACTGATTCGGCCAAAGACGTTGCGATATCTCAAGTACTTCCGGTGAACTGTCAGAAAGTCAGCCTTGCAGCGTACATGTGTGTTAGTCTGTGAACTTGGACCTTACGGCTTAAAGCTTAAGGTCCAAATTCCCAGACCAGCACACACAACCGCTGGCCTTACCTGGCAAAATCATGTATGTCCTCTAATGAGAAAAGTGAGATTTTCATTGTATTTTCAATGAAAATTTCGCATGGACATCCTGGCTGTTGTCAAATTATGTTCAAATTGAGAACGTTCATTTCTCGTAAAAGGTATGATCGCTCTTTTTCGATTCACCGGCCGTTCGACGGTTGTGAAAATGCTTTGAAGAAAGGTCCACAGTACTTTGGTTTCTGCAGATGCAAGTTCTATGCCATCTGAGAGACAATCACTCGAAATGTATACTAGTATTATAATAATACTGTAAAATAATTGTTGGATTTTCTACGCGTTGTTAAATGTTGAGAATTTCTCTATGTGATTTGAATCTTGAAAGAACAGGAACACACAGAATGACATGTGAAGGCAGGCGACGGTAAATTCATTTTTCGGAAAAAGCAAGATTTTCATTGTATAACAATGACACCTCGCTTTTCAGAAAATTGAACTTACTGTCATCTGCCTGCTCATGGTTGACAATCCCGATCCCACATTCCACTTTTCATCCCCATTTCCCTTTTCACCCCCATTTCCCTTTGCCACAAACCCCCTACCCCCATCCCCACCCCACTCCCTCATCTCCCTTAGTCACTTGCTGTCTCAATCGTAACCTTTCCCCAGTCCATGTTATTGAATATTTCGGCATTCTCTTCTATGCAGGTTTACTGTTGTACATACTGTACATTGATCTTTTTGTACTTTTTATAATATATACCTAATAAATACTTGTAATATTTATAAAGCCTGTGCGTGCGTGTGTGTGTGTGTGTGTGTGTGTGTGTGTGTGTGTGTGTGTGTGTGTGTGTGTGTGTGTGTGTGTGTGTGTGTGTGTGTGTGTGTGTGTGTGTTAGCAACAAAAAGATAGACACATAATTATGTCGATGCACCAATCCATACTTACTTCAACGAACAAATTAAACTAGCTTTATGCTGACGGTTGCTGCCTGCTACACACACAACATTGTCACAAACATTGGACTAAGAATGTGTCTTCTGTCCAAAATATTTTGTCTTGCAATTATTTTTTTTAAAAAAACCAATCACAATGACAAAATGCTTTGAACAACGAATTATTTAGACTTACGGAATGACCACAGAAGACATGAAATGCAATGTACTTGCAACAACTTCTTGACCTTCCAGACATTCTATGCATAAAGAATAATTTGTCTGCACATGCAAAAAATCATGCTGGTAGCAAAGGCAGTTTAACGTTTAAGACTTAACGTCTTTTGTCCACGGCGAAGGTGATTTCAAAGGTGGGGCACTGAAAAAGGGTCTGAACAAAATTTGACCCCATCTGGGTTCGAATCCCCGACCTTTCAGACGACAGTCGAACGCTATACCACCTGAGCTTCTCAGGTCCACCAAAGGCAGTTTAAAACATCATCTTTAATCAAGTATGTCATTGTAAGAGCTGGTCTGTGATTTTGGACCTTACGGCCTATCGGGCGTAAGGTCCAAAATCACAGACCAGCTCATGTATACAGAACAGATATTGTATATAATGGTCAGTTGTACATGAACACATTGTCGTTCAGTCACTCCATTTTCCGACACTGTGATTGGTCAGCATCTAAATATCGCAGAGGGTTCAATGCCCCAACAATGCTCACCTCCTAGAACCATTGCCGTACCTGTAATTTTTAATCAGCTGGCCAATCCGTAGTTCTATTATTGCGCACGAATCTATCCTAGGTCTTTCGTCTGAACGCTTTGATCAGGGATGTCCGGCACCTTACATCATAAATAACCAGAAAACACAAAGATCACATGGTGGTAGACGATAGGGAAATAAAAGAATTGTACCTTATTTCGGCATGTCTCAAGCGGTGTGCACACTGCACAAGTGCTACACAAATGTGTCGCAATTCAAACTTTGAACTGAGACAGCTCGAAACTTTTCATTGTGCTCGATCTCAACACGCAGCATGCTGTCAGTTTAGTAAGCAAAGACTGTTGCCATTCGTGCAGTGAGAGAAAGAACCTAAAAGAAATAAATATAATGTGACAGATCTATGGCATTTCAGATTCTGTTTAGCAGATCGAGTCATTGTTGAATGCGTGTATGAGCTCAGTACCGGTTGGCGAATGATGCCAACAATACATGTATCATGTACGAAATCAGACCTACCGTGTATCCAGTCGCTTGCCACGCAGTCCTGAGCTCAAACTTTTCTTTTTCTTCTTCTTCTTCTTCTTGTTTCCCTGCCACGGTCAACCAATTGACCATTATTGCTGGGTTGCTGGTGGTGCGCAAAAAAAAAAACAAAAAAAAAAACCCTACTTAATTCCTACTTCTGGTTATTAAACTGGGGAAGGGTCAAGGGTGAGTGGGCTGGGGGGGGGGGGAGGGAGACAGGTGTTGGGGGCCAGCTGCTGTTTCGGTGCCTCCGGCTAGGCTAGCCTGGCTACCGTAGCGGTCTCCGGGGTTTAAACCCCGACCAGTATAGCCCTAGAAGTGTTATCGCTTGAACCCAGTGAGAAAAGTCCGCACTTGATTGCTTCAGATTCTGATCTTGTCACTGGCTGCTTAGAAGAAGCACCGCTGGTAAACGTTTGAAATTCCAGCGACAGAAAGTAAGCACATTTGCACGACCGGGCATGGTAGCCTATTCACAAACGGAGTTGCGTCCCCTGTGTATTTCCAAGAAAATACAGTCTGACGTCAGAAATATTTGGCGTTTTACTCCTGACGTCAGACACACATTCGAGGCTTCAAATAGTGCGTAATTTAGACTGAACGACAATGGCATTGAACCGTCTGTGTTGGGTTACTTCTCGGGTTACACTGTGGTTTGTAGTCCTCTGAAGCTGATTATCAGACCTCCGAGCCTTCGGCGCGTCGGTCTGATAATCATCTTTATCGGACTACAATACCACGATGTAACCCTCGAAGTAACCCAACAGACGATTAGATGCCTAATTATTGCACTGTCACATTTGCTATTGCTAAAATAGACTAATAATACGTGGATGCATAATAAAAGGAATAGTTGACGTAGAAGAGAAGTCCATTGGTGACGTAGGTGATGATGCAAACCACACATACGTCATGGAGAACGAAGAACAAAATATAGGCCAGGTACACAGAGACGCACAAGCTAGAGACCGACATACAGAACAGCAGGAACCCGCTCCAGGAGGGAGGCAGACACAGTGCTAAAAAAAAGAAGAAAAAATTAAACAGAAAATGCGTATTAATAATAATTAGAAAACAAGACCGTAGTAGTAGTAGTAGTAGTAGTAGTAGCAGTAGTGTAGTAACATAGTAGTGCTAGTAGCAGTAGTGGTGACTATAGTGGTAGTGGTGTTGGTGGTAGTAGTTAGGTAGTAGTAGTAGTAGCAGTAGTAGCAGTAGTAGTAGTAGTAGTAGCATAGTAGTAGTAGTAGTAATTGTAGTAGCAGTAGTAGCAGTAGTAGTAGCATAGTAGTGGAAGTGGCAGTAGCAGTAGTAGTGGCTATAGCGGTAGTGGTGTTGGTGGTAGTAGTACAGTAGTAGTAGTACAGTAGTAGCAGTAGTTTTGTTGTTATAGGAGTAGTAGTAACAGTAACAATAGCAGCAGCAGCAGCTAATAATAATAATACTAACAATAATGCAAAATAATAATTAATAATAAATAAATTAATTAAATAAATAATTTAAAAATAATTAATAAATTAATTAAAGAAGAAAAAGAAAAGTAACTCACCAATGACTATTTGAAGAAGATAGAAGACCACGCCCAGGTTACAGTTCCGTGTGTTCATTGGGTGCTCTTTGCCAAGGTACTTCTCCACCACGCCAAACCCTCGGGCGTACCTGGACGTACAGAACTCAAATGTGTGCTGGTGCAGAGCCTAGTTTTCTTGCAAGAGAATTCAGCACTTTACTTGACCTATCATGATCGATCCTTCTCTATTCTGGTTTGTCTAGTGTAAGATCTTGGTGCCGGTGCTCGATCATACCTCAGCGTCACATCCAATCACCATCCATGAAATAATTATCATATACGCAGAGGATGCAAAAGTGCAAGAATATCATGTGATGCATTATACTGAGTGTGTGCTGGTCTGTGATTTTGGACCTTACGGCCATAGGCCGTAAGGTCCAAAATCACAGACCAGCACACATATACGAGTAAAGTCTTTTTTAAATTTCGAAACCATTGCTGAGTTATTTGAAATAATATGACGAACACATAATTAACACACAATTAACGTACAAATGTGGGTTGGGTTGGGTTGGGTTGGGTTGGGTTGGGTTGGGTTGGGTTGGGTTGGGTTGGCTTGGGTTGGGTTGGGTTGGGTTGGTTGGTTGGTTGGCTGGTTGACAGATTTTTTTGTTTGTTTTTTGTTTTGTTTTGTTTCACTTACTTTGATGTGAGCACTTTAGAGCAGCTCATGTGTTCATTAAAGTCGCAAGCGGCCACGTAGCTCGGGTCGTGTTCTTTTCGTATCTCCACGTACAGAGAGTACAACGACACAAAAACTCCCAGCATGCTCAGCAGTATCCGGTCCGCCATGTTAGAAAAGAGTATGTACGCTACCACAGTGGCCATTTTCTGGAAGGAAAAGAAAAAAACATTGAGCAGTAGACTATTATTTTTCGTGTGCTAACACCGCTTACTACAGGCACAATGCTGCAATAGAACTTTAACACATCAGATAAATCTCACATGCTTAACCCGTTCAGAGCCGAGAAGCTCTGAACACCACTGAACCAGCTGCAAGAGGTATAGATCCTCATGAGCCCCCGCAGTTGCGGGGGCTCATGAGGATCTATGCCTCTTGCTGACACAACTTTGGATCTATGTTCCTGGAGCATCTAGTGTTATTTTGGATAACAAAAACACAGTCTGCGTCAGCTGGCAATGTACGGGTCAAAATTAACCCATTCATCCCTGACGCACTACAGCAGGAGATGGGTCGACCATGATCATTCAAGGGTAGTGCCAGATTAGCTTGGCGCCGACAGGCGCCAAGCTAATCTGGCACTACCCTTGAATGATCATGGTCGTTCCATCTCCTGCAACAGGTGCATAGTCGTTAGATGACGCCTCCAAAATTGGGGAAATACGTGCGTCGGGCTGAATGAGTTAAAAAGGATAACACACACACGCTCACGCGGGCGCGTACACACACACAGAGAATCGCAAGCCTTCACAGGCAACTTCAGTTACGATCAATAATAGTCTAGACAGCAAACTGAGTAAACCCATTACTGCCGTAGAAGGCAAATGACTGTCAATTTTTGGAAGTTAAAAAACAAAGATTGTCATCATATACTGACCAGCAACAGAAATGCGACATTTTTGGAAACGTCGGAAACACTAAAGCGTTTCCGACGTTTCCAAAAATATGGCATTTCTTTTACTCGTCAGTATATTACATTGAAAATCTCGCTTCTCACAAAAAAAGGACTTCTTGACTTACGCATTCGCATGTCACGTGTAACCATAACACGCTGCAACAAGATTTGAAAGGACCATGATGGTTGACGAGTAGTGCTTGCTTAAACTAGGGCTACAAATATAACTCACTCAGCCCAGGTACAACACAGCTAGAGATAAACCGATAGTTCAAGGGTGGTACTTGCCGAGTTTGTGGCGCCTAAAAAGGCTTAGTTGCACATACCAAGGAACATTGCTCAGCGCTGGACATACAAACATGAATCGATGACGATAGCTCCAGGGTATGCCTGATTAGCTTCGTGTATCGCAGTGTTTTCCCCCTCGTAATATCCACTTATCGCCAGCCTTAATATTAATAATAAAGATGATTTATAAGGCGCCTACACATGGTAAGATGCTCTAGGCGCCGTACATATGAACAAGAAAAATATTACACAAAAAGTGACAAAACCAAAACAACATGTACAATCACACAAAAGAACAGAAAATGACTAAATACATGAATACTGATAATCAAGATGGGAAAAGATGGGTTTTAAGACTGTGTCTAAAACTGGCACTGTAATATAACCCATGTAACCTTAATCCGTGTAACCTCTTGAGAAAAAAAAAGGAATACACGACCCAGCTGCAAGACATAGATCCTCTTGAGCCCCCGCGACTGCGGGGGCTCAGGAGGATCTATGCCTCTTGCGGAGACCAATTTGTATCTATTATTCCTTGGACGTTTTGGTAGTTGAATGAACCAAGATTTTAGAAACAAAAATGTACGCGCCGGCACAGTGGGGTACGCACAATGGCAAGAAAGGGGGTAAACGCGGACTTCGAGCTCAGTGTTACCATCTGCCCGCCGGTACAGATTTCACAGACAAACAGGAAAAAAAGTTCGTATTTATTCCTACTTCTTCTGAACAAAGTGGTCTAGACTTTTATCATATGTACTCAGCTGTAACATCTGCAATCCAGCATGAGTGAGATGGCCCATGCGCTAGTTTGTATTTCTATACTGACGAGCCAACAACAACAAAAATGCGACATTTTCGGAACCATCGGAAACACTGAAGTGTTTCCGATGGTTCCGAAAATGTCGCATTTCTTTTGCTCGTCAGTTTGTTAGGATAAATGTAACTATTTTCTCTTTTTAAATAATAATAATAATTTTAAAAAATAATAATAATAATAATAATAATAATAATAATAATAATAATAATAATAATAATAATA
This sequence comes from Semisulcospira habei, assembly GCA_036245525.1. Lineage (NCBI taxonomy): Eukaryota > Metazoa > Mollusca > Gastropoda > Semisulcospiridae > Semisulcospira > Semisulcospira habei. The sequence goes on along the minus strand of BTPG01000007.1, from coordinate 109,526,624 downwards.
ATAATACTAAATGTCTTACACTGCGCAGTGTCCCTCACAAAAAGGCTCAAAGCGCGACACTGGAAGACAAAGCATACAATGATACACACGCAAATAAAACAGAGAGAAAAATCTTACGTACATGCATGCGCTAACGTTCGAAAACAAACGCAGTTTTACTCTGTAAATGAATAACAGTGATAATATATGTTGTAGAATGCCATATAGTTGAATGCCATATTGTTATCATAGTTCCGCCGTGAGATGGCCTTAGTTGCCTGCTCGGCGTTAAACCCAAATAACTAATTAACTGTTATCATAGTTATTAATTCTGCGTACGTGGGTTTCTGTGTACTTGTTCAGTGTATGCGTGCGGGTTTGTCTGTGTGTACTTTTATGCAATCCATC
>BTPG01000007.1:109428737-109523737 GCA_036245525.1 Semisulcospira habei | reverse complement strand
CACTAGACCCGGTGAGCATAGGTCCTCGGACCGACGTCGGCCTCAGTCGGCCCGCGCACGGAGAATCGTCTGCTTACAGGGATGCTACGTGGCAGCCATTTTTGGCTCAGATTTCCCGACTCCGCTTTCTACGTCTACTCTACGCCAACGGGTCACGAGGAACAGTCTAGAACCGACGTTCACTGGTTCAGTGTCAGTCTCACGGCCTCTTCGCTACCGCTGATCAGCTGTAGAAACCGGCAAATCGAGGGAGACAACCAGTGTGGAACCGTCGTTCACGACAGACAGATATAACGTGCGCTGGTCTGTGATTTTGGACCCTACGGCCGTAGAGTTGTGACGCCAAATGTAACCAGACCGTTTTACAGCATCATAGTATACAGTGCTTTGTCAACTAAGTTACAGGCCCACGTCCGCCAGTAGTAACTTAAAAAACTAATAAAGCACTGCCCATGAATTATCAGGGTCCATTCATTTTCTGCATGATGTCGATCAGCGGTCTGAAATGACCGTTAACCAAAATGGAAGTATAAGAAATGCGCGCACACAAAAAGAAACCATAGATGAAGTAGAGAAACTTGAGTGTGAAACATATGTCAGTGTGTTCCGCCGAACATGCGGACGCAGTGTGAATTTGGATCGTATGGTCATAAGACATAACTTGACTGAGGTACAAAATCACAGACGACAAAACGTCTATCACTAATTGCCGACAACCAAAGTTACGGCACTCACCTTTCAGTAGTGCCGGCGGTTAGCGTTGATCGGTAACAGTCTATAAGTCCAGATGCTGTACTCCGTCTGTGAATCAGTAGCCGACGGAGTCAGTAACAATGCACGTGATCACCGTAAAGTCAGCACCAGCAAAGCCGCCTTATCTTGGCAGATTTCACTACACAGGACAATGCATTACACAATATGACATGCAGTAGAATTTCACAACTGCGGATTCAAGCTGTACTCTCGTGCACAAGAAAAATGTGTGCTGGTCTGTGATTTTGGGCCTTACGGCTTCCAGCCGTAAGGCCCAAAGTCACAGACCAGCCGCTCACGTTTGGACGGACGACAAAGCAAGGGTAAATGTCACATCGGCCTGCGTCTGACGCCAGCAATGATGGAAGCGATCAGTGCGGCAACAATTCTGAACGTGCGACGCACTGACGCGCCGCGCGTGAGCACCAGACAGGCTGCATGAACAAGCGTGTACATGTGGCATATTCCAGGTTTTTCAAGATCGGTGCGTCGTCTGCATGCATGAGAGTAGGTTTAAACACACACATACACACACACACACACACACACACACACACACACACACACACACACACACACACATCGCACTTTCAATAACAGGAAAACGTGATGCACAAGGACACCAGCTGCGAGTACAGTCTGCTTTGTTTTGACAGAACGGCGAAATTAGAAATGGTATTAACTTACACACATTAACCACGTTCCCCCAGACAACAGCTGTACTTTAAAGCTTCTCTCACAATTAACCCATAAAGCTCTGGCATGCTTCGACAGGCTGTGGATCGAACATGATAGTTCACAAGGGTGGTGTCAGAATAGCTTGGCGCCTAGCATGTTCGATTTGTCTGCGGCAGAACTGTGAAGCAGACATCAAAAGGACATCTAACGAAAATACTCATTATAATTTCAAACCTCAGGGCGTAATGCGTTAAAACCTCTCAAGCGGAGAGTGCATCTATTCTTCTGTAGAAAAGAAATTGCGTAAGCTGTATTGAAATTGATTATCACAAAGGAGGGTGGAGAGCGAGAAAGGAATCGAGAACGAGCAGAATTACTAATTCATTCAACCCCAAGCCCGTATTCCCCAAATGTTGGAGGCGTCAACTAACGACTATGCACCAGCTGCAGGAGACTGATCGACCATGATAATTCAAGGATAGTGCCAGATTAGCTTGGCGCCGACAGGCGCCAAGCTAATCTGGCACTAACCTTTAATTATCATGGTCGATCCATCTTCTGCTGTTCTGCGTCGGGGCTGTTAAGAATGTTTACAACGAAGCATTTGTGTAAAAAAAACGTCTTAAGTAATAGCTACCAAAAGCGGCAAAAAATGACTAATCGTTTGGCAAGAGTACTTGGCACATTAATGCGTTCAAGAATATTTATCAATTTGACCATTTAAAATGTGTATATACACAAGCGCGGATCAGTTATCTTGAGAGGGGGGGGGGTGTTCAAACTCACTTTTTGTTTGGGAGGGGAGGAGGAAGGGGGAGGAGGATATGCGCGCTAAGCGTGTGTCAGGACTCAAACCACTCGCCAAAACATCATACAACGGACAGGGGGGGGGGGGGGGGTTCCAGTGTGTGTGACACAGCTTCTCGCCAGCCGCCGCCGATTTATTGAACAGCGAAGGGTTGGGGGGGGGGGGGAGGGGAAGGAGTGGTTCAATCTCAGTCCCCAAAGAGAGACTCTGTTATAGCATTTTCAAGAATTGTGGGCCGAGAGGGGGAGGGGGGATGCCCGGAACCTCTGGAACCCACCCCTCCACCCCCTCCCCAGATCCGCCGTGATACAAGTTGCATGACGATAGAGTTTGATCGCTGCCGGAAGGGGGCGATCAACAGTGCTCTGAAATTGAGTTTGCTTTAATAGGTTTCATCTTTTGAATTGAGTTAACTGACAAAAGTTAACATCACTTCTGTGCCATACCGGCCTTCGCAAACCGCTGTAAGTATGCCTCCTTATTTCACAACTGAAGAGCTTCGCATACAATCGCCTTGCACACAAACCCTACACAGCTGCTTTTTTTTTTTTTTTTTTTTTTTTTTTTTTTTTTTTCTTCCACGTGGTATGACTCCCGGCTAAGAACGATGCGCCAGGGCGATAAATCAGCATCAGCGTTGCCCTTGAGCTGTCATGCTCCAGCCAGTACAGCAGTTCGCAGTGGAGGTGAAATTTTAACATTACAGCGGGCAACTTTCGGAGGCCTGTGCTGAGCATTCTACTATTAGCGGCGAGGCTGATTGAACAAGGATGCACATAGACAGCAGAACTTGTTTCCAACGACGAAATACATCACCTGGCATTAACCCCTTCACTGCTGAGAGAAAAATGAACATACACCTCACTACTGCAAGAGGTATAGATCCTCATGAGCCCCCGCAACTGCGGGGGCTCATGAGGATCTATGCCTCTTGGTCAGACCAATCTTTACACTGTGACATCATGTGCTTCTTGTACGGTTTCGGCTGTTGGTCGTTAAATGAACGAAAATTTCACGAACAATAATGTACGCCATATGTACTATGGCAGGGAAGGGGTTAAAGGCCATCATTTAGGCGGCTGTAGACGCCTCAATCATGTCATGATCTTTAATGACATGTGACACTTTTAAGAGCAAGTAATTGTCTTTCAGGACCACTTTGTTCCAGCAAATGACAGGTATGGTGTACTGGCAAGTGGCTTTTGTGACGAATCCAACTTAGGTAAGTCTCTCAAAGTAAGCAAAACGAAAGCGGGCAAAGTGTACTGGGGCGAAACATTTTTTCCCCAAGGGAAGCAAGCCCGATCTTCTGCGTGATAATAAATTATTGTGAACAAGGTGCTCCAGTGTCACAATCACCACCGCGTCACAACGCGACGTCTTTCAGTTAGCTCCCCTGACGCTCTGGATCCATGCCTGCTTGCATCCCCTGACTGCCTGGAGGGCGCCACGTTGGGGTTGTAAAATCGCGCCGCGCTGGGCGACACCGGCTGGTTTTCAATACCTTCTTTCTTGACATGCCATCGGTCTGTGCGACGTCGGAAATCTGGGGTGATCTCAAACTCGCAAGATTCTTTTGTAACTGTAGAAAAAGAAAGGATGGAGTCAGATATTGGATGATAATAGACAATAATTGACATAATAATAATAATAATTATTATTATTATTATTATTATTATTATTATTATAACAATAACAATACTAACAAATAATAGAGAAAAAGTTAACACAGTCCAACCGTAAGAGACCGCTTACAGCCGGAGTCAGATACTGGATAATAATAATGATAATAATGGACACATTAAAGTTTTATTAATGATAACTAGTAGTAGAAGTATATATGACCCCTTCACCGCCGAGAAAATGTTTTTACAGTCCAACCCGCAAGAGACCGCTTACAGCCGTAAGTTCAAGTTCACGAGCTGCACAAATGTGTTTCGTCTGTGGTTTAGGGGTTGCCTCTTAGATCCAGATACCGTTTACATGAGTACCAGGAAGTAGTAGTAAAACAGACCCACTCGGGTAGTATGCCACAAGTGCACTTCTATTCAAGTGAGATGCTACGCATCTCATTTGAATAAAAGTGTACTTGTGGTGTACTCCCCGAGCCTATCCATCTGGAGACTATCCACTGCAAAAATAAAAGTAGCCTACGCAGTTGCAGATCAGTTAACTCGACGGGGGTGGGGGGGGGGGGGTTCCAACTTTTTGTTTGGGATCTTCAACCTGATACAAAAGGCTTCCCCGACGCTAGACCTTGCTTGCAGGGGCGGAGAAATCGAAAAGCGGGGGTGAGAGAAGAAGATGGCACATGCGTGTCAAGACGCTTACCATTCGCCAAAATATCAAACAACGGGGGGCGGGGTGGGGGGGGCGGGAGGGGGGAGTGGGGGGGGGGGTCAACACCCCAGAAAGGGGCTTTGTTAGCATTTTAAAGAATTTTGGGTTGTGGGATCTGGAACCCCTTACTCCCCCTCCCCCCCCCCCCCCCCCCCGTCCCCGCAGATCCGCCCCTGCCTACGGATAGAATAACAGATAATAAATAATAATAATAATTACGGTATTTATAATGCGCTTATCTTATAATAATTATAACTCTAAGCGCGCACTCACAACTCGCAGACGCATGCGCACGCTTTAGACAATGACTCACGTACCACAAATAGGGAAAATACATTACGACGGTCAGCTTGGGGTGGGGAGTGTGGTGATATAGTGCTAGAACTGTTGAAAGAGGTGAGTTTTGAGAGCGGACTGGAATGAGGAGAGAGGGTGTTTCTGACGGAGAGAGAGTGGGAGAGTGTTCCAGGTGGAAAAGGATATACTGAAAAGGAGCGGGGGCCGAAAGTGCTGAGTTTGGTGCGGGGGGATGAGGAGGCGGAGAGGGTCGGAGGCGGAGGGGAGGGAGCGGGAAGGAGTGTAGGGGTGAAGTAAGTTGGCGAGATAGGTAGGAGCGTAGTTGTTCAGGGATTTGTAGCAGAGAGACAGAATCTTGTATTGGATGCGTTGGGGGTTGGGGAGCCAGTGAAGGAGCTTGAGCAGGGGAGTGATGTAGTCAGATTTTTTCTTTCTGAGGACGAGGCGGGCAGCATTGTTCTGGACGCGCTGGAGAGTGAGAGTGGTGGAGTGAGGAAGGCCGGAAAGGAGAGAGTTGCAGTAGTCGATGCGAGATAAGATGAGAGAGACAGCGAGTTTGGTGGCAGCTTCGGTAGTGAGGTATTTTCTGATCTGACTGATGCGACGGAGGTGGAAATAACATGCCTGGGCCGTGGCGGAGACGAAGCTGGTCATGGAAAGAGAGGAATCGAGGATAACGCCAAGGTTCTTGACCGAGTCAGAGAGGGAGATGGGGGTGCTGTCGAGTTGAAGGTGGAGAGAGGGAGGGAGCTGGGAAAGTTTCTGGCGAGTGCCTACCAGCATGGCATCCGTTTTGTCGTCGTTCAGTTTGAGCTTGTTTGCTGTCATCCAGTTTTTCACGTCTTCATAGCAGTCAGCCGTGCGAGTCAGTAGTGTCTGAGTGTTGTCGAGTTTGTCTTTGTCTAGTAGTTGTGAGTCGTCAGCGTAGAGGTGGTGGTGTATGTGGTGAGACTGGATGATGTTGGACAGGGGGGAGGTGTAGAGTGTGAAAAGGACCGGGCCCAGGACGGGCCCCTGTGGAACGCCGCAGGAGAGCCTGACTGGGTTGGAGGAGACGCCGTCGATGGTGACGGACTGCTGTCTGTCGGAGAGGTAGGAGAGAAACCAGGCGTGAGCAGAGTCAGTGATGCCAAAGGAGTGGTGAAGGCGGTGGAGGAGGATAGAGTGGTCTATGGTGTCGAAGGCGGCAGAGAGATCGAGTAGCGTAAGAAGGGAGATGTTGCCCGAGTCAGTGGAGAGAAGCAGGTCGTTTAGGATATGTAGAAGGGCTGTTTCAGTGCTGTGATGTTTGCGATAGGCAGACTGGAAGGGGCTGAGGAGGTTTTTGTCGGCGAGGTGGAGGTTGAGTTGGTTGAGGACAACCTTCTCAAGAAGCTTGGACAGGAAAGAGAGATTGGAGACTGGGCGGTAGTTCTTGAGTTCCTTTGGGTCGAGGTTGTGTTTTTTTAGGAGAGTACGGACGATGGCGGACTTGAAGATATCGGGGACGGAGCCATTCTCTAGAGATGTGTTGATGATGTCGGTAATGAATGGCAAAAGTTTTGGGAGGCCGTCCCGGTAGAGAGAAGCTGGGAGGGGGTCTAGTTCGCAGGTTTTGAAAGGCATGGACTTTATGGTCTTGAGGACTTCATCCTGAGAGACGGGGCGGAAGGACGAGAGTGAAGTGCCGGAAAAGGGGGGTCAGGAAGGCAAGGCGGAGAAGGCAGAGTGTCGAGTGTGTTGCGCAGAGTTTGGATTTTGTCGGAGACTTACTTACTTACGCCTGTCACCCCTACCCGGGTATAGGCCGTCGACGAGAGACCTCCAGCAACTCTTGTCCTGTGCTTCTCCTTCGATTCTACTCCAGGTGGTTCCCAGTCTCTTGATGTCTGCTTGGAGGTCTCGACGCCAGGAGTTTCTCGGCCTACCTCTTTTCCTCTTTCCCTGGGGGTTCCATGACAATGCCTGCCTAGTGATACTGGAAACTGGCTTTCTCAGACTGTGACCGATCCATCCCCATCTTCTTCGCCCAATTTCATTCTCTGCTGTTATCTGCTCTGTTCTCTCCCAGAGTCTGACGTTGCTGATCTTCTCTGGCCAGTGGATTTTCAAAATTCTTCTAAGGCAACTGTTCATGAAGGTCTGTACTCTGTTGACTGTGGTTTTTGTCAATCTCCAAGTCTCTGCTCCATATAGGAGAACTGCTTTTACATTGGAGTTGAAAATCCGGACTTTGGTGTGTTGTGACAGCTCTCTGGAACTCCACACTTTTTTCAACTGGAGAAAGGCTGCTCTGGCTTTACCGATTCGTGCTCTGACATCTGCATCAGTGCCGCCTTTTTTGTCTATGATGCTCCCGAGATAGGTGAAGGACTCCACCTCCTCCAACGGGGTGCCAGCAAGCAAGACTGGTTCTTCCCTGGTTGCGTTCAGCCTCATTGTCTTTGTTTTCTGTTTGTGAATGGTGAGGCCCACTTGGGACGAGATGTCAGCAAGCCTCGTGGTCTTGTCCTGCATTTGTTGATGAGTGTGGGACAGTAATGCCAAGTCGTCTGCAAAATCGAGGTCGTCAAGCTGTGTCCACAGTGTCCACTGTATTCCACTTCGTCTGTGCTCTGTGGTCATCTTCATGACCCAGTCTATGGCCAGTAGGAAGAGGAACGGAGACAGCAGACACCCCTGCCTGACACCAGTTCTGACCTGGAGCTCTCTGGTGAACTGCCCTTCGTGGATCACGCGACATGTCATGCCATCATAGCTGCTCTTGATCAGGCGGACGAGCTTTGTGGGTACACCGTAGTGTCGTAGGAGTTTCCACAGAGTCTCTCGGTCCACGCTGTCAAATGCTTTCTCATAATCCACAAAGTTGACGTACAGCGGGGAGCTCCACTCCAGAGACTGTTCCACGATGATGCGGAGAGTGGCGATCTGGTCTGTACATGATCGGTTCTTCCTGAATCCTGCTTGCTGGTCTCTCAGCTGGGGGTCAACGGAGCTCTTCATTCTCTCTAGGATGATCCTGTTGAAGACCTTTCCTGGTACTGACAGCAAGGTGATTCCTCTGTAGTTGGAGCACTTGCTGAGGTCGCCTTTCTTGGGAAGCTTGATTAGGTACCCCTCCTTCCAGTCAGCTGGCATCACCTCCTCTTCCCAGATCTTTCCAAACAGTGGGTACAGCATCTCAACTGTTGTCTCTAGGTCTGCTTTCAGAGACTCCGCTGGGATGCCATCTGGCCCTGCTGCTTTGCCATTCTTCAAAAATGCCACTGCTTTTCTGATCTCTTCCCTGCTGGGTCTGTCACAGCTGATGGGTAGGTCGGTCTCTGCCGGCTGGATGTCGGGGGGGTCGGGTGGGCTAGGTCTGTTCAGTAACTCTTCAAAATACTCGGCCCATCTGTCGAGTTGGTCTGCTCTGTCTGCAATAGGCTTGCCTTCTTTGTCTTTTACTGGTCTTTCTGTATGGCCATACTTACCCGACAATCTTCTGGTAATGTCGTAGAGCTGTTTCGTGTTGCCGCTGCCTGCTGCCTTTCTGCCTCTGCTGCCAGGCTGTCTGTGTAGGCCCTTTTGTCTGCCCTGATACTCCTCTTCACCTCGCGGTTGGCTTCCGAGTATTCCCCCTGTGCCCTTGCTTTGGCTGCTCTCGTGCGACTGTTGTTGACCGCTGCTTTCTTCTGCTTCCTCGCTTCTATCTTCTTCAAGGTCTGTGCCGACAGCCAGTCCTTGTGGTGGTGTTTCCTGAACCCTACAGTGTCTTTGCAGGTTGAGTTCAGCGCCTCTCTAACTGCCTTCCACTGCTGCTCTGTGGTGACCGCCTCCTCTTCATTTACTAGCTCCTGTAGCGCTTGAAACCGGTTGGACAGCACCAGTTTGAACTCTTCTCTAACTCCAGTTTCTCTCAGGAGGCCTACATTATAGCGCTGTCTTCTTGTTGTCTCTGTGCGGCTTTTCTTTAGCTTGAGCTTCATTCTTAAGGTAAGCAGATGGTGGTCGGAGGCGACATCTGCTCCCCTCCTCACTCGAACATCTTGAAGGGATCTTCTAAATTTCTTGCTAATGCAGATATGGTCTATTTGGTTCTCTGTTGTATGGTCAGGTGAGACCCAAGTTGCTTTGTGCATTCTTCTGTGTGGGAAGATGCTGCCTCCAATGACAAGTCGGTTTAGAGCACAAAAGTCTACAAACCTCTCCCCATTCTCACTCATCTCCGAGCCTAGTCCCTGTCTCCCCATCACCTCTTCGTATCCGGTGTTGTCCTCCCCTAATTTGGCATTAAAATCGCCCATGACGATGGTGATGTCTCGCTCCGCACATTTGTCCACGGCACTCTGGAGTCGGTCGTAGAACTCTTGTTTCTCTTCCTCGTCACTGTCATTGGTGGGCGCATAACACTGGATGACGTTCAGCTTGAGCTTTTTCTTGGTTCTAAAGGCTGCTGTTATAATTCTTGGCCCAAGAGGTTCCCAGCCCATCAGCGCTCTCTGTGCCACTGGTGACAGCATGAGTGCTACTCCTTCTGTATGGGGGGCATTCTCCTCTTCATGACCTGAATACAGAATCATCTCCCCTTTGTCGGAGAAATAGGAGGAAAAAGCGGACGGAAGTTCTTCTTTGCTGTGTGTGTTGGGAAGAGGAGAGTCTTTAGAAGTGCCTAGGAGTGTGTTCATGGTAGCGTAGAGGGTTTTGGAAGAAGTGGATTCCAGGATTTTGTTTTGAAGGTGTTTACGTTTGGAGTCGGAGATCATTCTGCAGACTTTGGATCTGGTGGTTTGGAAGATCTCTCTGTGAACGGTGAGGTCAGATGAGCGCCAGCGGCGTTCCGCTTGTCGACGCTCGCGCTTGGCCTCAGCTATGTCGTCAGTGAGCCAGGGGGAGGGGAGTCGGTTGGGTATGGAGCAGGTGGTGACAGGGGCATGGGTGTCTAGAAGTTTTCGAAGGGAGAAATCGAAATGGGATGCAAGATCGGGAGAGGGGGCGGGGTCCAAGAGAAGGTCGACAGCTTCGTCGAAGAAGATCTCTCGGTTGACAGATTTTAGTTTGCGATGAGAGACAAAGAGCTTGGGTTTTTTCGGGGGAGGTAGGTGAGAGTAAAGCACAAAGACTTACCTGGGTCATAGTATTTCCCCTGGAACGTCCTGTTGAGCTGTATGGGGACGAACTTGACCGGGGTCGGGTCGCGCGTCCTTGACCTCGACCCGCCATACTCGCTGCTGGCCGGGGTGGGGATGGGCGGCAGGGAAATCGGGGTCTGAACCTTGGCCGCTGTGCCGCGGCGACTCCCCGCCTCAGACTGCGTGGGTTCTGGGGTGAAGCCGATCTTCGGTAGCAGATTCTCAATGGCGGACGACGGTTTTGGCGTCGGCGGCTTCTCTTCCGCTTTGGGTTTCGTGCGTGGTCTCCCTTGGCTGTCCAAGATTTGCCTCCCTCGGCTGTCGAGGTCATAATAGTGGAAGTCCCCGCCCTCGTTGTAGTAACCGTCGTCGTAGTCGTCCTGAGCTGCAGCTGCCGTTTGTGGCTGGGACTCGTACTCCTGTTCTTCGTCATCATAATACTCTCCGTCCCCTCCCTCTTCATCATACCCCTCCTCTCCGTACTCCTTTCCTCCCCCTCCCTCATCGTCATATACTTCTGCCTTCTGGGCCTCGACGAAGACAAAGTTGGGGTATCCCCAAACGTAGCCTTTTTTGGGCATCACGCGATCCACCAATTTGGGCTTCAGTGTCGACTCGTGAAGCGCGTCCCAGTTGGCGTCAAAACTATAGATAATAATAATAATAATAATAATAATAATAATAATAATAATAATAATAATAATAATAATAATAATAATAATAATAATAATAATAATAATAACACAAGCCAGCCTCATTATTACGCGTTCCAGTATACTTCGGTATCGGATATATAACGAACACAAGTCTCTGCCCAATGCGCAAAAGGCCATCGAACCGACGTCGGCCTCCGTTGGCCCGCGCACAGGCCTTTGCGCGCTGGGTGGGTCCCACGAGGGTTAACATATTCGCGACGTGTATACGTGGCTTGTTTTTAATTTGTGCCGTTTATCTAGATGAGGCCCATCTCGAATGAGTTACAGCATCTGCAAAACTATGTAGTCAGGCACCAGACCGCACTGGGATGACGGAAGTGGTCTGCTCGGCGGCAGTTGCACCCATCTCTCAAGACATCTGTTAACTCATTCGAGACGTGCCACATTCGGATACGCGATGCGACACGTCTCGAATGTGTTAAGTTATTAGGGTTTAACGCCGAACAGGCGACTAAGGCTATCTCACGGCGGCCGAATGTGTTAATAAGCTGGCAGCTCGTATCGTTCGCGGGAGTACTCCCCCAGATGAACCCACTCAGTTGAATAGAAGTGTACTTGTGCCGAGTTTGTCTCTCTGGGAAGTACTTCCGCGGTTTCGCACCACGTGAATGTCCTGTGTTTGTCTTGTAATATGTTTGTCCTCAGAGTGAATGGGTGTGTTTAACGTGAGCGTGCGTGTTGGATATATAGTTCGCTGCGCTTTGAGCTGATTCACAGAATTGCCTCCCTATGTAATGACTGGTATTATTATTATTATTATTATTATCATCATCATCATCATCATCATCATCATCATCATCATCATCATCATCATCATCATCATCATTAATATTATTATTATTATTATTATTACCGGAAGACATGGAGCAATCTTCAGTTGGCAGCAAAAGTACATAGTATAGCTTCCTGGTCTGTGATTAGGGACCTTAAGGTCTACAGCTGCCAAGGTCCAAAATAACAGACTGCGCACATGTTACAGAGCATCACTTATTCACTTATCCACTGACCTGTAGACGCCGAGATGAGCGTATCCGTGGGGCTTCTGATGTGCACAGTCCACTTTGTCATACAGCATGGACGGGATGTTCCGACTGCTCCTCGTGGGGAAGCAACTGCAGCCCTCAGGGCCTGTATCGATTGTCACCCTTGGCTCTGCCGGGTCCCGCTCGTCATACTGGAACGGTCGGTACTGGAACGTTTTGTAGTCGAATTCCTCTTCCGGCGGTTTTTCGTGATAATCCTCGCCTTCTTCGTCATCATATTGAGCGTTCTTGTCATAGTATTCGCCGTCTTCGTCACAGTGTTTTGCGTTCTCGTCGAGATCCCCTTCCTGTTGGTCGCCTGTCTCATCCCCAACAATGGTCTGACCGCCGGTGCCCACAATAGCCAGCACTTGATCGCCGCCTGCGGGTTTCTGGGAAGCTCTGGAGGGTCTTTTGCTTCCGGCTGCGGAAATTCTGCCTGTAGGGGCGCGACTCTGCTTCGCACCGTTGCCATTAATTTGGGATGCAGCTTTGGACTTGGCTCGCGTGGGCTGTCTGGATGGTGCGCCCTGCGGGCAGCGGTAATAATAATCAGTCATGATTATCAGTCATGATCGATAATATTTGATCAGTCACCTTCTGTAGTGTGACAGGACAAAATGGGTTAATAATAAAATTAATCCTGCAAGCCCGACACGGCTACAGCAGGAGCATGGTCGACCATGTTAGAGGGCAGCTCCCAAAGTTAGGAATGTTTGCCGATGTTGAGCCACATTATGCAAATGTATATGCATGCACGCCTAGTACTTTATACATGTACCACCGGAAACATATTAGATCATTACAGTTATTTTATTTTTAAAATTTTTAAAAAACAACAACAACAACCACATTGTACTTAAATACAACTATGGAATCCTAGTATAGAGAGGCGTATCTGAAGACTAGAACCACAATTTCAGATTTAATTTCACATTGCCGTATTTGAAAACGGATCATGGGTCTGTCCTTGGCATCAAGCATGAAAGTTTCAGGTACATAATGCCTAACCGCAGACAGTGAAGGATTTGAATAATCATATGACGTATGCATGTCATGGCGTACGTGCGGCAGTGCTCTTTCCAGTGGCGGCTGTTGCATTGGGTAACTGTGGCTGCATTAAGAAGTCAGCAAGAGACCGTAGATCCTCAGAGTCATGCGCCCCCGCAGATGCGGGGGCACATGAGGATCTACGCCTCTTGCAATTTAATGGTGTCGACGTTTCCTAGGCACTGAATGATATGTTATGACGTAAATATGCTATGACCCACCTGGTTGTTGTTGGCGGCAGAGGTGTTGGCTCTGCTTCTTCTGGTGGCGGCTGTAGCGGGCGGTAACTGTGACTGGCGGCCTGCCGTAGCGGGGCTCTGAGACCGCCTTGTGGAAGCCGCACGTGTTCCGACGTTGGATCGTGCAGCCGCCATCTTCTGTTGTGACGTCAAAGACGAGTGGAATGTGTTCAACTCCATGCACACGACATTCACTTGTTGAAAAATGTGTGAATTGTTGGGAGGGGAGTCTCTTGTTACGTCATCAGTGACAGTTTCTTGTCAAATCCGTCTGGTATTCATTATCTGTTACGGCATCAACTGATTAAATTGGCGATAGCTCGTCAGCATCACAGGAGGGCCGGGCGCAAATTCCTTTAATGGCACATTCTGATTAACACCTCTTGTCATAGCAATCATGATTGAGTAGTATTTCACACTAAATGACTTATAGTACACAGCTGTACTGACTTAACTGAAAGAGAAACTTTGAAAATCACTTCATCACAACGAAGTAACGATTATTCCTCTGCTACTCAGTATTTTCCTTTCTTGTATTGTTTGTCTGCAAAGTCGGAACACACGAACACAATAATTGCAGTGCCATTCACGCTCACCCTTGTTTTACACTACACACTCTGAGCGGTATTGAGTGCAAGTACTGGCACACACTTCTTCTAATGGCAAGAATGCACAGTGGACCGTACGAACGGCGTATTATCACAATGGCTCTAAATTACACTGCCAGTAAGTAACACTGCCCTCGACACGAACGCTGGCCTAACGGTTCTAATCTGCCCTCTCATTAACTCATTCTACCCATCACCGAAATCCCCAAATTTTGCCGTTGCTCCGCTCTGAAGACTGCATTGCAGCGCAGGACACAGATCGACCATGATAGTTCAAGGGTGATGCCAGAATAGCTTGGCGCCCATAGGCGCCATGCTATTCTGGCATCACCCTTGAACTATCATGGTCGATCCTTATCTTGCTGTGGCGTGTCTGGGGTAAAAAGAGTTAAGGACAGTCCTTGGAGCCAGCTGCATGAGGGAGCTTAGTCCTGCGCAAGCCACTAAGGAAGGTGCCCCGCTTTAGCGGAGCACCTTGCTTAGTCGCTTGCGTAGGACTAAGCTCACTCATGCAGCTGACCACTTGGGTCTTCTGCTTTAAAGTCTGTGCGTAGTATACGTCCCGATTTAACCTCATTGTTGCAGGCAGCCACTGGTACTGTTTATAGTGTCAGTGGCTGCATGAACAAGGAGGTTAAAATATTCAGTCACTCAGCGTTTCTATTTCCAAACGCCGGACATACGCAATACAAAGAGTTCTAAACGCTGTGTCAGTTAAACCATACATTGTCTGTCCGTCTGCGAGACTTATTCGCAATGTTGTTGGTCCTCTTTGAAAATACCCCGTGAAAATCAGCTGAGCATTCGTAAATGTTGGCAATGTTTGGGTCACTAAATTCCAGATGCAAAACAAATTTGAGTTGAGACCTACATGCGATATACGTATAATATACGTATAATATTTGTCCTCACCAATGTTCTAAACTACGGTATATTTATGCACTGCCCGCCGGTGTATAATAAGCATAAAAGTTCAAGCCTATTAAGTGCTAGTATTACGTCGTCATTGAAACCAGATTGAGAACGCATACATTATTGCATTCCTTAGTCCCTTCTCTGCCGAGTACTAGTAAACGTGAAGACGACCCAGCTGCAAGGGACATAGATCCTCATGAGCCCCCGCAATTGCGGGGACTCATGAGGATCTATGTCTCTTGCTGAAACCGTTCTGTGATTTTAGACAGTTGGGTATGTTTAGCGTTTAATTAACAATCTGAGGCCATTGGCAGGGGGAGGAGGGGGGGGGGCTTCACTTTCTCAGCAGTTTGTGGATAAAATTGGACCAGTCCCTTCTAACAAGAGCAACAGATTCTCATGAGCCCCTGAGACTGCAAGAGATCATGATAATCTATTCCTAATGCAGCAGCATGGGCTTGTCGAGAGCCGCACTGTGCTTGCCCGAGTGTTAGCCAAATGGTTTGAAGACTGAAATGGGTTTTTTAAGGGCAGGGTTAGTTTTTGATCTGTGGATTGACAGCTAGGGGACATTTTTTTGTGGACTAAGAAGATTAGACGGGGCTGTTCTTAGATGGCTGTGCTGACCAAGGCATGGCTGGCAGTTTCACCGAGAATTAATATTATGTTGACACTATCAATATTGCGAGGCAAGCAAGTAGGATTTAACTCATTCTACCCCAGGACCGAAATCCCCAAATTTTGAAGTTGCCCTCAGAAGAACTGTATAACAATTCTAGAGACAGATCGAGCATGATAGTTCAAGGGTGGTGCCAGAATAGCTTAGGTCTTACGGGCGCCAAGCTATTCTGGCACCACTCTTGAACTATCATGCTCGATCTGTGTCTTGCTGTGCTGTATCGGGGCTGAATGAGTTAACTGCATGAACACAGTAAGTCTGTCACACGTTGACTGTGATATTATGGTAGAATGTTACAGTACAAATATTAATACTGATAATAACATTGTACAACTTAATAATACATGTAAGAGAATATTGACAACACAGTTGTATATTACCAGATTTATTATTTTAATAGAAATATGCAGTCCACTTTGCTCACAAATTCCAATATCACAAAAGTCGGATATAACAACACTTTTTCAGAGGTCACGACAACACTCTGTGTAAATTACTTCGCTTACAACAAACTTCCAGAAAAATTGTGTTCCCTAGCTATTTTTGTGTCCTGGGTTTACTATATATGTATTACGGTATTAAATTATACGTTGTCTATATATATATATATATATATATATATATATATATATATATATATATATATATATATATATATATATATATAATATATATATATATATATATATATATATATATATATATATATATATATATATATATATATATATCATATATACATTATCATACATAATGCATGTGCAAAATAACAAAAAAAATACACACTAAAACACTATAAATACACAGATAAACAAATTATTCAACAAATAATTCATTAAACGACAAAACTTCACAACTAGGTAATTAGTTCATTGAGACGTGCTGCAGGCATATTTCGCATTTTCACTGTCACTGCGAATCATACATGCCACAGTCTGTACGGTTTCAGTCATCAAACTCTGGCTACACAGATTGAATGCTGGTTTGTGATTTCGTATCTTACGGTTACAGGCAGTGAAGTCCAGAATTACAGACCAGCCCACAATCAGCTTAAGTCCTAGGCTTACCCGTACAGTACAATCTGCAAAATGGGCTCTGTTGCATGAGTGTACTTAGTCCTGCGCCAGCCACTAAGCAAGTTGCTCCGCTATAGCGGAGCACCTTGCTTAGTGGCTGGCGCAGGACTAAGCTCAGTCATACAACTGATCCTCGATGCGTGGCCAGATCAACCCCAACTGTACCTCAGACTGGGCCAAGGATTTCCTGAGAGTGTGCTGGTCTGTGATTTTGGACTTTGTGAATTAACACCCTTGACTGCGGCCAATGGACACGGACTGTGTTTCTGAAAATCTTTAAAACCGTTCACTGCATCGTAAGTTCAACGACAAAGGTCACCAGCCCTCAACGAAACATGCATACACAGTGGTTTCAGCAAAGAGGCATAGATCCTCGTGAGCCCCCGCACTTGCGGGGGCCCATGAGGATCTATACCTCTTGCTGATGGGTGGTGTTAATTTGCTCTCGGCAGTGAACTGGTTAATACGACCTAGGCCAAAGAGACCCAACCGTCCGAGGAACGTAGATATGATAAAACTGGTGTTATCAAGAGGCATAGATCCTCATGAGCCCCCGCAACTGCGGGGGCTCATGAGGATCTATGCCTCTTGCCACTTTGTATCCATTTAGGGGGAGGGGGGGCGACAGCTAATCGATATTCAATACGTCCGCTGCATAATTGGTTTAGGTTTTAATTCGGAATAAGGTCATTTGTGGTCACGGGCTATGTAGGGTACGGATTAAAGATTGTCTTAATTAATGTGCGTGTGTTATTTGTGATTTTGGACCTTGACACCTAGAGCTGCTAGTTTCAAAGTCACAGACCAGCATGTATCATAATTACGGCTGCGTGACCAGAGTTGGCAATTGTGCGCTGTATTTTTTGTTTTATTTTGTTTTGTATTATTTTTTATTTTATTTTGTTTTGCTTTGGTTTGTTTTAATTTGTTTTGGTTTGATTTGGTTTTTGGTTTGGTTGGGTGTGTGTGTGTGTGTGTGTAGCCGGGGATGTGAGGAGGGTGGGAGGGTGGGTTCAGGAGGCGACAGGGGTGGGATTTTCAAACTGAGAAAGGCCTCCGATAAAAAAGACTGCCATCAGCATGTTGTCTAATCACAGTTTGTCCCGTGCAGTGAACAGATCCTATTACTCATTCAGCCCGACGCACGTATTTCCCAAATTTTGGAGGCGTCATCTAATGACTATGCACCAGTAGATCATAATATTTCAAGGGCAGTGCCAGATTAGCTTGGCGCCGACAGGCGCCAAACTAATTTGGCACTACCCTTGAATTATCATGGTCGACCCATCTCCTGCTGTAGTGCGTCAGGGCTGAATGGGTTAAAAATACAGCGCACGGGCATGTGACTTTTATCAGCACGTTTGCCGTTATCAAACAGGAACTGTTTAAAATAAAGTTAGCAAACCACGCTGCCAAGGCTGTGGACTGACTGACACGCACACGCGCACGCACGCACAGACACACACACACACACACACACACACACACACACCGCACACACACACACACACACACACACACACACACACACACACACACACACACACACACACACACACACACACACACCTCTGCGCATGACAAGCATCTGACAGAACGAGTTTCATTACAAGCAATTAATGAGAAACAGTTTAATCGCAAATATAATTTTAATCGCAAAAACATTGTATGTTCACAATAATGTGTGCTGATCTGTTAATGTGGGCCTTACGGCACAAACTTGCAGACCAGTTGGGTAAACACATTCTAAATGTATGGGTGTTTTACGCCAAATGGCTCGTGAACGCAGGCGTTTGACTGCAAACCCCGTAACTATCCATTTGCACCCCGAGTGTGCATACCGTCAGACAGACCACTCGGGCAGCGCGCCACAAGCACACTTCTATTCAAATGAGAAGCTACAAAAGACAGTAATCCTCATGAGCCCCCGCGACTGCGGGGGCGCATGAAGATTTATGTCTCTTGCAGCATCTCATTTGCAATGTATTGTGGCGTGCTGCCAAAGTGTGTCTATCTGGGGAGTACTCCCCTGCCTGCCCTCCCCCCCCCCCCCCCTTTCCGCAAAAGGGACAGGAGCAGAAAGAGAAGATAGAGTAACATTTGCACATTTTGGCCACGCCAAAGGATACCATTCAGACCAGGCTAAATTCTTTCTAGGTTCGCCCTGGCATGGGCTAAAATGTGCGACATGGTCATTTTCCGTCGGACTGGTCGCATTCAGCTTAGAAACATCCAGATTGTCCCAAAAATACTGAGAATTTCACCGTTTTATTTTGATTCAGTTTACATGTTGTTTCCAATTCAATCATACGCAAAGTTTATTTCTGATGAAAGGTCGATAACTGGTTGACAAAATACGCTAGTGATACTTTTGCTCGGTCGTTATCTCACTTGTTGCAAGCAGACGACATTTTCCGAAACCGAGTCTACCAGACACTCCAAAATAAAGTCGTAATTCTCAAAAAGTAGAAAGAAGGGATAAAACACACAAAGAAAA
This sequence comes from Semisulcospira habei, assembly GCA_036245525.1. NCBI lineage: Eukaryota > Metazoa > Mollusca > Gastropoda > Semisulcospiridae > Semisulcospira > Semisulcospira habei. The sequence goes on along the minus strand of BTPG01000007.1, from coordinate 109,504,969 downwards.
AAAGAAATTTCTCTCTCCGCGATATACTGAGGCTGATCTGTAATAATGAAATGCTTGCTTTTAGACAAGCTGAGCTTTCTGTAATTGTACAGCAGAAGAACACATACGTTCTTCACACGAAAATTCGAAAATAAAAGCTTCAGCCAGAAAATCTCAGTGTTTTCAACAGTGCACTAAGGCATCATTGCAAACAACAAAATAAGCATATCAAACACAGACACGTCATATTCTTTAGTATTATGAAATGTATGAAATACTACAAACAATGACAATAGTTTATCAAACACAAGCATGTCACTGATGTGACATGTATAAAATTTGTGAAAATATTGAAGTGAAGTTTGCTATTCTGATAAATAATGATGGTATACACGCAAATCACTCCAGTATCACTAGGCAGGCATTGTCATGGAACCCCCAGGGAAAGAGGAAAAGAGGTAGGCCGAGAAACTCCTGGCGTCGAGACCTCCAAGCAGACATCAAGAGACTGGGAACCACCTGGAGTAGAATCGAAGGAAAAGCACAGGACAGGAGTTGCTGGAGGTCTCTCGTCGACGGCCTATACCCGGGTAGGGGTGACAGGCGTAAGTAAGTAAGTAAGTACACGCAAATCACAACCAAATTATGGGTTACAAATAAATAAATAACATTCTCTGCTGTCAAATCGCCGCCATACAAACGTACATTTTCGGTTGGATTTTCGTCCAAGCTGACATGATAATATTACTGTCTTACAGGGCTTTAGTATTGTTGCCTGAGTAATACTGACAAGCAAAAGGAATGCGACATTTTTTAAAGAGATTAAAAATATGTCGCATTTCTTTTGCTCGTCAGTACATCATCACGATGTTTCTGAAAGAGGTTCACTTTAAATCTGATGTGATGTGGGCCAAAGGTAAATTTCCATTTTTATGAGTCATATTTAACCCATTCAGCCCTGACGCACTACAGCAGGAGATGGGTCGACCATGATAATTCAAGGGTAGTGCCAGATTAGCTTGGCGCCTTTCGGCGCCAACCTAATCTGGCAATACCCTTGAATTATCATGGTCGACCCATCTCCTGCAACAGATGCATATTCGTTAGATGACGCCTTCAAAATTTGGGAAATACGTGCGTCGGGCTGAATGAGTTAACGGATAATAAAGATTGTCAGTTCATTTCAGTTCTGTGCAGATCAGTTCCAGTTCCTGACTAGGAATAATTACCGTCCTTTGTCTTCACAGGGCAGAATTTAATAATATGGGGCTACACGTAAATAAATATATCAATTCTAAAGCTCTCGAAGTCAATGCTGGATGCGGTTATTAAATATACGAGATCGTCAAATACAATTTACTGGTCAATGAAATGTCATCAATAAAAATACAGTTCAAGTATTGCCTGAGTATTGTCAACAGTCTTGTCTTGCTTTTAACAAAATCCAGCAGTTCCAATCGGCAATCTTTTCGCTTTATGACAATCACGTGCCTTCCTTCAGTCAACCACACCACTCCTCATGCCAGAGGCGCAGATTCAAATAGTTCCCTGAGACATCAGAATCTGTGCCTTTTGCTGAGCATTTAGCTCTAGCTGTACCTCAAAATGAGGTTGTCATTCTGGACTGGCTTAACCCCTTTTCTGCCACTGGTCCCAGATTATGTTGAGATCTGAGTTTGTGAAATCTGTGTTAATCCCATCAGTACGACTGAACGCAGATTGAGACAGATTTCTTTGATAATTCAGCGCCAAAGAAACCCAGCTGTTCAAAGAACATAAGATACAAAGACGTGTCAGCAAGAGGCATAGATCCTCATGTGCCCCCGCATATGCGGGGGCACATGAGGATCTATGCCTCTTGCAGTGCTCAAATTTGTTTCTCGGCAGTGAACGGGTTAATTCAACGCCAGAAGAAACGACTCCTTTCAAGTTAGTTAGTTATTTGGGTTTAACGCCGAGCAGGCAACTAAGGCCATCTCACGGCGGGACTCCTTTCAAGGAACACGCGTAAAAAAAAAAATTGGCCAGTAAGAAGGATCATGAGGACCTATGCGTCTTGCATTTGAGCATCGCTTGTTTAGTTCTGGCAGTGGAGGGTTTAACTTGACACAGCCTACAGCCGGGTGTGTGATGTTCATCTGACGTGTTCATCTAAAGTTCATCTGACGTTTTCTGATCACCGCCGAAGGAAGAACATCAGACTGAAAGAGGCTGCCAGCACCATCGTCATGACACTGTAATGGACTCCTGTCGCTCTGCAAGAAAGGGGGGAAAAGGGATTCTTACAAGCTGCATTTGTAGTGCAAGACAATACGCATATAAAGAAATAGTTTAATTGCTGTGTCTGTGGTGTGGTTGTTACTAATTCATACAAAACATAAATAAACCTTAACCCTGACGCACTACAGCAGGAGATGGGTCGACCATGATAATTCAAGGGTACTGCCAGATTAGCTTGGCGCCTGTCGGCGCCAAGCTAATCTGGCACTACCCTTGAATTATCATAGTCGATCCATCTCCTGCATCTGGTGCATAGTCATTAGATGACGCCTCCAAAATTTGGGAAATACGGCCGTCGGGTTGAATGAGTTAAGTATTGAAAATAAAATCGACTCATACCTCAAGCAAACAGGTGCAAATTAACCTTACCAAAATGACTGTGTCTTGTTTCTAATTTTTATTTTTACTTTTGTATTGTCCCACGAGGGTAAATTTGAGCTGCTAACACGGGGACGACGCATGGTCGCTACCTAGTTGCTGTTGTTGTTTCTTGTTTGTTTGTATTTTTTACTTAAAAAATGACATCATGAAAACGCAGCATTTGCATTTTTAACTTCATGACTGCCATTGGCGATAAAGTCTAGGTTTCCTTTCTGCAAAACGGTGTCGTCAGCAGCAGTTAAGCGGTTAATCTTGACAAAAACATAATCATAATGACAAAATCATAAGGGTGGTTGTTGCTTTTGTGTTGTTTTTTATTATTATTATTATTTTATTTTTCTTTTTGAGGGGGGTTGTTGACTGGTCTGATTAAATTTGGCTCGAAATTGGTCTTGAAAACTGTAACGAGGCATGGTGCCGACGAAGGACACAGGACAGAGATGATATATATATATATATATATATATATATATATATATATATATATATATATATATATATATATATATATATAATATATATATATATATATATATATATATATATATATATTTTTCAATAAATTCTGAGAATGCTGTGCTAATGCCATGGAAATCCAGGCTGGTAAGCTTGCATTGTGTCATCAGGACATCAGCTGTCCTTTTGTGACTGCATCGCTTATTAGATCTTTTGAGCCTTCCACTGAACACCCACTACATAAAGTAATAGGGACTACCCCCAGGCGCCCCGCAACCCGCTGGAGAATATCCAGTCCTCCCCCCGAGAGGGGAGGCTAGTGCATGAATATTCCCAAACAGATCTTGGACCTGCTGGATAGATTTAAGATTTTGCCGCATACGACCGGTTTCGACCCAAGGTGGGTCTCATCAGGTAGGCATACGGCGTAACCTGAAATTGCAAACACAACGCATATACTAGAAGCCGCCTCCAGAATTTGACTGGTAGCAACCACTAGGCCAGCGTGGATTGCATCCCTAAAGCTTTATGGGGTGTTGCAGTGGAAGAAGACTGACTAATTTTGAAAAGGCAACACCTAGGCAATTTTGTGGTACAATTATTCATTATTCATTACTTATAACAAAGGCGTCGCCCAAGCCAAATTCTCAGAATTTATTGAAAAATTATGTCCCTTGGAGCTACTCTGATTGAGTGCATTTTTTGGCTTGGGCGACGCCTTTGTTATAAGTAATGAATAATGAATAATTGTACCACAAAATTGCCTAGGTGTTGCCTTTTCAAAATTAGTCAGTCTTCTTCCACTGCAACACCCCATAAAGCTTTAGGGATGCAATCCACGCTGGCCTAGTGGTTGCTACCAGTCAAATTCTGGAGGCGGCTTCTAGTATATGCGTTGTGTTTGCAATTTCAGGTTACGCCGTATGCCTACCTGATGAGACCCACCTTGGGTCGAAACCGGTCGTATGCGGCAAAATCTTAAATCTATCCAGCAGGTCCAAGATCTGTTTGGGAATATTCATGCACTAGCCTCCCCTCTCGGGGGGAGGACTGGATATTCTCCAGCGGGTTGCGGGGCGCCTGGGGGTAGTCCCTATTACTTTATGTAGTGGGTGTTCAGTGGAAGGCTCAAAAGATCTAATAAGCGATGCAGTCACAAAAGGACAGCTGATGTCCTGATGACACAATGCAAGCTTACCAGCCTGGATTTCCATGGCATTAGCACAGCATTCTCAGAATCTATTGAAAAATTATGTCCCTTGGAGCTACTCTGATTGAGTGCATTTTTTGGCTTGGGCGACGCCTTTGTTATAAGTAATGAATTATATATATATATATATATATATATATATATATATATATATATATATATATATATATATATATATATATATATATATATATATATATATATATATATATATATATATATATAGAACACGCGGCATAAAAATTATATCTTGAGTATTTGTAGATTGTAGAAACGCTGGATATAACGAACGTTACTTACTATCCAGTGGAAACAATACGCATGCTACTGTTAATGTTACTTAACTTTCAGCAGCTTATAACTTGTGGGCATGAGGTTATGACATAATTAGAACAGTTACCATGAATGGTTTAGAAAATGTGCGTACAGGTCTGTGATTTTGAACCTTGCTGTCATGGACCGTAAGGTTCAAAATCACAGACCAGCACACAAATATAGACTGTAACTATGAGCTGCATACCCAGATTGTCCAGTTTGGTCTGAAAAGACGACAACTTCCTGACAGACATTTTGTAACCATTCCGGGTGTCCCTTTTCCTGGCCCCTGTTTGTCTGTCTGCGCATGTGAGTCATCGCCACGTGACTGGAAACAATATGGAAACACACGTGATTATACGCATGTGCATCATTGCCACATGACTGAAAACAATATAGAAACACACTTGATTATACGCATTTCTTTTACTATGCAACATGCGCATGTGCGTCATCGAGTCATGACTGAAAACAATATGGAAACACGCATCATGCGTATGTGCCTCATCGTCACGTGACTTAAAACAATATGGAAACACACGCCATGCGCATGTGCGTCACCGCGACGCAACTTTTAAATATATGGAAGCAGAAGTGATTGCCACATTGTGCACAATCATGCAGTAAACCTTGCAAAAGTAGAAGTGTTCTATCAGATATATTTTCTTTTTAGAACGCATTAAACGAGAGATTACCCCCTTTCCTGCCACTGTACCTACTCGGTACGTACATTTTTGTTTCTGAAATCTTGGTTCATTTAACGACCAAAAGATAATTATCGTCCAAGAATTTGGATAAAAATCGGTATTAGCAAGAGGCATAGATCCTCATGAGCATCCACAGTCGCGGGGGCTCATGAGGATCTATGCCACTTGCGTTTGGATCGACTTCATTTTTTTCTCTCGGCATTGAGGGGGTTAATAATTTGTAACAACTGTGGCGTCATTATGCCTACTTTCTTGGCGAGATGAAGTACAGGTTGTTGTCGATCCCTGTGACGACGTAGTTGACGTCACTGCGCACCTCACGCCAGTACTGCGAGATGAGGTAAGGCGTGGGTTTGCCCGGGCTGCTGTCGTCAAAGTCATACTCCCAAAACTTTGTGCTCTGTGGGGGAAAAACGATTTGGCTGAATAGATAAATAATAATAATAATAATAATAATAATAATAATATAATAATAATAATAATAATAATAATAATAATAATAATAATATGCAGTCTGCTTCGCTTATAAAATGGTCGGATATAACACCAAAATGTTAGAGGTCCCGACAGCACTCTTACTATGTAAAATTATTTTGCTTATAACAAACTTCGGATATAGCATGCAACAAGAAAATGGTGTTTCCATTCGTTATGTTCCAAGTTTACGGTAATAATAATAATAATAATAATAATAATAATAATAGAAAATGAAAATAATAATAATAATAATAGATAAAATAGAAAATGAAAATAAAAAATAACAAATAAAAATAAAATGAAAATTTATAATAGCATTTTAGTAGTAGTGGTAGTAGTAGTAGTAGTAGTAGTAGTAGTAGTAGTAGTAGTAGTAGTAGTAATGCACTTACGCCGAAAACGAAAATCCTCTCCGTCCTGTACTGATGGTTGACGTAGGGCAGGACGAAGCGGACTCTCTCCGGGAAGTGAGTGGGGTTCAGATTCCTTGGGAACTCGCGGTCCAGGACATAGTTCGTGTACTTCCATACTCGTGAGTCTGCAAGGAAAACACAAGCATATATGTGGATTCTGTGTCTCACAAGCTGAGCGACGTAACGCATTTCAGTACAGAGCTCGTCAGGACCGTAAGGTTATCCAGTTAATCCATTACATCCTGAGGTGATTTTTTTTTAAAGAAAATTTGTTTATTGTCCTATGAGGACTGCATGGCAAATTAGGAGATAGATCAACCATTTTAGTTCAAGGGCGGGGCCAGAATGGCTTGGCGCCTCAGGCGCCAAGCTATTCTGGCACCACCCTTGAACTATCATAGTCAAATGTATTTCAAGCAGTAGTGCATCAGGATGAAAATGGTTAATTCCTGCACAACAGAGAGGTTGCGCTTACGCAGATCGAATGCCAGCAGAGAATAAGAGCGAAGTCGCGGGTAACGAGCTTGTAACTAATAAGCATAGACAACACTGCAAACATCACCAAGAGGCATAGATCCTCATGCGCCCCCCCCCCACCTTCTCCCCCTCACCCCCCCCCCCCCCTCCCGGATCTATGCCTCTCGGAGATATTTGCAGTGTTGTCGATGCTTATGGCACATGCTCGTGGTTATCTGCCGTGACTTTGCTCTGGTTCGTTTCGTGTTGAGGAGCCTGGTGGTAGAGCGTTCGAGTCTGTTCCGAAAGGTCGCCGAGGCGAATCCAGATGGCGTTAACATTGGTTCGGACCCTATTTGGTGCTCCGTCTTTGAAGTCACCTTCATCAGTGGACAAAAGACCACATAGTTAATCTCGTCCATGCCAGCGCACATACACTGCGCAGTATATTTCTGAAATCGTGGTTCATTCAACGACCAAAAGCCACAACTGTCCCAAAAAACATGGAAACAAACTATCCTCAGCAAGAGACATAGATCCTCATGAGCCCCCGCATTCGCGGGGGCTCATGAGGATCTATGCCTCTTGCAGTTGAGTTGCGTTCACCTTTTTCTTGGCTGCGATGGGGTTAAACGTACCTTTGATAAAATATGTGGATCTGGTGTCCAGTACTGTGAAGATCGAATCAGCCCCGAGGGGTGCATCGCGATAAACCGAGTGCAGCGGTTTGGGGTAGCCGGTGAGCAGACCAATCTTTGTGAAGCGAAACACTTGGTCGTCCATGATGCCTGTGAAAACGTTTCTGTCCGTGAAGACATCTGCAGGAAAACATAAGGAAAAATCACTTGGGTTTATCATGAAGAAGAAGAAGCATGTTGAGAATGAAAATAATAGATGATTAATAAACAACAATGAAGTGAAAAAGTGACCAAAAATGAAGTAAACATGATGAAACAAACGATTGACAACAATAAAGTAAACCACTGACAAAGACGAAATAAACATTGAACATTGATTTTAATGAAATCCATTTTTTTTTTTTTTAAGAAGGCAACTGCTAAGCGTGTAAAATGCAGAAAACATTCCAACGAAGAAAGAAACTCTCTAAAAAAAAAGACAAATACATCACGGTTTATTAATATTTTGTATTAAATTCTTTTCCATTCAAAATATGTAAAGACAAAGTTGCTAGATTTTTTTTTTCGTGATCGAAAGTGTTTTTTAAAATTATTATTATTTATGTACGTAGTTATTTATTTATTTATTTATTTATTTATTTATTTATTATTTACTCTTCCGATTATGAAAATTCAAGTAGTAGGCCTAATTGTGTACTTGTTTCCATGTCTACTTTGAAAACGAGTTTGAACTCGAAATATTAATATACAGTTTTGTGACAGTCTTTTGTAAGCGTTCCCTTCATCATTGGGACATTTATTATCGTTTATTATAATGAAATAAGCAATAAAGCCAGTACCGCTTGCATGAGTACTTCCCAGACCGGGCCGGGAGCACGCCACACGTACACTTCTATTCAAATGAGATGCTTTAGCATCTCATTTGAATAGAAGTGTACTTGTGGAGCACTCCCAGACCGGGTCCGGGGAGTACTCCCGGAAATGGTAGGGCTCTGAAGACAAGAATAACTCTCTTTCTCGTTTATGCGTGTTTTCACTGACCTTGGATGACGACATCGAAGGGAACATGGCAACCTGAAGGGTCCGCAGTGGTGGTGGTACGGGTGGGGCTGGGTGTGGTCTGGGGACGGGGTGTGTTCACTACAGGTCCCCTTGTAACGGGTGGAGCGAGAGTACTGGGTGGTCGTTGCGTTTGAGGTGTGAAAATCCGTTTGCCTGTAACAACAGAGGGGGAATGGCAATGAATGAATGAATGAATGAATGAATGAATGAATGAATGAATGAATGAATGAATTATGAATGAGTGAGTGCATGAATGAATGAATGAATGAATGAAGTAAGAAAGGAAGGAAGGAATCAATCAATCAAGCAATCAATCAAGCAAGCAAGCAATCAAGCAATCAATCGCCGAAAGAATTTAAATAATGCTGTCTCTTTTAATATATATATATATATATATATATATATATATATATATATATATATATATATATATATATATATATATATATATATATATATATATATATATATATATATATATATATATATATATATATATATATATATATATATATATTCTGAGAATACTCTGCTGTACTAATGCCATCGAATTCCAGGCTTGTAAGCTTGCATTGTGTCATCAGGACATCAGCTGCCCTTTTGTGACTGCATCGCTCACTAGATCTACACAGAGAGGGTTTGGGGAGAGAAGGAATGACAGACCTATCATTTTTTAGCCTTCCACTGAACACCTACCGCATAAAGCAATAGGGACTACCTACAGGCGCTCCGCAATCCGCTGGAGAATATAAATCCAGTCCTCCCCCCTAGTACATGTTTCTAGATCTAGTGAGCCATGCACTAACCTCCCCTAGAATATATATATATATATATATATATATATATATATATATATATATATATATATATATATATATATATATATATATATATATATTATTTATATATATATATATATATATATATATATATATATATATATATATATATATATATATATATATATATATATATATATATATATATATATATAATGTTTAAAAATATGTACAGAAAAGGTCAAATGATCACATGTAAACAGGGTGTGAAAAAAAGTTTTCAATGAAAAAAATAAATGTGTTCTGTCTGTGTTGGCCTGTGAGTTTGGACGTTACGGCCCTGCGCCGTGATGTCCAAAATCACAGGCCAGCCCACGCTGGACACAAACTTACACTTACCATACAAATACTGGATCCCTAAAATGTCATCCTGAGCCACGGTGTTGCTCGCGCCATAATACGGGTACATGAGGGAGTTGGGATCACGTGAGTGGTCGAGGCCCAGTGAGTGTCCGAGCTCGTGCGTGGCCACGATAAGCAGGTCAGAGCCGGTGGCAGCGTTGTCGGTCGTCCAGGTCTCATCGTCGTCAAAATGCACGTCCCCTTTAATGGAGGTACTGTAGATGGGCCCGTACGCATGTGCTAAAATTTTGGCTGTTGAAAGAGAAAATGGCGATTTTTATAGTTAAATAAAGAAAACAAAAAAACAAAACCATACAAGGATATGTGGATAGGAAGATGTACAATTTAACCTTTCATTGCCAAGAAAGTGAGCTCGATACAGCTGCAAGAGGCATAGATCCTCATGAGCCCCCGCCTCTTGCTGACACCGCTTTGTATCCATGCTCATGCTGCGTTGAATTCAGAGACACAATGTGCTTCCAGTGGCAGAGAAGGCTTTAAGGGAGAGAACTGTGTCACATTATACGTAATCGTGTTCTGCGCGACTCCACCATTCACTCTTCTTTGGTTTGCGTTTTAGGCCACGGACCACAGTGCTGTTTCCGTACTGTCCAGTCTCTTAGCCTTAGTCAGTCCCAGTCATCCCCTAATTTTTCAATTCCCTAAAAAACACTATCGCCCACCAGCTGCACATTTGCCATGCACAAAATACAAAAAAAAAAAAACAGCACATGACCCGTCTCATTTCTTGGCTATGAAACTGGTTCCTTACCAACCCCACACCCAAGCACAGCTGAAATCAGCGTGCCCCTCAAATCACTACGTCAAAAGGCAACTCAACATAGGCCCACAAATGTCCACTGGATAAGCTCAGGATGGTTTGAATCAAAGCACCAAACATGTCTCCTCTCAGCTAACCACAAATTTCCAGCAAATTCCAACAGTCAGCCCAACTGCAAATTTTCAAACAAGGCAAAAATTATTTTTAAAAACACGGAGCCTTGCACTGCCTGACCTTCCCAATTTAAATGTATACCGTGACCTTTACTATTGCAAACACAGATTCAAAGTTACGCACACAGTTCTGATCTGGCCTATTCCAGAAATTACTGTTTTTACCTGGAATTCATCAGCGTTGGAACGCTACTGCTCTAGGAAGGCAAATTAACAGACATCAAGTCGATTTTTTATGAAAAGCGAGATTTTCATTGTATTTCAATCAAAATCTCGCTTTTCACAAAAATGGACTTGCTGCCTTTTGCTTTCACTACAGGTCAGGGGTACTACTCATCCATGTCTCCATTGAAACAAACAGTCAAACAAACAAAGCGCCAGGTACGATAAGGTTACGATATGTATTAATTATCATATCATTAGTCTATTTGAATGAATGCTAGGAACTGCCAAGGGTTAGTTGCGTGAGTGAGCTTAGTCCTGCGCCAGCCACTAAGCAAGGTGTTCGACTACAGTGGCCGAGCACCTTGCTTAGTGGCTGACGCTGGATTAGTCTTACTCATGCAACTAGACCTTGCCTCCTGTCGAGATGTGCCGCATCTGGAGACGCGGCTTCTCAGTCGCGGATGCAGCAGATCTCGAATGAGTCAAATGTTAATCTACCACTCCTCAGAGGAGGTGGTCGTGTTTTAAGCCTGGGCATGCGTTAACAAGGATATATGTATTATATACTCACAGGCCCCGTCAAAGGGATAGCTGTCACCATGGTCACGCGCGCCAAACAGCATGTCGATATCTACATCCCCGGAGCTCTTCTCCTCGAAATAAAGGGGCGATACTCGTGACCAGGTGGCAAAGGCCTCTCGCAGAACGTCCCTGTAAAGAGATATTTTATAGTCAACGAATCGACAAAATTGGATACACCAGTAGGTCAGTTAGTCAGTCAGTCAATCAATCAATCAATCAATCAATCAATCAGTTAGTTAGTCAGCCTACAATCAGCCAGTCAGTCAGTCAGTCGATTAATGAAGAACACAGTAAATCAATGAATGAAGCAAGCAAGCCTGCTAGCAAGAATCAATAAGTCCATCAATCAATTAACCAGCAATCTAATAAATGGACGAATCAATCAATCGGCCACAAACGCATGCAATGAATGGATGGATAGATGAATGGATGGATGGATGGGTGGGTAGATGGATGGATGGATGGATGATTGCATCGATCGATCGAACACACAATCAGCCGATCTATGCATCAATAAAGCAATCAGCCAGCCAGCCATGCAGTGGACCAAACAACACCCTCCATGCAAGAGGCATATATCCTCATGAGCCCCTGCGTACGCGGGGGCTCGTGAGGATCTGTGCCTCTTGCTGGCCTCCCTGTCGTCCGCGAGCCTCAGGCGATGCTAGCAGGTTCTGGTCGCCATCATGTTTAGTCAGTCAGTCAAGCAATCAATTTGCAGGGGTGGCTTACTTCTGTTTGTAATAATCCAACCTCCGCGTGGGTGTGCCCAGCTTCCAGGTCAGCCGTTCTTTGTCCCACTTGTCACCTGCCAACACAAAATCTTCATCAATGTGCTGTTCTGTGATTTTGGACTCAGGCCGTAAGGTCCGAAATCGCAGAACAGCACATCATATTCAGTGGTGTTAGAGCATCTGTTTAAGTCCATTCAAATCAAGCAGTTCTTTGCTTCCATTGACTTTTTAGGCAAACGAGTGATCGAGTGTTTAGATGGTATAGTGGCGAGCAAAAGAAATGTCGCATTTCGTTTACACATCAGTATATATGGCGACATTGTACACATGCAGTTTATAAGTCTAAGTATCAGCGTAATCGTTTTACTGAGACCACATATTAAAAATGTGTAATTCTCCATAACGGCACTGATAAATTATCTTAAACCGTGAACCTAAACGGGTTTCCTTCTTTCCTGGTTAATCATCTATTGCAGTAAAAGCTTGACATCGCCACCAACCCCACCCACCCCCCCACCCCGAACCCCCCTCCCACCTCCCTCCACGACCGGAAAAGCTGACTTACGCATGACGTTGAAAGCAGCAGGCTTCTGCGGATCTTCTGGGACGTCCTCCACTCCACATCTGCTCTTAGTCATCATCTGTTTCGTTCTGGTGTCAAGCAGGCCGGTTTGCGGCAGGCCAACGTAACTCTGGAACATTCTGTGCGTCAAGAAAATAATATTAGCACCGTACCAGCCAGTGGATGTGGATTTTGTCAGCAAGAGGCATAGTTCCTCATGAGCCCCGCAACTGCGGGGGCTCATGAGAATCTATACCTCTTGCAGTCGGGTGGTGTGGTCTTTTTTTTCGGCGGTGAGAGATGTAAATTTCCGACGATAAATTTAAAACCTCACATTGCAGAATGAATTAAAGATATATGAAAATATAATTTATTTAAATAATTATCTTTTAAATACATTTTTGTAAAAGTCTGTGATTCTGGACCCTATGGCCACAGATCGTAAGTTCAAAATCACGGACCACCACAAGTTCAGTGATACAAGTGAAGTGGTATACCAGTATTACTGTAAATTAAGAGTTAAAACACGATACACCAAAAAGACGGTTCAACAGAAAAAGTATGAGATGACGTAATCATTTTACTACTATAAAATCTCATTGGCTGTCCCTAGAGTTGTTGGGTTAGCCCCCCCCCCCCCCCCCCCCCTCCCCCTCCCCCCCCCCCCCCCCCCCCCCCCCTCTTTGTGATTTCTGTAGGAATCAGAACACGACAAAACTCGCCACTGACTGTTACAGGGTTACGACCTAACCAAACTAATAACTAACAAAACATGTCAGTCTTGTTTGGTTACAAAGATTCGTGTAGTTAACAGATCTGCGTCAACTGATTTTCTCGCATCATAGTCATTTAACTTCTGGTGTGTCTGCATAATTATTATATTGGGCTATGTTAAAATGTCTGTCGTTGAAATCACTTTGTTTCTTTCTTTGTTTGCTTGCTTGCCTGTATGTTTGTTTGTTTGTTAGTTTCACGCTTGTGTCGTCGTTATCTTACCTAATGGCGTCAGACTGTGCATCCCTTTCCTGTCGGTCTCCGCTTTCCGGTTCCGATACGTCCAGAATGTCGAGTGGCTTCCCTTTGCGGTAGTACCCGTAGTGGTTCAGGAAGTTCTGCAAGATCACAGAAGACGAATCAGTTCAAAGTTCCCTGATTGGCTGCTGTTCAACCAATGTGAGGTCACGGCTGCTTATTGTCAACACGAAGTCGGCCGCAGTGCGCGGGCCCGCTGCGGCCGACTTCGGCCCGATAGCCTATTGTGCAATGGGGAGCGGGCCAGTGGCGACCGAAGTCGGCCCGATGAAGTTCACAACACGTTAACCTACTAACTACTAACCTACTTAGGAAAGTTCACAGCACATTAACTTGACTAACTGTCAAAGCACATCCTTCATCCTTCATATTGTCTAACTCATTACAGACAACAACCCAAGGAAGAAGAGGTCTATCTCACAGTTCTGAGACAGATCAGTCGACCATGATAATTCAAGGCACCACCCTTGAACTATCATGCTCGATCTACAGCCTGCCGTAGCATGTCATGCCAGGGTTTTATGGGCTAATTTCTTCAAGCGCCCCTGTTTTGTGACACATTTGATTGCTCAGTCTGTATCGGTCAGTCTGTTTTTTTGGACCTTACTGCCAACAGACGTAAGACAGAAAATCACGGAGCTGAACACGCATTATATTATGACAAAGCTATTTTGGCACTGCGCAAACAATCAAAGGATCACTAGAGCAAATTGGAAGAAGGTTAAAAAAAATAATAAAAATTAAAAAAACCGTGCACTTTTGGTCGCAAACAGTATATAAAAACCTGAACTGATATACGATGTCGCATTATTTCACTTTATGTATTATTATATATAGTGTGATTTTGAACATGCATGGTACACGTTACTTTGCCAGACTGCTTTGCGGAAAGAAAAATGCTTTTGTGTTCAATATAAGCAAGCCATATCGGATCGTAAGAACGCATGGAAAGGTAGAGGAACTGACACACGAAATCAACAGACACCACTGGATCATCCTAGGACTGTGCGAAGTACGATGGAAGAACCTTGGGGAAACATCAACCCAGCAAAACCACAAACTGTATTACAGTAGCAAAGAAGACAAACACGAACAGGGTGTCGGATTTCTCGTCCACAAAGACATCGTGAACACTGTCATGAGTTTTCGGCCAGCCTCCAGTAGGCTTATCACCATACGCTTGAGGGCAACCCCATTCAATGTTACCATTATACAAGTTTACGCCCCAACAACAGACTATGGCGATAAGGAAATATAAGACTTCTATGACCAACTGCAAGAAGTCTTGGACCAGATCCCCCAAGAAAGACATTCTTGTGGTGCAGGGAGACTGGAATGCCAAAATAGGAGAGGATGCTGCTAGGAACTGGAAAGGCACATGCGGACGCTACTGCAATGCAGAGACCAACGACAGAGGCTTAAGGCTTCTGGAATTTGCCAGCTCAAATGAACTAAAGCTGATGAACACGTTTGGCCCACACAAAGCATCCAGAAGGTGGACATGGCACAGCCCGAACGGAGAGCACCATAACCAAATTGACTACATCATGGTGAAGAGACGCTTCCAAACCAGTGTGAACATTGCCAAGACAAGAAGTTTTCCAGGAGCAGACATTGGAAGCGACCATGACTTAGTGACGATGACCTTCCGACTCCGCCTAAAGAAGTTCAACAAGCAGGGTGCCACCAGAATCAAGTTTGACCTCGAGAAACTGAAAGACCCAGAGGTAGCGGAAGCCTTCCAGGCAAAGATAGGAGGAAAATTCGCGCCACTGCTACTTCAAGGTGCTGAAAACACGGATGTGGACACACTGATCGACACATTTAACACTGCTGTAACCCAAACAGCCAGTGAGATCCTTGGCAAACACCGACAAGCAAAGAAACCTCGGGCTACATCTTTGTTCTATGTGACAAGCGTCGAGAATTAAAGAAAAAGAAATCAGAGGTAGAAGGAACTAAACAATACAGGGAAATTAACCAGGATATCAAGAAAAGCATGAATAAGGCAAAAAATAAGTGGATTGAAGATCAGTGTAAACACGTAGAAGAAAATCTGAACAAAAATAATAGCAAAAAAGCATACCAGCTGGTGAAAGACCTGACCAGTGTAAAACAAGGACGCTCCTCGATCATTCAAGATAGTGAAGGGAACTGTCTTACGGAAGACCAAGACATTCTGAAGAGATGGACAGAGTACTGCTCAGATTTGTACAACCACCGATCTACAGGGGACCCAGACATACTTGTCAACCCACCCGTGACCAACAATGGCAACTATCCCATCCTCCGAGAAGAAGTAGAGGCTGCAGTGAAGTCGCTGAAAAAAGGGAAGGCAACAGGAGCAGACAACATCCCTGCAGAACTAGTCCAAGAAGGGGGAGAAGACATGATAAGCGCCTTACTAATAATCTGCAATAAGATCTGGCAGTCAGGGGATTGGCCCACACCATGGACCCAATCACTTATAATAACTCTCCCCCAAAAAGGCAACTTACATCAATGCCAAAATTATCACACGATCAGTCTTATATGCCACCCAAGCAAAGTCATGTTAAAGATCCTACTGAACAGGCTGAAGCCACAGGCAGAGGAAATCATAGCTGAGGAACAGGCAGGCTTCAGACCAGGGCGCAGCACAACTGAGCAGATCTTCAACCTGAGAGTTCTATGTGAGAGGTACCTCCAGCACCAGCAAGACCTCTATCATGTCTTTGTGGATTTTAAGAAAGTGTTTGACAGGGTGTGGCATGCAGCCCTTTGGTCCACCATGAAGCTATACAACATAAATGCCAACCTGATCAAAGTCATAGCAAACCTTTACAACAAGGCCAATAGCGCAGTCTGCTTCAACGGCAAAATAGGAAACTGGTTTAGGACTACAGTCGGAGTCAGACAAGGCTGCTTGCTCTCACCTACTCTTTTCAACATCTTCCTGGAAAGAATCATGACAGACGCTCTGAAAGATCATGAAGGAACTGTCAGTATTGGAGGCAGAACAATCACGAACTTGCGCTTTGCGGACGACATTGATGGCCTTGCAGAAACAGAGAAGGAGCTAGCTCAGCTGGTGGAAAAGCTGGACAGTACAGCCATTGCGTATGGGATGGAAATCAGTGCAGAGAAGACCAAACTGATGACAAATAACACCAGTGGCATTGGCACTGACGTCATGATTGGAAGCCAAAAACTAGAAACAGTTAATAAATTCAAATACATAGGAGCCATTGTGACAGATGAGGGATCAAAACCAGAAATACTGTACAGGATTGCACAGACAACAACAGCACTGACAAGATTGAAGACCATATGGAAGGACAGAAACATCAAGCTCTGCTCCAAGATCAGACTGATGCGCTCCTTAGTCATCTCAGTGTTCTTGTATGCCTGCGAATCATGGACCCTCACAGCAGACTTTGAATGGAG
The DNA here is from genome assembly GCA_036245525.1 of Semisulcospira habei. Taxonomy (NCBI): domain Eukaryota; kingdom Metazoa; phylum Mollusca; class Gastropoda; family Semisulcospiridae; genus Semisulcospira; species Semisulcospira habei. The sequence continues at coordinate 109,487,959 of BTPG01000007.1, read as the reverse complement.
GATACAAGCCACTGAAATGAGATGTTTTCGAAGGCTGCTTGGCATTTCATACAGAGATCACATCACGAACGAGGAAGTGGGAAGCAGAATCAGGCAAGCCATCGGGCCCTATGAAGACCTATTAGCCATTGTGAAAAAAAAACGCAAACTGAAGTGGTATGGGCATGTCACGCGTTCAGCAGGGCTTGCCAAAACAATCCTGCAAGACACTGTGCAAGGATGACGAAGGAGAGGAAGACAGAGGAAAAGATGGGAGGACAATATCTCAGAGTGGACAGGACTGAAGCTGGGTGATACGCTAAGAATGGCAGAGAACAGAGAGGAATGGAGGGAGCTGGTTGCCAAGTCATCAGTGGTGCCCCAACGGTCGGCAAGACTGCGGGATATAGATAGATCGGATCGTACTCTGGCCAACACAGTCTGTTTCCCGATGATTAGATCGCAGGGTATGAAGTACCATAAGTAAACAAGATGGGATGAACCAGAACCCACAAAGGCCCTTCTATATGAGAGCTGTCATCGCTGTCAATGGTCTATACCTATTGTCTTTGACCTGATTCTGATGTTGAATTATCTCCTAGTGCAAAAGTCTCGCAGATCTGCCAATGCGTCAGTGAGTTCAATAAGGGGCGCAGGACATACGTGTCATTGACTTGTCAAACGTCATTTGTCATGAAGTAAGTTTTAGGTTTTACGTAATTTTATATTTTACGTGATATGAGTTTCACTTTCGCTTCATAGGCTTCAGAAAATGGTGACAAAACTAGAACTCCACGGTACAATTTCAGTCTTGCTATAATTTGTGTGAAAGCAGGTTGACTTTACCTAGCTACATGATATACTAAGTACACGGGTCACCTGCATGCTCTTCTGAAAGCGCGTCGATGTGTGTGTGCGTGTTAGTGCGTGCGTGCGCGTGCGCTCCAAACATCTCCAAAAGGCATAGATCCTCATGCGCCTGGAGGGCGCATGAGGATCTATTCCTCCTGGAGATGCGCGCATGTTTGTGTGTGTGTGTGTGTGAGAGAGAGAGAGAGAGAGAGAGAGAGAGAGAGAGAGAGAGAGAGAGAGAGAGAGAGAGAGCCGCGCGCGAGAGAGAAAATGAGGTCATATTTTGAGTATTATGTCAGTGTCTGCGTGGTGACGGAGTTGCCTCTTTTACGTCACCGCCACTGTCTGACTTTCTCTAGAAGTAAAGGTTTTTCAGAGTTTTAATTCTTTTCTGAAAAGAATTAATTTTTACTAAAGAAGTTGAAAGGATACAAAGCTCATCCAATGTCTTTCTCCAAACTAGCTATATGCAAAAGTTCAAGTAAATATGACAAAAATTACGAACTCTAATCTGGGTCAACCGACTTCCAATAAACGGTTGTTTATGTCTTCAATGAGACATTCAATTTCAATATGCTGGTAAGCTCTCTTAGCTACCCACTTAAGAAAGTATGTCGCCAAGTTTCAAGCATGTGTGTACAGAAATATCGGAGATTCTCTTGTTTACATACATACGCACACACATACATACATACATACATACATACATACATACATACATACATACATACATACATACATACATACATACATACATACATACATACATACATACATACATACATACATACATAAATACATACATACATACATACGCACATACATACATACGCACATACGGCGCTTCGCGCCAAATGTACGTTCAGCAACGAGGTTAGCGTAACTAGACATGACGTAATTTTTATCTTGTTACTTCAATTGTTAGAGGTTTAGCCTGCCCACCTTTGACATCATAGACATGCTATTACATTCGCCCCACCGCGGCTTCTATAAATAGAAGGGACTTAAAAAGACGTGCTCATCACCAACAGATGATGCAAAAATCAGAAGTAATAAACTGCATGGTCAATCTGATCGTCCATCTCTTGATACAAAATGTGACTGCCAAGCGTGTACAATGCAGAGAATAACCCAACGAAGAAAGAAGCACGCTTAGAAAAGACAGTTACAGCACAATTTATTAACATTAGCATTGTGTGAATGTGCATTTGTACTTGTGAACGAGCGTATTTGCATGCTGTCGGTACTTTATTTAGTTAATTTCAGTTAGTTAGATTATCTAGATGTAAAGCGCACTGAGCCTTTCATGTGGGGATATTGCGCTATCGAACAGTTATATATTATTATTATTATTATTATTATTATTATTTATTTATTTATTTATTTTATTATTATTATTTTAAACCAAGAAAACACTTCGCTACTTATCGTATTGGTGCGTATCTTATGTCACAGTTATTATATATATATATATTGCGTGACTTTTCGCACCGCACCTCAACAACCCGAAATATTGATAAATTGTGTGGAAACTGTCTTTTCTAAACGTGCTTCTTTCTTCGTTGGGTTATTCTCTGATCCATCTCTTTCTGTAAGGCGTAGAGGCTAAAAGGGTCAAATCTAAATTAATTGCACCATTTATTGGTACTTACCTCTGCTATATCTCTGTCAGTCTCTGCTTGCTGTTCCCTGAACTCGGCACCCTTCTTTTCTCGTATGGACGCCGGCTCCTCGTTCAATGGTCCGTCTACATCTGTTCTTTTTTCAGGCGCGGTAGACAATGCGCTGGTCACAGCCATCACCGCGATGAGTAACAAACATTGAGCGCACAATTTTCTGGAGGATCGCTTTACCTGTGGCTCCATGGTTGGTGTTGCAAAGATCAAACTTAATGTGAACTATATTTTAAAAAATTCCTTGGTGTCTTTTTCCTTGAAATTCAGATTTCCCTTCCTTTCCTTGAATCTAGAAGTCCGATTTTCTTTTAATTTTATATTGTATCCTGGATTGGGTTGTTTTTGTGTTATTGTTTTCTTTCTTTCTTTCTTTCTTTCTTGTACTCTTTGACTCTTTCCCCCTAATTATCAAGGATATTCGCTGTAATAGTTTAGTTCATTCTCCTTGAAACCGTGTCCTTTTTTTTTTTTTATTGCAATCTTGTTTCTAACAAACACGATGCACTTGTAGTCACTGATGCCGGAACCAAACGCTCGAAAGATGTAAAACTGTGATAGTTAAATGCTAACTTAAGAAGATGATCTTGTCAGAGGCACACTCTCAGAAAGTCCCAAGGAGTTTTATTTACTTCCAAAATGTCGAATGTCTTTAAATACAGTGACGAGGTCGTCTGTCCGATGAACCGGTTTCGTAGTTCCTTTTGTGTGCTGGTCTGTAATTTTGGACCTTACAGCCGTAGGCCGTAAGGTCCAAAATTCCAGACCAGCACACACAAGAAACTTTAACCTGTTCATGACTCATAATATTATTATTCATCATGAGCCCCTTCCGTCCGCACAACAGTTGACACAATTCCGTCCTGGTTGAGACTAACGCGAAATTCATTGGGCCAAATGTACAGGAGTCATTAATATGCAGAATAAAATCCTCGCAGAAGACGTCACTCTTGTCAGCAAGAAGCGACATAGAGCCTCTTAAGCCACGGCAGTAGCAGGGGCTCATGAGAGTTCTTGCCCGCTCTTGCTGGGACGAATCGAGCCAATTTACATTACACCAGCTGGAGAATTATAACCCAAGTCCGTATAATACAAGCGGCGATGGGTAGATCCTCATTAGCCCCTCTGCTGTTGCAGGGGATCATGAGAATGTAGTAGCTCTTTCTGGGATGGGGCATGCCTATCTATGTACACCACTGGTACTCGCGTGAGGGAAAGCTAGTTGGTGTTAGATTCTATCACTTAATAAGCAAACGTATAGTTAAATTCAAGACTGAGAAGACGCAACATTGTGCCTTTGAAAGCCATGGCAAATTTCAAGACGGAATAACACAGGCATAGGATGACCACTGCATTGTTGCTCACTTCTTAACCCATAAAACCCTGATATGCTACTAATGGATCAACCATGATAGTTCAAAGGTGGTGTCAGAACAGCTTGGCGCTTGTAGACGCCAAGCTATTCTGACAACGGCCTTGAACTATCATGGTCGATCTGTATCCAGAACCGTGATGCAGAAGTCAAAGGACATTTAGTTTAGTTTAGTTCATTCTCTTCGAAACCGTTTCCATCTTGATTTATTATTATTTATTTATTATTATTATTTATTATTATTACATGGTATTTATAAGGCGCATTTCTTATATTTATAACTCAATGCGCAGAATGTAGCCGCGAACTGAACCCAACAAGCACGCTCACGTGAATCACGCGCATTCACTCACACACTGTACGTAAACACAAAACATTCACGTGGTGCTAAGGGCAAGCACAAGCGAGCTACTGAAGTGTTTTTGTTTTTTTTTAATTCAAATCGTTTGTATTTGAAATTCGATTAAGTTGGCTGAAACTGACACCAAAGTGGAGGGGGAGGAAGAGCCGGAATACCCGGAGAAAAAAAAAACCGACGGTCCGCCCGAATTAATGGTGACACTAGAGGAGAAAAGTCCGACGCCGGAACCCGTAATCAAACCTCGCACCTTTAGCATTGGTGGCAAGCGCCTTAACCACTGAGCCACGGACCGCCCCGACATTACGCGCTCCTCCAGTATAGCAAGATAGTTAGTAGTAACTAAGCGATGTCTCAGTACTACTATGGTGGAAAGTTTACCAGTTAACAATGACTGCGCGAAATGAGCCCATTAGCCGGCACTCAGACTAACGCAATTCTATAAATTGGTTCCGTGTTCTCAGCAGCGATCTAAATCTGTCAGGATATCATTTTGACAGGCCTTTACTTCGTGATATGCGGCGTTAATTTTTCGATTGATGATTAATCATGGCGTGTCCTGGTCTGATATGTTGGAGCTCACGCTTCAAGGGCTAGTTGCGTGAGTGAGCTAGGTCCCGCGCCAGCCACTAAGCGTAGATAAGCCCCAGGCCGTGAATGAGGTACGCAATTACTGACCAAAACACAAAAATCCTTAGTCCTTCTCCAGTAATTTCTTTGATTTACAACAGTTATAGGTATGCAATGGTCTAACAAATCTTGAGAAGTTGGAAATTATGGTGCTGCTGTTTATAGGTGCCAATGATCACGAAAGCATAGCCTATAGGGACGCAGATGTGTCCCTCCATTATGGAATTATTTTTTATATATTTTTTTATTTTAACAGGCGCCAAACTAATCTGGCACTACCCTTGAATTATCACGGCCGACCTATCTTCTGCTGTATCGCGTCAGGACTGAATGGGTTACTAAGGAATCCGTCCTCAGTCACTCTGTGGAACAAAATAGCACGAGCTCTGCGCAAGGAGCAAAAGAAGGTCATTGTGGACTTAGGGTCGTGACAATGTTATTTGCACGACGTCCTACATAACCAATCTACAGGTCGTTTGACATTACATCGCACAACGATTTTATCAAATCAAATATCCTCGCAAAGAACTTTTCTGTATCAATCTTAGAACAAATATTATTCAGTGACAGTTGACCTAATATGATTTACTTTAACCCATATCATACTGAGGCTAAAAGCTTCAAATTTGTACACTGCCATATGCAAGCTACATTATAGTACTTACAGATAATTGTATAGATCAATGGCTTTAGTTCAAGGGTGGTGCCAGAATAGCTTGGCGCCTAGAGGCGCCAAGCTATTCTGGCACTACCCTTGAACTATTTTAGTCAAACTTATTTCACACACTGGTGTATTCCGAATGATAAGGGTTAAGTTGAAGAAACTCGAACCATGTATCAGTTTTGCTGTACAGTCGTAAAAATTCTGCACTTTTTCATGAAGTGACTGATTTTACATCCCTTAATGTGCCCCAGATATAGACAGCCCTGTGAGTACGTTGACCAAATTTTCCAACCTGGAACAGCGCAAACTTGATGTCTGCATGCTTGACCTCGATATTGAAATCTGGCCGTTTCCCGCCGGGGCTCTATTAGCGTATTGATAATGGCTTGTTCTTGTCTTTTCACCAAAGTTGTACGACTGTACAGCAAAATCAACAAATCAAAGGAGCCTATATGAAGTCAAATGACAATAAATTATATGTATCTTGGGGTGGCACAGAAAAGCATATTTTGGCGGAGATGTTTGAAGAAAAAAAACACGTTGTGCTCTCCGATGTCAAACGGTATCACAAGTCTACAGATAGCATTGTGTACACGGCGCCTTGCGAATCAGTAGCGGTGTCATGTTAATGTCATCTCTATCTATGTTAGAAGTAGTGTGTGTGTGAGTGTGTGTGTGAATGCCAGTATGAGTCCATAAGCGTAGCACTTTTGAATGGTGACTTTATAGCTTGTTTACAGAGTGCGTGTTTTATTTTGTTTTTTTGTACTTTTTGTAAATTGCATTTTTGTAATTAGTTATTTTTGTACATTAGTTTTTGTTAAGCGCCTGGAGCTCTAATCTGAGGTTAGGCGCTATACAAGTACTCATTATTATTGTATTATTATTATGAGGAGTAGCTTGTAATAGCGTCGTACACTGGAGCAGTCCTCCCGCTGCCCTCAGATGGCAGTTGAAAATATCTGGCATGTGTGCCAACTCATACGGATTGTGAAAAGATGGGTAAAAAAAAAAAAAAAAAAAAAAAAAAGTCTACAGCTACGTTTCCATAAGCACAAATCCGATACGAATACGATCCGAACCCGATGCGGGGATGCAATTTTCCTTCATAAATTGCCTCATTTTCGTTCGCAAGCCGGATGCGAATTCGTTTTCGCATCGGGCTTATGGAAACACACAAACATGAAAAGGACTTGCACAGACCTTTCCGTTTCGGACCCGGCGCTTCGGATTCGGATCGGATTGGTGTTTATGGGTCGCCGCCTTAACTCATTCTATCCCAGACAAACTACAGCAAGATAAGGATCGACCATGATAGTTCAAGGGTGATGCCAGAGTAGCTTGGCGCCTGTGGGCGCCAAGCTATTCTGGCATCACCCTTGAACTATCATGGTCGATCTGTGTCCTGCACTGCAATGCAGCCTTCAGAGGACAATGGCAAAATTTGGGGATTTCGGTGATGGGGTAGAATGAGTTAAGACAACATTGATAACCCGTTGTAACCCGTATGATCGGCGAATCAGCCTACCATGGAACAGACCGTTATAACTAACTAGGGGCGTAAGCGATAAGTAACTGATTAGTAATGACCACTTGAGAAAGAATGTTTGTGTCATTATGTATAAGCGAATATGAATGAAAATCGTAAGAGATATATAATCTCTCCTGCATTGCTCCAATAGGCGATGAAATGAAATTAATCGTTGAATAATTCGGATTTTTACTACATTTCTCAGCTTTCTGAGATGAATCGTAAGCCCATGGGCCTGTGTATGCTTAACCTCTTAACGGCCGGGGCAAGGCGAATCCCACCCATCTGCAAGAGACATAAACCCTCATGAGCCCCCGCAGTCGCGGGGGCTCATGAGGTTTCATGTCTCTTGTTAGTCCTGTGTTGTTTGTGCCCCTATTTACATCTGTGCTCCTCAAGCAAATGTCGGTCAGTGTAGTGCAGTTGTTTCACTGAGACGCGAAGTTCGTGCGCAGTGGAAGCGAAGGGATAACCTACTTCGGCAGACGAGCATCAAACACTGACCGAGCACTGACAATGCACTCCATTGACCGCAGACTTTGTAAGGCGCGTGTCTAATTCCATTCCGGTGAAGTGCCGGTCCTTTGATGTCAATGGGACACGCTGACTGATATGTGTCACACACACACACACACACACACACACACACACACACACACACACACACACACCGTCACACACACACACACACACACACACACCGTCACACACACACACACACACACACACACACACACACACACACACACACACACACAGATGCTTGTGCTGGTCTGTGAGGCCGTAAGGTCCAAAATCCGTCACAGACCGGCCCACATTTCTGACTGGTGCTGACAGGCAAAGGCCGTGGCCCACTGCACTGACCGGCGAAGCTGACATCAGGCTTAGTGTTTGCGGTCAGTACAGGCTTGACCATAAAAGGAACTCATCAGTGCCGTCAACGATACGGCCCGCTGTCCGCAATCTGGGATGTCTGCTGGGGGAGAAGTTACGGGTGGGGTGTATGGGTGGGGATGAGAAGGAGGGGGGGGGGCAGACTTCTTTAAAGTTATTTTCCCCAGGATCAAGCTTCTCAACACAGTCAGAAAACTGTCTGCAACAGATACTGCTGACAGTATGTGTATGGGTCCTTTGTGTACTATCTTAGAGCTTTATGGTGTATGTACAATGCTAAATGTCAAAATGTATCGTTTGGAGGGTTATTGTTTTTGTACCCGAGTCGCGGATTTATCGTCTGCATCAGCCTTGTTTTGAATTAATATGCTTATGAGCCTACGTGTGGCAGAACCCGGCCGACTATCAGTGTATCGCAATACTGCAGGTCACGAGGTCATCCGTGTGGCGTACACACGTGTCCGTGTACACGTGTACTGATGTTTTCCGGCATCCCTTTGACGTAATTTTTCACGAGAAAAGTAGACTAAACCTTCTATATTCGCTATGCTGTCAAAATCACAATGCGGATTCCGCTTAACCTGCTAGTATTTACTAGTAACGATCGTGACGAGGGCGTGGCTTATTTCAGTGACTCGCAACTGAAGCCGGCGAGCCTGCGTCCACGGTGCCGGGCCTAGTTTGACCTTTGATCCTTTACCCCTCGGAACAGAATATTGGTATTTATACCCACTTTCTGCACCTAAATATATGATAAAACAGGTTTAAAATCTTGCGAAATCAGTAAGAGATAAATTCTACTGAAGATCATGAATTCTGAAAATCACTAGTGCTCGCGGAACTATCGGAAGATCGACAAAGACCGTAGATTACTCACTGATTCAACAGGAAAGGGACAAATTCTAGATGGGCGGTCAAGTCATGCTCTTGATTTACGCGTTGCCACATGTCTATATTTCCTTGTCAGTTGTCTGACGTCTCTCTTCCCTTTCCTCTCTTCAATTCCGAGTCTGTCATTGTCGGCGCGAGTCGATGATACTTTCTTGTTTTCTTCGCTGGTTCATCCGCCATCTTTTCTCTGATTGGTTATAATTATGCAGATGACCTAAGGTCGTATAAAATAGTTATGACGTCAGCTACCATCGCCTATCAGAAGCAATCTTTTCATGGCGTTCAGTACACCCCACTCCAGATCTCAGTTCTTGCCCTGTTAGACCTATCAGCTGCGTTTGACACCATTGACCACTCCATCTTGCTCCAACGTCTAGAAAACTACTTTGGTATTTCTGGTAAAGCTCTCACCTGGTTTCACTCTTATCTGTCTTCCCGTCAGATCAACGTCTCTGTCAAGAACGTTCTTTCTGAAGCTGCTGCGTTAGAGTTTGGTGTCCCCCAGGGCTCTGTCCTGGGCCCCATTCTATTTACGCTGTACACTCAGCCTCTGTCCCAGGTTATCGCATCTCATTCAACCGATCATCACATGTACGCGGATGATACACAACTTCGGAAATCTACACCTCCAAACAGCTCCAGTCAGGCTATTTCAGATGTTCAGAACTGTATCTCAGATGTTAAGTCCTGGATGTGTGAAAATAAACTTCATTAAACGAGTCCAAGACGGAAGCTCTTCTTGTCGGTCCCTCTCGACTGCTGCCCAATTCTCCTGACTCTATGCGCATTTGTGACGCACCTATTCCATTTTCTGATTCAGTTCGCAATCTTGGCGTCTTTCTTGATAAAGATCTTCAAATGAAGGAGCATGTAAATCATGTCTGCAAACTTGCTTTTCTGGAATTAAGACGCATCAGTTCTATCCGTCATTACCTCACTACTGAAGCTACCACCAAACTGGTCGTCTCCTTAGTCTTGTCCCGCATTGATTACTGCAATGCCCTCTTAGCTGGCCTCCCTCAGTTTCTCATTCAGAAATTGCAGCGAGTTCAGAATTGTGCTGCACGTCTCATCGTCCGCGCCTCACAGCATCAGCCCATCACTCCTATTCTGAGACAACTTCATTGGCTGCCAGTCAAACAACGAGTCTCGTACAAAATCGCCTGTCTGTGCTACAAAGCTATTAACTACTCTACCCCTGCCTATCTCGCTGATCTTCTTCAACTATACAACTCACTCCCGCTCCCTACATTCAAGTAGTGACACGCGCCTTCTCAGAGTCCCGCTCTTCAAATACAAAACCAGAGGTGAATGTTGTTTTGCGCACGTTGGACCTGTTGTCTGGAACTCCCTACCTATAGACATCAGACATTCTTCCTCATTCACTGCCTTTAAATCTGCCCTTAAGACCCACCTGTTCGATACCCCAATGTAGCTCAGTTCTTTGTCATTATGCACTTATGTGTGTGTGTGTGTGTGTGTGTGTGTGTGTGTGCGTGTCTGTGTGTGTGTGTTTGTATGTGTGTGTGTGTGTGTGTGTGTGTGTGTGTGTGTGTGTGTGTGTGTGTGTGTGTGTGTGTGTGTGTGTGTGCGCGCGTGCGCGCGAGTGTGTATTGTAGAATCCGTTGTTTCTTTGGTTCTATGACCCCTGAAGCATTAAAAAAGTTCATGCGTGCCCCTTTAACCCATTCAGCCCTGACGCGCTACAGCAGGAGATGGGTCGACCATGATAATTCAAGGGTAGTGCCAGATTAGCTTGGCGCCGACAGGCGCCAAGCTAATCTGGCACTGCCTTTGAATTATCATGGTCGATCCATATCCTGCAACTGGTGCATAGTCATTAGATAACGTCTCAAAAACAAGCCATTATCAATACGCTAATAGAGCCCCGGCGGGAAACGGCCAGTTCAATATCGACGTCAAGCATGCATCCGGGCTTTTAATGCATTGTTTTCGTTGAAAAGTGCAATTTTGACCTACTTCTGATTCTGAAAATCGCGTATTGTCACACAACTCGTTTAGGGTCCTAGAACTTTGTACATGATCAATTGCCACAAATCTCGCGAATACTTTTTTGTAACTTTGTCACACAGCAATGCCGTCTAAGAATGCCCACTAGCTGAGTGACAATATTGTTATTTTGTGACAAAGCTCGTTATAACACAAGCTGTTTACGATGATATCGGGAAACGAATTGACGTGCCAGAATTCTTAACACATTTTGTCCCAGGACCTAAATCCCCAAATTTTGAAGTTGCCCTCTGAAGGACTGTTGACAATTCTCTAGACAGGTCGAGCATGATGGTTCAAAGTTAGTGCCAGAATAGCTTGGCGCCTATGGGCGCCAAGCTATTCTGGCACTAACCTTGAACAATCATGCTCGATCCATGTCTTTTTGTGCTGTGTCGGGGATGAATGAGTGAAACTACTTCTGCGCTAAGAAGGCACAAGACAACAGGTCTATTTTTATGCATTACACATCTGAGTCATACGCCCCAAGCTGTGGCACGCCCCAGCCCGTGCACAAGAACATTTCCGGTTTCGAGTAGTCTCGTAATGGAGGCATGACCCTTGTTGATTACTTGATTTGGGACGGCGCCATTTACAAACCGACTTGTACAGATATTGATCTGTATCTGGAAAATTAAATCTAGATCTGGAAAATTAAATGGCGTTTTAATGGATTTTAGTTACAGAAAGCTTTCTCAATTTAGCGGTAAACAGTGAAAAATCCGCAACAGGCGCACAGTCTGAAAGTCCGAAATGACTTCATAACGACCAAAACATTACGTGGGCATATTTTTTTTTTTTTTTTTTTTTTTTTTTAATCAGCCTTTTCATTTCCTGGCTATGAACCGGATCCCGTACCAAACCCCAGACCCAAGCGCAGCCAAAACTGGTACGCAACTCAAATCACCATCCGCACGCAACTCAAACTAAAACTCAGAAAGAGTCCACTAGTTAAGCCAAGGCTGGTATGAGTCAAAGCACTAAACATGGCTCTTCTCATCTATCAAGAAATTTCAAGTAAATTCCAATATACTGCTCCTGTACAACATGTCGAACAATGCGGATTTGCTTTTTAAAAAGAACACCGGTCCTTTTACTGCCTAATCTAAATACCTATCAGTCATGACCTTCAGAATGTTCTTTGAATTGTTTTAACAAAGCACTTCCGGGTTGATGCTGATTAACTAAAAACCACGATCATTTGCTTGTGAATTGCTGACAAAAGACACCCCTTTAATAACGGTTCAAATGACCGCGATTATCATGAGACACACAAAACAAAAGCGATTTTCACAGCAATAAATAACTTGCATTTGACTGTTACCATAGGACCCAAACGCCATATTCATGGCTCCCAGTCTGGTCACGTGACCCGCAAAACAAAACCGATGTTGTGAAAATGTAGGCAGTGGCTAATCGGTAGCGTACTCATCATTAACCCATTCAGCCCTGACGTACTACAGCAGGGGATGGGTCGACCATGATAATTCAAGGGTAGTGCCCTTGATTTATCATGGTCGATCCATCTCTTGCAACTGGTGCATAGTCATTAGATGGCGCCTCCAAAATTTGGGAAATACGGCCGTCGGGCTGAATGAGTTAAGCCGATTTTTAAAATTCTCAACCACTCAAGTTTAAATCTCAATATACCCTACGTTTTCTTACTTACTTACTTACTTACTTACTTACTTACTTACTTACTTACTTACTTACTTACTTACTTACTTACTTACTTACTTACTTACTTACTTACTTACTTACAAGCCATTATCACCCCTCCCCGGGTATAGGCCGTCGACGAGAGACCTCCAGCGACTCCTGTCCTGTGCTTCTCCTTCGATTTTACTCCGGGTGGTTCCCAGTCTCTTGATGTCTGCTTGGAGGTCTCGACGCCAGGTGTTTCTTGGCCTGCCTCTTTTCCTCTTTCCCTGGGGGTTCCATGACAATGCCTGCCTAGTGATACTGGAAACTGGCTTTCTCAGACTGTGACCAATCCATCCCCATCTTCCCCGCCCAAATTCATTCTCTGCTGTTATCTGCTCTGTTCTCTCCCAGAGTCTGATGTTGCTGATCTTCTCTGGCCAGTGGATTTTCAAGATTCTTCTAAGACAACTGTTTATGAAGATCTGTGTTCTGTTGACTGTGGTTTTTGTCAACTTCCAAGTCTCTGCTCCATATAGGAGAACTGCTTTTACGTTTGGGTTGAAAATCTGGACTTTGATGTGTTGTGACAACTCTCTGGAACTCCACACTTTTTCAACTGAAGAAAGGCTGCTCTTGCTTTACCGATTCATGCTCTGACATCTGCATCAGTACCGCCATTTTTGTCGATGATGCTCCCGAGATAGGTGAAGGACTCCACCTCCTCCGCAACGGGGTGCCAGCAAGCAAGACTGGTTCTTCCCAGGTTGCGTTCAGCCTCATTGTCTTCGTTTTCTGCTTGTGGATGGTGAGGCCCACTTGGGACGAGATGTCAGCAAGCCTCGTGGTCTTGTCCTGCATTTGTTGATGAGTGTGGGACGTAAAGCCAAGTCTTCTGCAAAATCGAGGTCGTCAAGCTGTGTCCGCCATGGTGTCCACTGTATTCCGCTTCTTCTCTGCTCGGTGGTCCTCTTCATGACCCAGTCTATGGCCAGTAGGAAGAGGAACGGAGACAGCAAACACTGACCCTTGCCTGACACAGGTTTTGACCTGGAGCTCCCTGGTGAACTGAGTTAAACCTAGCAGTAACCCAGTTAGCAACAGCGATCGGAGCGATTCAGGGAAAAGGCGCCGCCCCTAATGTAAAGAGACGCAGTCTGTTCCCTGTCCTTACTGATTCAGATTTAGAAATAATATTAGTTGTGTTACGAATTAGGCTTTGCCAGTGGTCCTTGTCGCCTTGAGGGTCCGGTCGGGGGGGGGGGGGGGGGGGGGGGAGGGGGAGGGTCAATGTCAGAGGTAAGAGTCGAGGGCTTTGGCATTCGACTCTTACCTCCGACATTGACACCCCTGACAGGACCCGAGAGGGGACAAGAACCACTGGCACAGCCTAACTCGTAATACAACGATTTTGTCTGCAACTATAAAAAGTAACAGCGTGAAGTATACCATTGAAAGGCCCCCAAACTTTAAATGTGACGTAGAGATTCAGGGGACGTAATTTTGTGAAGTATACCCTTGAAAGGCCCCCAAACTTTAATTGTGACGTAGAGATTCAGGGGACGTAATTTAACATACTTCCGAGAGTCCTCGCACGAACTGCATTCGAGTGGGATTTCTCTCTCAGGTATTTTTAATTTAAGACATTTTTAGTCATTCTTTTGTATAAAATTGGTAATAACGCTTGCATATAGTTATTTTGTTGCTTAACCCTCTCAATTTTTTGTCTCTTCACCGTTTTGAATACGGTCAGTATGTGATAGGGCGTTCGCTTCGGTTGAAATTTCCTGTCGTTGATATTATAAGTTATCTAATGTATAAAACTGGCACCAGCGGTATCACAGAACACCAACATATAGTTCTAAATTATTTATTTATTGGCATATTTTTGGCTCACGTGCGAAGCAAAAGTGAGTCTATGATTTGGGCCAGTGGTTGTCCGTCCGTCGTCTGTCGTCCGTCCGCCGTCGTGGTAAACTTTAACGTTGACATTTTCTCGGAGACAATTCAAGCCACATTCTTCAAACTTGGCCCAAGGATACTTTGTGGTAAGACCTTTCTAAACATACCAAATTTGGTTGATCTCTCACAAAGGTCAAGGTCACAAGGGATCAGGAAATAGGTAAAAAAAAATAGCTATATTTTGACATAATTTATTTTTTCTCAAATACTATTCACAGCTTCAAACCTAAACTTGGTACAAAGATACCTGATGGTAAGACCTTTCTATATGTACTAATTTGGTTGATCCCTCGGAAAGGTTAAGGGTCACAAGAGCTCAGGAAATAGGTGAAAAATAGCCATATTTTAACAAATGATGTTTTTTCTCAAATACTATTCACAACTTCAAACCCAAACTTAGTACAGAGATACCTGTTGGTAAGACCTATCTATGCATGCTAATTTGAATGACCCCTCAGAAAGATCAAGGGTCACAAGGGTTCAGGAAATAGGACCGAAATAGCCATATTTGGACAAAAGATGTTTTTTCTCAAATACTATTCACAACTTTAAACCAAAACTTGCTACAGAGATTCCTGATGGGAAGACCTTTCTATGCACACTAATTTGGTTGATCCCTGGAAAAGGTCAAGAGTCACGAGAGCTCAGGAAATAGGTCTAAATAGACATATTTTGACAAAAGATGTGTTTTTTTCTCAAATACTATTTACAACTTAAAACCCAAATTTGGTACAGAGATACCTGATGGTAAGACCTATCTATGCATACTAATTTGGATGACCCCTTGGAAAGGTCAAGGATCACAAGAGGCTGGCAAATGTGTGTAAACTGCTGATTTTTTTATAAAATTGTAGGTATTCCCATATTTTTGCAAATTTTTCAACCTAATTTGGTACAAAGATAGCTGATGATAAGACCTTCCTATGCATACTAATTTAGTTGACTCATCACAAAGATCAAGGGTCCCGGGGGGTTGACAGATGTGTGAAAAATGCTTACATTTTCAGAAAACATGGATTTTGCTGCTGCAGAAGCCAGCCCTTGTCACAAAGGTCACACATATGTAAATCGGTCATACACGTGAGCCATAATGGCTTTGCCTTTCTTGTTGTTTAGAGATTTGACTGAATGAAGATTAGGGTGTGGGTGTACCGAGAAAGGTGATTGGCCAAAGATTAATTTGGGAAGAAAGCTTTGCTCAGCGAGTAACGTTGTCATCGTAATATTTAATAAGGGAGTCTACTTATCAAATGTTACCTTGGTAATATGTGACATGGGGACTCCATGGGAAAAAATCAAATAGAGCCAGGCCAATGAGAAAAGAGACTAAGAAGACAACTCCTATTATCTCCTGACTCTTCTCAGCCGATGTTATGCACTATAATAGTATATGCTGAGGACCGTATGACATTTCAGGAGACAGATCAACCTCACCATGATAGTTCAAAGGTGGAGCCAGCAGAATAGCTTGGCGTCTATGGGCGCCAAGCTATTCTGGCACCACCCTTGAACTATCATGGTCGATTCACATCTTGCTGTGGTGTGTCGGGACTAAACAGACAAATGCAGACTAAGCAGACCGACGAAAAACAAGGAAACAAAGCCTTAGTCATTGCTGTCTGCCAATGGACAATTGCCTGCGTGTTATGCATGTTTCAGTCTAAACATCGCCATCAACGAGACCTAGTAAGGCATACACACACATCAACCCATGCAGATTGCAGAGGCTCACAAGAGATGCCTGCCTGTTGCCATGTAATGTTGACGTCTGTGTTCCCAGACCAATAAATTATCGGCGATTATGACCTCAGCGAGTCAGTTCGCCGGACCCGGCCGGATGCTATGTCCTCTACTTCACAAAGTTACATCATTACTGACATCATAACGCACCGAATCCGCGGCTTAGGACAGCGGTCCATTACGGTCCATTGTGCACTTAATTCACAGAGACATCCCTGAAAGCGACCTGGTGCAGGCAATAAATTGTTACTACCAGCTTCGCTGACAGTGGACGCGGACAGATTTTGAAATCTGCGTCGTCAATTTAACGTCAAAGACCCTCACTGTGATAATATACTTCAAAGGCACATGGGTACGCACTGGTTTCAGGAAGAGACATAGATCCTCATGAGCTCCCGCAACTGCGGGGGCTCACTGATGAGGATATATACCGCCTCTTGCATTTGGGTGTTGGTCCAATTTTTCGCATTAAAGGTTGAACTCATTGTACCCCAAGACCGAAATCCCCAAATTTTGCCGTTGTCCTCTGAAGACTGCTTTGCAGTGCAGGACACAGATCGACCATGATAGTTCAAGGGTGATGCCAGAATAGCTTGGCGCCCATAGGCGCCAAGCTATTTTGGCATCACCCTTGAACTATCATGGTCGATCCATATGTCTTGCTGTGGTGTCTGGGGTAGAATGAGTTAATAAGGGTTAAATCGTTTACGACATGACCTTTGCAAGTGTTCTTATTGTGTCTTGCGATGAACACTGGACCAAACTGCTAACAAGTAACTTTGGAAGCTGAATGTCGTAAAATAAAAAGACTTTTCTGCTCTTCTTCTCCTTTGTACGCAGGAGAGTTCCATCAGCCGCTTGCACCAAGGGCAGTAGAAAACCTCTGTAGTGTGCTTTCTCGCGTGGATTGTGAACTGTGAACTGAGAAGCCCAGAAAAGTATTAGCTGAGGCCAGAGAACACTGAAATTCCGTTGTATCGGCCGGTTGCCTGAGTGAGTTAGACCTGCGCCAGCCACTAAGCAAGGTGCTCTGCTGTAGTGTAGCACCGTGCTTTGTGGCTAGCGCAGGACTAAGCTCACTCATGCAACTGGCCACTGGAGCAAATCCTTTTCACAATGCGATCTTCTCCGGGCAGTTTTAAAGAGTTAATAATTAACAGTGTCTGCTTCATAATCAGATGGTCTTGAACAAAAATGCCGCACAAAAGGACTGACTAACTTAACTTTTGTTTAAGTGTGAACTCGTTTGAATTGAGTCGTAATATCTGAAAGACATTTCTGCTCTTTTTCTGCTTTGCGTCTTCGTTCGGGGAACTCCCCGGAAGGGCGAAAAGGCAGTACCGACAACTCTGCTAAGTGCGCCGTCACAGACGGCTGGTGAAACTGAAGTTGGGTAGGGAAGTCTTACTTTAACTCATTGTGCCCCAAGGTCGAAATCACAGTTTCAGCGTCAGTGATGCAGGTCAGTGGTCGCTGAGGCCCGAACAGGGTATATATTTCAATTTTTATGTAGGTCATATCCATTATCTACCGAAGGTATTTGCTAAACCGTTGGGTTTAAGCCAACTAAATTGTAATTAGGACCAACGGTAATCACGTTTTGTTCTTAGCCTTGTTCTGATATGTGTCTTGTTTAAACGTTAACCCATATCATTCGGAATACACCATTGTGTGAAATAAGTTTGACTAAAATAGTTCAAAGGTAGTGCCGGAATAGCTTGGCGCCTCTAGGCGGCGCCAAGCTATTCTGGCACCACCCTTGAACTAAAGCCATTGGTCTATATCCTTGTCTGTAAATGTAGCTTGCATATGGCAGTGCACAAATTCGAAGCTTTTAACCTCAGTATCATATGGGTCAATTGGGGGAAAAAACACGAGGCAAGCTTTGTTCAGTTCAAACGAACTACATGTATAACCGTTTCTTTCTTGGTTCACGGAATAGTCTTTGCATTTTACACAGTTTTGCAGCCACTATTGGGGTCTGGATTTCATTAGTCCTGCAGAAAAGCCATTAAATTGCGCGGTATTCGCAAAGAAAACAGGTTAAACAAACAAACACAAACAGACGTACGTCAAAGAACTGGTGCCGTACCATATGCAAACAGGTTAAACAAACAAACAAACAAAAACAAACAGAAGTACGTCAAAGGACTGTTGCCGTACCATATGCAAACAAGCACAGACGACAACATTAATGTTCAGACGTGATTTCAGTCGTCATCAGTCAGTGATCACTCTTGGAAGCATATCAGTCAATTGCGCACACAATTTTATAATTCATTTAAAACACCGCCCCAGTTACAAATCCCTTTCACTTGCAATATAGATCCTCTCAAGTCCTCAGTGCAACCGCATGAAGATCTACATATCTTGTTAGCGGGGGTCGTTAAATTATTTCTGTGTTTCTCAGTCTGAGAACGTGGTGTCACTCACGTGGCTTGCACTTGCGTACATCACGCAACATCATTGTCAGTTATCTGTCCCATAAGTAAACCATAGACGATCGCGTATAAAAACATAGATGAATATAGGATAAGCAAGAGGCATTGATCCTCATGAGCCCCCGCAGTGCGGGGGCTCATGAGGATCTATGTCTCTTGCAGCTGCACTGTATTTGTATGGTTTAAACTTCACAGGAATCATGTTGCGTCGGTTTTCCTGTTTTGAGTGTTAAGATCCGGTGGTATGAGCGGATACACACCAGACCGGCCTATACTGAAAATTGTGATAAGACGAGCGAGTACATTATATGGTAAACTCATCTAAATGATGCAATGTTGAGTCTCGAAAGGCACCCCTCCCTCTCCCCTCCCTAAGAAAAGTAACCATCTACTTCCTTGTTCGATGCACTTCGTCATTTCGTTTGAACTTTTTCAAGTCATTTATCTTAACACGCGGAACTGCTTTAGATTGTTTGCATTCCTTTTGCATTGCATTTTAATACTTTTGTTATGTAGATTTGTGTAAGTGTTTGCTGTTGTTGTGGTTGTTTCTTCTTTGCTTTGGTGTTGTTGTTGTCTGTTTTTGAAGTTGTGTTTTTTTTAGGATAGCATTTAAGAAAGAGCCAGTCTTGCTTGCTGGCACCCCGTTGGAGGAGGCGGAGTCCTTCACCTGTCTCGGGAGCATCATCGACAAAAAAAAAGGTGGCACTGATGCAGATGTCAGAGCACGAATCGGTAAAGCCAGAGCAGCCTTTCTCCAGCTGAAAAAAAAGTGTGGAGTTCCAGAGAGCTGTCACAACACACCAAAGTCCGGATTTTCAACTCAAA
This sequence comes from Semisulcospira habei, assembly GCA_036245525.1. Lineage (NCBI taxonomy): Eukaryota > Metazoa > Mollusca > Gastropoda > Semisulcospiridae > Semisulcospira > Semisulcospira habei. Next base: position 109,468,493 of record BTPG01000007.1, on the reverse strand, counting down.
CGTAAAAGCAGTTCTCCTATATGGAGCAGAGACTTGGAAGTTGACAAAAAACCACAGTCAACAGAGTACAGATCTTCATAAACAGTTGCTTTAGAAGAATCTTGAAAATCCACTGGCCAGATAAGATCAGCAACGTCAGACTCTGGGAGAGAACAGAGCAGATAACAGCAGAGAATAAAAGTGGACGAAGAAGATGGGGATGGATTGGTCACAGTCTGAGAAAGCCAGTTTCCAGTATCACTAGGCAGGCATTGTCATGGAACCCCCAGGGAAAGAGGAAAAGAGGTAGGCCGAGAAACTCCTGGCGTCGAGACCTCCAAGCAGACATCAAGAGACTGGGAACCACCTGGAGTAAAATCGAAGGAGAAGCAAAGGACAGGAGTCGCTGGAGGTCTCTCGTCGACGGCCTATACCCGGGGAGGGGTGACAGGCGTAAGTAAAGTAAGTATTTAAAGCGCTTCTCCCCAGGTTTAATCATCTCAACACAGTCGGAAAACTGTCTGCAACAGATACTGCTGACAGTATTATGTATGGGTCCTTTGTGTACTAACTTAGAGCTTTATGATGTAAATACAGCGCCAAATGTCGAAATTCATCGTTTGATGGGTGTGTTGTTTTTGTACCCGAGAGTGCAAATTATCGTCTTCATCGGCCTCGTTTTGAATTTGTGCATATTAACTTAGAGCTTTATGATGTAAATACAGCGCCAAATGTCGAAATTCATCGTTTGATGGGTGTGTTGTTTTTGTACCCGAGAGTGCAAATTATCGTCTTCATCGGCCTCGTTTTGAATTTGAATTTGAAATACGTCACAAGGCAGCCGGAACCCGATCAATCGATACTGCAGACGACGGAGGCGGCGGTCATCGTCAGTTGTCGACATGTACAGTGTAGACATGTACTGATGTTCTCCAGCATCCCTTTGACATAATTTTCCACGAGAATGAAAATAAATTTTCCACTCATTCGCTATGCTGTCAAAATCAATGCGGGTTCCGCTTGACCTGCTACAGTAACGGGCAATCGTGCTGTGGGCGTGGCTTCAAGTTCTTCGACTCGGGTCTCCGCGCCAAGCCGGCGACTGAGCCAGCGTCACGAAACAGAACAGTGGTATCCACTTATACCAATTTCTGCATTGCAGTTTCACATCACACACATCGAAGTCTACGTAACTGAAAGCATCTCTGGAAACGACAAATGCACCATCGCAGCAGAAACACCTCTGTGAATCGAGTGAATGAGAGCCCGCACCGGCAGACAAAAACGTGTCACGACCATCGATGTCGGCAGCCGGTGTCGCAATTTTGACACACAGGCCGTAGTTGTCTGATCCTTGCAGCATAAAATCTGATGAACTAGCTCGTAACTTCATGATAAAACAGGTTTAAAATCTTGCAAAATCAGTAAGAGATAAATTCTACTGAAGATCATGAATTCTCAGTCTCTAGCGCTCGTGAAACTACTATGATAGGAAGATCGACAAAGATCGTAACGGGATTACTTACTGTTTCACATAGCAAGAAAGCGACAAATTCCGGATGGGCGGTCAAGCCAAGCTCTATATTCCCTTGTCCGATGTCAATTCTACTTAGGGGTATCTTGTCTCTCTTTCTTCTCTTCAATTACGAGTCTGTCATTGTCGGCCGGCGCGAGTCGACTGATACTTTCTTCTTTTCTTCGCTGGTTCATCCGACATCTTGTCTCTGATTGGTTATAATTATGCAGATGACCTAAGGTCGTATAGAATAGTTATGACGTCAGCTACATGATCGTCTATCGGAAGCAATCTTTTGACCGGGTCCAGCCGCACGATTCCGTGGCCTCTTTCGCTTTGAACGGACGAAAGAAAGCATTTGGTGGGACAATAGGGTGGTCACTGTCTAAGTGGGTATGTATACTGAAGCCCAGTAAAAGCTTTTTGCGAACTGAAGCATTAAAAAAGGTTGGTCGTGCCCCTTTAAGAAAGAATGTTACTATCCTTTTCAGTCAGTCAGCGAGTCATTCTCTCTCTCACGGCTCTCTCTCTTGTGTGTCAGTGTGTGTGTGTGTGTGTGTGTATGTGTGTGTGTGTGTGTGTGTGTGTGTGTGTGTGTGTGTGTGTGTGTGTGTGTGTGTGTGTGTGTGTGTGTACACGAAAGAGCTCAAATGGGTTACTGTCTTTACCAACCTTATGAAGAATGGGTGTGTGTAAAAATCTGGGTGACCAAGTCAGACACCCATTTTTTCTGAGGGTTGTTTCTGCACTGTCTTGGGGTAAAGATTCATAAAAAATAAAAAGATCAGTTTTTCTCGTTTTGGCATTAAAACATGCACTTTTGTGTTTAACAGACACGCCTGTAGTGTGTTTGAAAACTTGTCCCTCCCAGCAATGTGTGTGTGTTGTGCGCACAGAACCCTGAAAATGAGCGTGTATGTATGACATCACCCTTCTCAGCTATAAATAACTTCATAGCTGATATGGGTCAGGTGGGGGGGGGGGGATATTTTGTTGTTTGAGGGAGTAAATTGTTTATGTTCCTACAAAATTAGGTTTGTTATTTGAGGGTGTGGTTGTTTTGTTAAAAAAAAGTGTTGAGTTGTGATGTACTTCCGGGGTGATGTGGAGGAAGGACAAATTTGAGATTCATGTATACGTTCACCAGGGACTTAGCCTATACGTTTTCTACGTTTGTTTCCATGTCAGATGAAGAATATTTGATCTGAAACGTCGTTCTTTGTTTCTATTTTAAAGGGTTTTCTGCCACTATCTTCTGCTTTAGTTTGACTTAGCCTATAATTATATTCGTGCACCGGTTGCTAAGAAGTGAAGTGATTGTATGAGTGCGCAGTGAGAGAGAGGACGTATAGACTTTGGGTGAGGCTGCTGTTGTCTTGTGTCTTTTGGTTTGTTTAAGTGGGTTTGTTGGTGTTATGCTTTCGTTTTGACTGCAACTCCTGTCAGATTGTATGCACAAATTGATTGAATGCAAATGACGTCACACAGTCAGTGTCGTTAGGTGTGTCGTCTGCTGCAGTCGGTCGTTTAGTGCAGTATGTAATGCTAGGTCAGAGGGAAAAAAAAACCACCACCTAATGTTGCCAAAGGGTGTAATAGTAAAGTATTGTTTGTGTGAATGCTGCGTGTTTGAGGGAATGACTGGAGAGTCGAGTGCTGAGTGAAGAGAGAAGGCGACAATGGGAAACTATGATATCCAGCACTATTACTTGGAATAGATGCATAACAGTTATGACACGCCTGTAAATGAAACACTTTTAACATTAACAAAAGTTGAATATAAGGAGAGGTTTTAAAACAGTTTTAATAAAAACTGTTGCCGGACACGCTTCTAAAAACAACAGTTTCTTAGTTTTAAACCTTGCACTGCGCCATAAACGCCGCGATTGCTTCTCAGTCTTAGCTGTCCTATAGTGTGGAATGTGGGACTTGTCCAACTGGATCCATCTGGTGCACTCCAAATGTGTATTTGTGGGTGGTTTGATGTGCAACTCGTTGCGCGCCTCAGAAATGACCTCCTGATTCCATGGATAATTAAAATCTTTCATTCATAAGAGAGCATTCAGCAGCTCTATAAAACCCAAAGTGATGACCCCCCCCCCCTCCCCACCTTCACCTCCACCCCTCCCCTCCCCTCCCCCCTCCCCCCCACTACCCTACCCAAACAATCGTTAGAAAATCAACCAGAGGTATTTTTAGTGAGGTATTTGTTCACTGTCCTCGCGCTGGGACCATACGGCGTTGAGGCGCGTCCCCTGGGTGATGGATAGGGGGTCCCTCGTGAGAGGGGTGCACCGAATGAAATAAGGTGCCGTGAACCAACATGGTCTAAGGGAAGGTGACCCCGACAGAAAACCCCTGGTCCTCCTAGTAAGGGGGTTGGGCGTGGGGGTAGCTTCCCCACCCTGCAAAAAAGGAAATAGCTACAAAAACGCCGACGAAAAGACTAACAGTAATTCCTTTCCTGGAGGAGGAAGGTTCTTCTACTAGAAGACTTATGACGTCCTGTGGTGAAAGCCGGAAGTCTTCGGAAGCCACAGGACCGAGCCGCCTCTCTCTATCCAGGGATACAACCATGGGCACATGGAACGTCAAGACCATGTACCAGAGCGGCAAGGCCGCCCAGATAGCAGCGGAAATGCAAAAGTACAACCTTTCCCTGCTAGGCATCAGTGAAGCCAGATGGACGCAGTCTGGCCAGAAAAGGCTGTTAAGTGGGGAGATGATTCTGTATTCAGGTCATGAAGAGGAGAATGCCCCCCATACAGAAGGAGTAGCACTCATGCTGTCACCAGTGGCACAGAGAGCGCTGATGGGCTGGGAACCTCTTGGGCCAAGAATTATAACAGCAGCCTTTAGAACCAAGAAAAAGCTCAAGCTGAACGTCATCCAGTGTTATGCGCCCACCAATGACAGTGACGAGGAAGAGAAACAAGAGTTCTACGACCGACTCCAGAGTGCCGTGGACAAATGTGCGGAGCGAGACATCACCATCGTCATGGGCGATTTTAATGCCAAAATAGGGGAGGACAACACCGGATACGAAGAGGTGATGGGGAGACAGGGACTAGGCTCGGAGATGAGTGAGAACGGGGAGAGGTTTGTAGACTTTTGTGCTCTAAACCGACTTGTCATTGGAGGCAGCATCTTCCCACACAGAAGAATACACAAAGCAACTTGGGTCTCACCTGACCATACAACAGAGAACCAAATAGACCATATCTGCATTAGCAAGAAATTTAGAAGATCCCTTCAAGATGTTCGAGTGAGGAGGGGAGCAGATGTCGCCTCAGACCACCATCTGCTTACCTTAAGAATGAAGCTCAAGCTAAAGAAAAGCCGCACAGAGACAACAAGAAGACAGCGCTATAATGTAGGCCTCCTGAGAGAAACTGGAGTTAGAGAAGAGTTCAAACTGGTGCTGTCCAACCGGTTTCAAGCGCTACAGGAGCTAGTAAATGAAGAGGAGGCGGTCACCACAGCGCAGCAGTGGAAGGCAGTTAGAGAGGCGCTGAACTCAACCTGCAAAGACACTGTAGGGTTCAGGAAACACCACCACAAGGACTGGCTGTCGGCACAGACCTTGAAGAAGATAGAAGCGAGGAAGCAGAAGAAAGCAGCGGTCAACAACAGTCGCACGAGAGCAGCCAAAGTAAGGGCACAGGGGGAATACTCGGAAGTCAACCGCGAGGTGAAGAGGAGTATCAGGGCAGACAAGAGGGCCTACACAGACAGCCTGGCAGCAGAGGCAGAAAAGGCAGCTGGCAGCGGCAACATGAAACAGCTCTACGACATTACCAGAAGATTGTCGGGTAAGTATGGCCATACAGAAAGACCAGTAAAAGACAAAGAAGGCAAGCCTATTGCAGACAGAGCAGACCAACTCGACAGATGGGCCGAGTATTTTGAAGAGTTATTGAACAGACCTAGCCCACCCGACCCCCCCGACATCCAGCCGGCAGAGACCGACCTACCCATCAGCTGTGACAGACCCAGCCGGGAAGAGATCAGAAAAGCAGTGGCATTTTTGAAGAATGGCAAAGCAGCAGGGCCAGATGGCATCCCAGCGGAGTCTCTGAAAGCAGACCTAGAGACAACAGTTGAGATGCTGTACCCACTGTTTGGAAAGATCTGGGAAGAGGAGGTGATGCCAGCTGACTGGAAGGAGGGGTACCTAATCAAGCTTCCCAAGAAAGGCGACCTCAGCAAGTGTTCCAACTACAGAGGAATCACCTTGCTGTCAGTACCAGGGAAGGTCTTCAACAGGATCATCCTAGAGAGAATGAAGAGCTCCGTTGACCCCCAGCTGAGAGACCAGCAAGCAGGATTCAGGAAGAACCGATCATGTACAGACCAGATCGCCACTCTCCGCATCATCGTGGAACAGTCTCTGGAGTGGAGCTCCCCGCTGTACGTCAACTTTGTGGATTATGAGAAAGCATTTGACAGCGTGGACCGAGAGACTCTGTGGAAACTCCTACGACACTACGGTGTACCCACAAAGCTCGTCCGCCTGATCAAGAGCAGCTATGATGGCATGACATGTCGCGTGATCCACGAAGGGCAGTTCACCAGAGAGCTCCAGGTCAGAACTGGTGTCAGGCAGGGGTGTCTGCTGTCTCCGTTCCTCTTCCTACTGGCCATAGACTGGGTCATGAAGATGACCACAGAGCACAGACGAAGTGGAATACAGTGGACACTGTGGACACAGCTTGACGACCTCGATTTTGCAGACGACTTGGCATTACTGTCCCACACTCATCAACAAATGCAGGACAAGACCACGAGGCTTGCTGACATCTCGTCCCAAGTGGGCCTCACCATTCACAAACAGAAAACAAAGACAATGAGGCTGAACGCAACCAAGGAAGAACCAGTCTTGCTTGCTGGCACCCCGTTGGAGGAGGTGGAGTCCTTCACCTATCTCGGGAGCATCATAGACAAAAAAGGCGGCACTGATGCAGATGTCAGAGCACGAATCGGTAAAGCCAGAGCAGCCTTTCTCCAGTTGAAAAAAGTGTGGAGTTCCAGAGAGCTGTCACAACACACCAAAGTCCGGATTTTCAACTCCAATGTAAAAGCAGTTCTCCTATATGGAGCAGAGACATGGAGATTGACAAAAACCACAGTCAACAGAGTACAGACCTTCATGAACAGTTGCCTTAGAAGAATTTTGAAAATCCACTGGCCAGAGAAGATCAGCAACGTCAGACTCTGGGAGAGAACAGAGCAGATAACAGCAGAGAATGAAATTGGGCGAAGAAGATGGGGATGGATCGGTCACAGTCTGAGAAAGCCAGCTTCCAGTATCACTAGGCAGGCATTGTCATGGAACCCCCAGGGAAAGAGGAAAAGAGGTAGGCCGAGAAACTCCTGGCGTCGAGACCTCCAAGCAGACATCAAGAGACTGGGAACCACCTGGAGTAGAATCGAAGGAGAAGCACAGGTCAGGAGTTGCTGGAGGTCTCTCGTCGACGGCCTATACCCGGGTAGGGGTGACAGGCTTAAGTAAGTAAGTAATTTGTTCACTGTGTTGTTGTGTCATTGTGCTTTACATTTTTAATGCAGGAAAAAGAAGGAATATACATTAAGCTGAAAAAAGATTGATTGATTGATTGATTGTACATAGCTTAACGTCCCGACAGCAACAAGGCTTTCTCAGGACGTGCCTGCACTGCTTGTGAAAAAAATAAATAAATAAACAAAACATTGAATGTATGTCGCCAGCCGGTCAAATACATTAAATAAACCTAACACATGGGGCCGAAATAAAGCTAAGACCATTTAGCAACACACATCCAATATCAAGAGCTACAGGCAGTGCAGACAGTAGGGAGAGTTTTAAAAAGGCAAATACAGGTGAATGGACAAAGGGTAGACAGAAACACATGCCCCAGAATAGAGAGAAAAACCCACCCTGTGGGGATGACCAGGGTGACCCTGGGAACTAAAAAATACCTAACCCCACCCAAGTCCCCCAGGGCAGACCCCGGTGGGGGCTGAAAAAAGGAATGACAACAATCAAATAAATGTGGAAAAGAAGCATCAAATATTCCGTGAACTTTACCTTATTACAGACACCTAATTTTCTTGAGATGTTCATGCTAAAATGAATGATTTGACAAGGACACCCATTTCTACTGTAATGCCAGTTTTTGTGTATTTATTGGTAGAAACCCATTTTTTCTCCATCCAGTGGCTCTGTTTCTAGAAAATGTCTTTTTTATTTTAAGTTGTAGAGCTTAGTTACAAGGTGAGTTCTAATTATTCGCATCAACTCCAGAGCCCTAGAATAAATAGAAATATGGGAACCCATTTTCACATAAAATGGTAGGTAACCCACTCTGATGGTTTTGTCTCCCTGTGTGAGTGTGTGTGTGTGTGTGTGTGTGTGTGTGTGTGTGTGTGTGTGTCTGTGTGTGTGTGTGTGTGTGTGTGTGTGTGTGTGTGTGTGTGTGTGTGTGTGTGTGTGTGTGTGTGTGCGTGTGTTTGTGCGCGAATATAACCTTCAGCGACTTTGGAACATATATCGGAATGTAACACAAGTGACCTGTGGGTGTAGCCGCTTGTTTGTGCTGTTAACATGTTGGTTTAATGTTGTTTTTAGTGTTGTAGTTTAGCAAGGACAAACACAACAATTGGCCTGTGCGCCTATTTTGTTTCCATCCTTGAGAAATAAAGTATCATTCATCCATCCATTCTCTCTCCTCTCTCTCTCTCTCTCTCTCTCTCTCTCTCTCTCTCTCTCTCTCTCTCTCTCTCTCTCTCTCTCTCTCTCTCTCTCTCTCTCTCTCTCTCTCTCTCTCTCTCTCTCACTCTCTCTCTCTCTCCCTCCCTCCCTCTTCCCTCCCCCCCCTCCCTCCCTCCCTCTCTCTCTCTCTCTCTCTCTCTCTCTCTCTCTCTCTCTCTCTCTCTCTCTCTCTCTCTCTCTCTCTCTCTCTCTCTCTCTCTCTCTCTCTCGCTCTGAGTTCTGGCCGAACTAAATGAAACCTCTTTTTTTTCGGTTTACAATCATACGAATCCTGAAGATGCGTTGGCCGATTGGTATAGATTGTTCCGTCGGGATCTTGACAAGCATGCGCCGTTGCGTGAAAAGAGGGTGAAACATGTGCATTTACCCCAATGGTTAAGCAATGACATTAAAGAGGCCATGGCTGTCAGAAATGAACTAAAGCGCAACAAGGATTTTGGTGCCTTCCGTAAGCAGAGAAATCGTGTTAAATACATGGTATTAGAACAAACAAAAAAACAAAAAAAAATCACTTTAAGCGATTGATGGACAACAAAACAGACACCTTATCTGTCTGGCGCGCCCTTAATGCGTTCACTAAATCACGACAAACAGCACCATGTACATCTATATATGCAGACACATTTAACAACCATTTCTTGTCTGCTGCTGATTCGTTGTTAAACAGTACAACCACTCACACACCATCTATATCCGAAAGGCTTACAGATTTTTGTGAGGACAAACTCGCGCCAAACGTATCCTTTAGTATTCCTTCGCTTACTGTATTTGACGTTGGCAAATCTATTAGCCAACTCAAAAATAAGCGCTCGCTTGTTCACGACGGGATAAATACATACTTTTTAAAACTTGCTGCCCCGTATGTGATCGAGTCTTTGACATTTATTTATAATCTCGTTTTACAACATGGTACATTTCCAAAGAGCTGGAAAGTAGCCAAAGTTATTCCTCTGCCTAAAAGTAAGAACCTCTCAGACCCTAATAAGTTTAGACCAATCTCGCTCTTGTCAGCTCTGTCAAAACCAATAGAAAAACATGTACACAGGCATCTGAGCTATTTTCTTGAAAAACATAACTTGCTTTACCCACTACAGTCAGGTTTTAGACCTCGCCACTCATGCCACAGAGCTCTAGCTCACCTGACCAATACTTGGCTTACGTCCATGAACAAAGCTGAAATGACCGGTGCTGTATTTCTAGATTTCTCTAAAGCCTTTGATCTAGTAAATCATGATATGTTGATACTAAAGCTATCAGTGTATCATGTAAACAAAGCATCCTTGGACTTTTTCAAATCCTACCTGCACGGAAGACGTCAGTATGTGTTTGTTAACGGAAAACGTTCCGCTGAAGGCATACTAAAGCATGGCGTGCCTCAGGGCTCAATAGTAGGGCCCCTCTTATTTTCCATTTACATCAATGATATGCCATTGCATATTTCAGATCTGAACGTACGCTGTAGCCTGTTTGCTGATGATGCTACTCTCGACGTGTTGTCAGCAAATATCTCCACAATCAATTCCTCATTTCAACAGGGCTTAACTGATGTTTCAAAATGGTGTCACACTAACTATATGGTACCAAATCCGTCTAAAACAGAATGCATGCTAATAACTACAGGACAAAAGCAGCAGCTACATCCACCCCCACTTAGCCTTTCTCTCAACTCTGAGCCGATTAGACAAGTTAGCGAGCAACACTTGTTAGGCGTCATTATCGACGACCAACTCACATGGCACGCGCATGTCAGCAGCGTATGTCGAACAGTGTCCAGGAATTTATATCTTCTTTCAAAACTGCGTTTTTTTACAGATACACCGACAAGGAAAATATTTTATAATGCACATATTCAATCCCATATAGATTATGCTTCTACAGTTTGGGATGGATGTAGCGATGCGTGCATAAAAAGGCTTAATGCTCTTCATCGTAGGGCAGCCAAATTAATCCACCCGAATAGTAAAGAAAGCACCGACGACCGACTCAAAGCCCTCGACATGCTGCCTCTACGTAAGTTACTTATGTACAATAAAGGCGTACTTATGTTTAAAATCTACCACTCTAAAACGCCTAGTTATCTAACAGATCTATTTAGCCCTGCTCATACGCCTGATAAAACGACGAGGAACAATCTATCCATACCAAGGCCGCGCCTCGATATATTCAAAACTAGTTTGTCTTACTCAGGAGCCAAACTATGGAATCTGTTGCCTATCGACATTACTGGGGCTCCTTCTTTGTCCACATTCAGGGCCCGCTTATTTCGGCAGCTGAAAGAAACTTAAGCCCATAGTTGTGTAGTTGTGTCGGCGTTACTCGAGCGCATTGAGTTGTATTGTCGACTTTGCTGTTGCTGTTCAAACTAAGTTTCTAACGTTCATGTTTAATCAGGTTCTTAGTGTGTTTTGTGTGTGTGTGTGTGTGTGTGTGTGTGTGTGTGTGTGTGTGTGTGTGTGTGTGTGTGTGTGTGTGTGTGTGTGTGTGTGTGTGTGTGTGTGTGTGCGTACACCAAATGACTAAAATTGGTTACTTTCTTTACCATCCTTATGCAATCTGGGTCTGTGTAAAATTCTGGGTGGCCAGATCAGACACCCATTTTTTCTGAGGGTTGTTTCTGTATTATCTTTCATTCAAAATTCAGAAAAAAATATCAAAATACGATGTGCCCATTTTAACAGATTTACTTCATCGTTGTGTTTCAGGGATGCCCTGGGCCTGTGTGTGGACACGGAAGCGGCCGGAGTGTTTTCAGATCAATTTGATTGGTCCAACACCGATGAACGGAGTTGCTTCCCTTGCTTAAACGTCTTTCGTCTCCAACGGACGCACCGGTCATTCTCTCGCATTTGCAGAGGTACTTTATGCAATATTTCTTAGTTAAGAGCACGCCCAAATGTACTTGTTCAGTGCAGTTATTTAACTGAGAGATGCCTCCAATCCCCGTACCCGTTTGGCCCAGAAAAATAAGGCGTCTGCTTTCAAACGTGTCTTCGGCCTCTCGGCCGCTCCGGGCCTGACCGTTGAGTCTTGTAGTAAATGATAATAGAACCCCACGATTTTAACAAAAGCTTTCTTCTTCAATGAAAGGAATTCGTTCAATAACCCCATTACAAGGTCAATCTGCCACGCGATTTTGTTTCTTCTTTCTTTTTTTTCTGACGTGTTAACTTGCCACATGCATGCACAGTATCAGTTGACTTTTTTTTTAAAAAACAAAAATGGCGCCAGATTTCAATCCTCGTTTGCAAAACTGCCTCGCGATTCGAAGAACGAACGTCCACAAACAGGTCTTTAGGAATGTGCAACTGAAGTATCGCTTTTTACTGTATTGCCAGTTTTTAGTTCTCAGGGTCACCCTGGTCAGCCCCACAGGGTGGGGTTTTCTCTCAATTCTGGGGCATGCATGTGTTTCTGTCTACCCTTTGTCCATTCACCTGTATAAATTTGCCTTTCTAAAACTCTCCCTACTGTCTGCACTGCCTGTAGCTCTTGATATTGGATGTGTGTTGCTAAATGGTCATAGCTTTATGTCTTGGCCCCATGTGTTAGGTTTATTTAACTCATTCTACCCCAGACACACCACGGCAGGATAAGGATCCACCATGATAGTTCAAGGGTGATGCCAGAATAGCTTGGCGCCTACGGGCGCCAAGCTATTCTGGCATCTCCCTTGAACTATCATGGTCGATCTGTGCCCTCCACTGCAATGCAGTCTTGAGAGGACAGGGGCAAAATTTAAGGATTTTGGTGTTGGGGTAGAATGAGTTAACGTATTTGACCGGCAGGCGACATACATGGCAATGTTCTGTTTAGGTGGGTTTTTTTCACAAGCAGTGCAGACACGTCCTGAGAAAGCCTAGTGGCTGTCGGGACGTTAAGCAATGTACAATCAATCTGATTCAAAATGTCAGTTGGTTTACATGGTTGTATTGGACATGTTCTCAGCAACACCATTTTGGTCACACCGGCTCAGGACTTTCTGGCACACACCCAGCGCCGGATGGCAGCAGGATGTCCAAACCCATCGGGATCTATGCTGCAGAATCATGGCCCCCCAGCCTCTGCCACAGAGGGTGCGTCTGGTAGGAGGGTGCATGGACGGCAGCGGAATGCTCCCAATTACCAACTGGTAAGTAAAGTGATTCTATGATCATCTTCATTTTATTGGCTGGCGTGCGTGCGAAGCAAAAGTGAGTTTATGTTCTGGGCCACTGGTCGTCCGTCCTTCGTCCATGGTAAACTTTAACTCATTCTACCCCAACACCAAAATCCTTAAATTTTGCCCCTGTCCTCTCAAGACCGCATTGCAGCGCAGGACACAGATCGACCATGATAGTTCAAGGGTGATGCCAGAATAGCTTGGCGCCCGTAGGCGCCAAGCTGTTCTGGCATCACCTTTGAACTATCATGGTCGATCCTTATCCCAGGGTGGGATTCTTCCGCGTTTCCGCGGATTTCCGTGGAAATGCTTTCACAATTCCGCTGAAGCATATTTATTTTCCGCGTCTAATAACAACGAAAAAGACGAGAAAAAAAAATCTTCTTAAATGGCAAAAAAATCTCAAATGGGTTGGATTTGTATGTAGTTTGGTTCACTATCGCCCGACACTTCCGGTAGCTTTAGGTCGCAGTGGAAAATGGCGGTGAAAAAGGATATTGTCCAAGACAGAGTGCCGTTTAGTGTGCATCTGAACATAAACTGGTACGCACATTCCATTTTTATACTGCAGATCAGGAGTGTCATAACAAAGTCCATTTTCGGGTGTGTTTGGTCTCGCTCCCCCTGTCGGTTTTTGGATACTTTGGCGAACGGTGGACACGCGTGCCTATCCCCCCCCCCCCCCCCCCTGTCGTTTGATTTTTCGGCCGCTGAAAATGAAGGACATGAACCCCCCCCCCCCCCCCCCCACCAATGTCGTTTGATTTTCCGCGTTTTCTTTCTTACTACAATCCCACCCCTGTTATCCTGCTGTGGTGTGTCTGGGGGTAGAATGAGTTAACGGTGGCATTTTCTCGGAGACTATTCAAGCCACATTCTTCAAGCTTGGCCCAAGGATACTTTGTGGCAAGACCTTTTTAAACATGCCAATTTGAGTGACCTCTCTCAAAGGGTCACGCAGGGTTGACAAATGTGTGAAAACTGCTTGCATTTTCAGAACACGTGGATTTTGACTGCTGCAGAAGCCAGCCCTCGTCACCGAGGTCACACATATGTAAATCGGTCATACACGGGATTACTCTTTTTATTCTTGTGCAAGGCCCTTTAAACCAAAATTGGGCTGTTTCTGTTTCTAATGCAGCTTTGGTTTTAATCTTTCTTTCTTTCTTTCTCCAGTTGGCAAATGGCGCCTGGGATGGACCCGAGACTGAGAGCAGTGCCAGCGCATCGCAATACGAGGGCAGTGATGACGAGGAGTTTGTTCCTGGCTCGAGCTCACCGGATTCAGAGGGTGTGTCGGCATCAATTGCTGGGATCTCGGACATAGACAGTATTGTATCGACTATGTTAGATTTCATCAAAGTGGCAGGTTTGGGGTGGCCAGGTGTTGGTGACGCTAGTACCAGCAAGGTGCAGTGTGCGTTAGGGGGTGGCAATGAGAATGTGGATAGGCAGGAGGAACATGATGCTGGAAAGAGTGGGGAAAGAGCACTTACAGAAGAAACAGGTGTGCACGTGTCGCAGAGAGGGAAAGGAAAGTACAAATGGGACAAGAAACATGCATGCAAATTGTGTGGCAAGCTTGTCTTGAAAATGAGCACGCACTTACAAGATGTCCATGCAGATGAGGCAGACGTTGCTAAAATTTTGTCGATGAAAAAAGGGACCAAGCAGAGACGTCGAGCATGGATCAGACTACAAGATGAGGGTGATTACATGCATAACGTTGCTGTTCTTGAAAACAAATCCGGATGTTTGATTCCTAAGTATCGCACCAAAACTAGTAAGGTAGACGACCTTCTCGCCTGTAGCCATTGCAAAGAGCTCTATCAAAAAAAGCTGATCTCTGTACACTCAAAACGTTGCTGTCAGAAGCCAGGAGGGTTTCAGATCACTCGGCGAGGGGACGCCGCTCGCCGTGGTCGGCTCATGCTTCCAATACCCTTAGACGTTGAATTTTCCTTCTACCACAAGGTCTTGGCTACCCAGAGAGATGATGAGATAAGCCGTCTCATCAGAACTGACCCCTTGCTTCTTGAGTATGGAAAGAGATTATTTGACCGCAGGGACATTGAAGAACACACGGCTGGACAAATCAGCTCCAGGATGCGGGAGTTAGCGAGACTGTTAAAGATTATCAGAGTGAGGTCAGAAATGAAAATCGCAAGTTTAAATGCTGTGATCAATTCAGCTAGCTTTGATCATGTTGTCCTGGCTGTAAAAGAGCTAGCAGATTTTGATGAGGACACACATCAGTTCAAAAAAGGCAATCTCGCAATGCGCATAGGCCATGCTTTGAAAAAGTGTTCACAGATCAAACAGTCACAGGCATCCAAACAGCTTGGACAGGGTTCAGACGACAGGTGGCGACAGGAGCTCTCTGAGGCGCAGCGGTTTGACTCTGTCTTCAACGGGGACTGGTATGATTGTGTGTCCGCTACAGCAGCCCAGTCGGTCGGGAAAATGACCATGAACAAACCCAAGCTGATCCCATCATGTGAAGATGTGAGGAAGGTCCAACAGCTTCTTGAGACAAGGATGGTTTCGGAAGATTATTCGACAGTGGTTAAAGCAACTCTTTGTGCTGTATCACTTTTCAACCGAAAACGAGGGGGAGAAGTTCAGAGAATGAAGGTGTCAGACTTCCAGAATGCTAAGATTGGATCGATCACCAATCAAGATATCTTGAAAGGTCTCACAGAGGTTGAGAAGAAAATGGTGAATCATTTTCAGCGAGTGGAAATCAGAGGCAAGTTTAATAGGAGTGTTCCCGTTTTGCTGACGAAGAAGATGATGACAACTGTGGACAGAATCCTTCAAATGAGGCAATCGGTGCCAGCTCTCGCTGATTCCCAGTACATCTTTGCCACACCTTCTGGTCAGAGGCCTTACAGAGGCCATGATGTTCTGAAGGCCCATGCCCTAGAAGCAGGGGTGTCATACCCAGCCATGTTCACATTTACTCAGTTGCGGAAGCAGGTTGCAACTTTGGCTCAGTCAATGGCCATCTCGGAGTTAGACCAGGATCAGCTGGCAGATTTCCTTGGCCATGATATTCGGATACATCGCCATATCTACCGCCAACCTCAAGACGTCCTTCAAAAGGCAAAAGTGGCAAAGATTCTTCTGTCAGTTAACAATGGGATGACAGATTTTGAGAGTTGCATTAGAGCTGAGCTGGGCGATGATGAAGAGATTGACTTTGACAATGAAGACGCATCAGAAACTGGCAGAGAGGTCTCGGGGGGAACAGCACCTGTGAATGAAGCAAGTAGCAAGTCAGCAACACAGGAATCGATGAGCATGACGGAGAAAAGACGTCCAGAGCCTGATGACAATCTAGATAGTTTTGATGATGACAGTACTGCGTCAGCTCCTGTTCGAAAGAAAGCTAGATTTACAAGGAAACCATGGGGGGAAGCTGAAGAGAAAGCTGTTCAAACTCGTTTCAAGACACACCTCGTCATGAACAAACTTCCTGGAAAGGCCGAGATACAGTATGCAATGGCGCTGGAACCTGCACTTAGACATAGGCGCTGGACAAACATTAAGGATTACGTCCGCAACAGACTGAAAAAGTTACAAAAGAAATGAATTGAGCCGCCACTCGCGGCATTTTCGATTTCATACAGATTTATTACATCAGTGTTATTATTGGGGTGGTTTCAGCATGTATAGCCTGCTTTTTTTTTTTTTTTTTATCTGATGGACGCCTGGATCATTTGTGACCCTCTCTCTCACAAAATCAGTCTTAAGAACTCGCATTTTGGATGTTTTGACATATACATTTATGAAAACTACAGTGTTTGCTGATTACTGTGATATATGACTGTATGCTGTAGTGCAAAAATTGTAAAAGCTGTTCTTAAGTGTTTAAAGTTGTTAAAGCCTCCGGCGGCCATTTTGAGAAAACAGCCTGTGAAGTTTCTGTGTGCAGCATAATTGGGGCCAAGGGCAGACTTTTAAAATCATTTTTTTACCTATTTAATGGCATTTTTCATGATAAAGATTTTAACCATACGATACTTTGGTGTATGTAGAATACATTTCTCCCAAAAAGTGAAAATGCCCCAGATTGACCCCCCACCACATATTATTGCGTGTAGTGCTGATTGGCTCGCTGCGAGTTAAGACTGGTTTCGTGAGAAAGGGTCACATTTTGTATACTGTATAACCTTTGGATTTGCAAAACGAAACAGCCGGCTGGGGACAAAAGACAATATAATAAGATAAGAAAACCATTGACAATGTAAAAATTGATTACAAGAGTGTTATTGGGGGGGGGGGGGGCGGATCATTTTGTAATATACTGCATGCCATTTTAAAAACTCTGCAAATGAAAGAATGGTTGGTTGTACTGCCATACCATTTTGCAAATGAAAGAATGGCTGGTTGTTTGTTGGAGACGAAAGACGTTAAATAAAGGCTGAAGTTTCAAGTGATTTCTTATGTTGTCAGTTAGTTAATTAATGTCAGTGTTCTGTTCTGTCATTTTAACTCGTTCTACCCCAAGATCGGAATCCCCAAATGTTGACGTCGTCTTCAGAAGACTGCGTTGCAGTGCAGGACACAGATCCACCATGATAGTTCAAGGGTGATGCCAGAATAGCTTGGCGCCCATAGGCGCCAAGCTATTCTGGCATCACCCTTGAGCTATCATGGTGGATCTTTATTTTGCTGTGGTGTGTCTGGGGTAGAATAAGTTGAGCCCAATGTTGAAGTCGTCTTCAGAAGACTGCGTTGCAGTGCAGGACACGGATCTACCATGATGGTTCAAGGGTGATGCCAGAATAGCTTGGCGCCCATAGGCACCAAGCTATTCTGGCATCACCCTTGAACTATCATGGTGGATCTTTATTTTGCTGTGGTGTGTCTGGGGTAGAATAAGTTAAGCCCAAATGTTGAAGTCGTCTTCAGAAGACTGCGTTGCAGTGCAGGACACAGATCCACCACGATAGTTCAAGGGTGATGCCAGAATAGCTTGGTGCCCATAGGCGCCAAGCTATTCTGGCATCACCCTTGAACTATCGTGGTGGATCTTAAATTTTGCTGGGGTAGAATAAGTTAAGTGTTCGTTTCTTCGTCTGGGTCTTTTTCTATCTTTGATATTTTTCCACACTTTTTGACCCGCATCATAGTCATACTGAGGCTAATAGCTTCAAATCTGTTCACTGCCATAATTCTATGCAAGCTACATTACAGTACTTACAGATGAGGACATAGACCAATGGCTTTAGTTCAAGGGTGGTGCCACAATAGCTTGGCGCCTAGAGGCACCAAGCTATTCTGGCACTAACCCTTGGACTATTTCAGTTACACTAGTTGCACACACTGGTGTATTCCGAATGATAAGGGTTAATATTCAAAATGCTCTGTTGCTGTTTGTCTGAAACTCCAGAGTACCCCAAAACACACAAAAAAAGTCCTTTAATTTCCAGAATACATTATGTTGATTCTCACATCAATGCCATGATAAACTGTTTTGCTTCAAAAGGACAAAACGCAGCAATGTTTAAACGATTTCCTCTGTAAAAATCATAATCGAAAGGTTTCGGGCCAGTGTTTATTGAATTTTGCACCATACTATGTAAAGAATGTTAAAGCACACATACACATTTAAGTTGGGAAAAAAAATTAATGTGAAAAAGAAGTATTCCATGAACTTGACCTTATTACAGACGCCTACTGTTGTGAAGACACCCATTTTGACTGTAATGCCAGTTTCATTTGTGTGAGAGAGACACCCACCCACTTTATTGGCAGAAACCCATTTTTTCGGCATCTAGTGGCTCTGTTTCTAGAAAATGTCTATTTTATTTTAAGTTATAGAGCTTAGTTATAATGTGAGTTCTAAACATTGGCATCAATTCCAGAGCCCTAGAATAAATAGAAATATGGGAACCCATTTTCACATGAAATGCTAGGTAACCCACTCTGATGGTTGCGTCTCCCTGTGTGTGTGTGTGTGTGTGTGTGTGTGTGTGTGTGTGTGTGTGTGTGTGTGTGTGTGTGTGTGTGTGTGTGTGTGTGTGTGTGTGTGTGTGTGTGTGTGTGTGTGTGTGTGTGTGTGTGTGTGTGTGTGTGTGAGTGACTGCTAACTATTTTTTTTTTATGATCACGTTTAGCCTTTCCAATTTTATTAGATTAGTCACGCGCGTGAGATTGTTGTGTGAGTGCGTGTGCAAAGACATGACTGAAAAAAAGGTCTGTGTACCTAATCATTTATCCTTGAGAAATAAAGTTTCATTTCATTTCATTTCATTTCTCTCTCTCTCTCTCTCTCTTTACCCAAAACAAAAGACACATCTGATCCAAATATTTTTTGGCCTATATCCATATTATCTATTCTGTCGAAGCCTATTGAGAAGCATGTACACAAACATCTTCTCGAATTCTTGGAAGAAAAGTCTCTACTGAATAAATATCAATCTGGCTTTCGCCCTAAACATTCGTCTCACAATGCCTTGGTTCATATGACTGACACTTGGCTGCTCAACATCAACGGAAACAAAATGTCTGGTGCTGTCTTTCAAGACCTACAAAAAGCGTTCGACCTTATAAACCACGAAATTTTATTAGAGAAACTAGACTGCTACTTTAACAATAACAGCACAGGGACACTCTCATTCTTTCGTTCATATATCATAGGGAGAATTCAAACTGTGTACATCAATGCTACCTTCTCTTCTGAAAAGCGTGTTGAGTATGTCGTGCCCCAGGGATCTATACTAGGACCGTTACTTTTCTGTTTGTTTATAAATGATCTTCCACTTCACTGACGACACGGCACTGACAGGTCTGATTACAGATGAGGACGACAGACACTATCGACAAGAGATCGATGACTTTGTAGAGTGGTGCGATAGAAACTACCTTGAATTACATGTTGGCAAGACAAAAGAGATGGTCATAGATTTCAGGAATAACAAACAGCATCCCGGTCCTGTTGTTATCAAGGGAACAGAAGTTGAGCGTGTAGAGTCCTACAAGTATTTAGGTGTTCTTTTTGACAACGCGCTCAACTGGAAACAAAACACAGATGATATTGTGAAAAAAAAACTTTACTGTTTGAGAAAGCTCAGATCATTTCATGTAAGCACTCAGCTTTTACAGATGTTTTACTGCTCCAGTATTGTTAGCATTTTAACTTTTGGACTGACATGCTGGGGGAGAAATTTATGTAACAGAGACCAAGATCGTCTTAACAAAGTAATCCGGAAAGGGGGTGGGGTGATTGGTAGGGCACAGGATAATTTGGACACACTGTACAACAGACGGATTACAAACAAATTGGCAGACATTCTTGATGACAAAACACATCCACTTAGATATGAATTTGACAGCAGACGTATCGAACGAAGTGGCAGACTCCGAGTACCCAAAAGTCGTACATCACGTTATGCCAACTCTTTTGTCCCTCAGGCTGTTACCCTTTTCAACAGTAATATCAGTAGATAGTGTCGGTCAACATTCTTCCGTCCTTAGTACTAGCCCTCTCAGTATTATTACTAGTATTATTACTATTGTTATTCAAAGGTAACAATATGTCTGTTACAGTTCATTTCTTTAATTGAGTGTTTTCTTTAATTGAGTGTGATGTTGTTGGGTTTTGGGGTTTTTTTTTGTTGTTTTTTTAATGAGTGATTGATGAGGCCATGTGTTGTATGGGCAGACAGTGAATTTCCCCGTGAGGGATTAATAAAGTATTATTGTATTGTATTGTATTGTATTGTATTGTATTGTATTGTATTGTATTGTATTGTATTGTATTGTATTGTATTGTATTGTATTGTATATATCCAATCCAAATAGCGAATGTGACATGTTTGCCGATGATTAAACTCTTCACGCTGGCGGGAAAACTGTACCTGAAATATCAAGCAATCTTCAGCTTAGTCTTCAAGAGGTCTCACTGTAGTGCAAAAATAATCAAATCCTTGTTAATCCATTCAAAACGAAAAGCATGCTAATCACAACACGCCAAAAGCATCAGCTCCGCCCCCATTCACTTAGCCTTTCTTTTGATTCAGTGCCCGTTGAGAACTGAAGTCAAGGAATGTCGTCTCCTCGGGGTAATTGTTGATGACCAACTGTGCTGGTTGCCCCATCTAAAACAACTAGGGAAAACATTATCAAATAAGCTACTTTTACTGTCAAGATTAAAATCTATCATTGATACTAAGACACGAAAGCTATTTTTCAGCTCCTACATAAAACCTCACATTGACTACGCATCTACTATTTGGGACGGCTTTAGTAAGGCTAACCTTAAGCGGATTAATTCTCTATACAATCGCGCAGTTAAACTGAGCGAATGCATGCATGCAGCAGTGTGTGGTATGTGTATGTTTTTTTTTTTTTTTTTTTTTTTTTTATCTATGTCACTTAGGTAGTAGATGTAGCAACGGCAAGTTTGAAAACTGGTCCTGTTACCAATAACTTCTACCGTTGGAAAATAAAGGTTCATTGTTCATTGTTCACTCTCTCTCTCTCTCTCTCTCTCTCTCTCTCTCTCTCTCTCTCTCTCTCTCTCTCTCTCTCTCTCTCTCTCTCTCTCTCTCTTTTTAAATTTTATTATTCTCTTTCTCTCTCTCTCTCTCTCTCTCTCTCTCTCTCTCTCTCTCTCTCTCTCTCTCTCTCTCTCTCTCTCTCTTTTTAAATTTTATTATTATTTCGTTTCTATTTTCTTTTAAATTATTGTTGCATGAAATAATGTGTGTAAAAATAATGTCTTTATTTTTGTTAAAACCTATTTCATGTTGTAGATGTCAGCAACGGCAAGTTTGTAAAATGACGATTTGTTTATGTCAAAACTGTTTACCGTTGATAAATAAAGTTTCATCCTCTCTCTCTCTCTCTCTCTCTCTCTCTCTCTCTCTCTCTCTCTCTCTCTCTCTCTCTCTCTCTCTCTCTCTCTCTCTCTCTCTCTCTCTCTCTCTCTCTCTCTCTCTCTCTCTCTCTCTCTCTCTCTCTCTCTCTCTCTCTCTCTCTCTCTCTCTCTCTCTCTCTCTCTCTCTCTCTCTCTCTCTAGATAGATAGATAGATAGATAGATAGATATGTTAAAGCCCCATACCGCGTGGGATTGCATCACCACACAAACCGGCTTAGAACAATTAGTTTCGGCCCCTACTAGGATCACAAAAACAACCGCAACACTCATTGATCACATTTACACCAACCGTCCCCTTAGTGTGTTCAATGTTAGTGTTCCTGACCTCAGCATCAGTGATCACTTTCCTACTGTGTGTTCCTGGTCAACAAAACTGCCAGTGCATCGTAAGAACGGGCACACAACTATAACGTACCGCTCATTTAAACAGTTTAATCAGTCTGCTTTTCTAGCAGACCTTGATCAAACACCATTTAATGTCGTTAATAACGAAACTGACCCTGAAAAGGCTCTGACTACTTGGTATCGACTCTTTACAAGAGTACTTAACAAACACGCCCCTTTACGGCAAAAGCGGGTAAAAAACCACACGTTACCGCCTTGGCTAACGCAAGGAATAATTGAAGCTATGAAATTGAGAAATGACTTAAGAAGACACAAGCTATTTAACGAATACAAAAAACAACGTAACCGTGTCAAGTCTATGGTACGCAGGGCTCAAAAGTCTCTCTTTGAACGAATGATTAAAGAAGACAGAGATACTGCCGCACTCTGGCGCGCAGTTAATCTCATCACCCGAGGTAACAGCAAGAAATCGTCAGCCATTCCTTCTAGTATTACTGCAGACATCTTTAACAAACATTTTTTGTCTGTTGCCGAGTCAATCATACCCTCAAGCGGAAAAACGTCTTACACATGCCCGGAGTCCCTGCTTAACTTCTGTAAGCAGAAGACTAAGGACAAACCCCCCTTCTCTATACCGCCTCTAGCTGTGTATGAAGTAGGAAAACTGATCGGGTCACTGAAAAACAAAAAATCATCGGGACCTGACGAGATCAGTCCTAAAATCCTGAAACTGTCCCTTCCCTATACAGTAGAATCGTTAACGTATATTTATAACTTATGCATCCAACAAAATATATTTCCATCAGAACTGAAGCAAGCCAAGGTTATCCCTTTGCCTAAATCAAAAGATCTGTCTGATGTTAATAACTATAGACCCATCTCAATATTATCCAGCCTTTCCAAACCTCTTGAAAGACACGTGCACAAACACCTTTATCAATATTTGGAGAGTCGTAGTCTATTGCACGTATTTCAGTCCGGCTTTCGCCCCAAGCATTCTTGCCACACGGCACTAACAAGACTTATTGATGCGTGGCTAGCATCCATAAATAACTCCCAAATAACTGGGTCGATCTTTATTGATTTTAAGAAAGCTTTTGACCTTGTAAATCATAACATTCTTTTGTCAAAACTTCAAGCATATCTTTGCAATGCAAGTGCTGTCTCATTGTTCACTTCATATTTAAGCGGAAGGAAGCAAAGAGTACTGTTAAATGTATCCTACTCCTCGTATGGTCACGTCAAAAGCGGCGTGCCTCAGGGCTCTGTCCTCGGGCCATTGCTGTTCTGCATATTTATCAATGACCTTCCACTACATATTAGTTGCCGCGATATTTCTTGTGACATGTTTGCTGATGACTGCACACTACACACTCCTCACAAAAATGTAGCTGCAATTAACACGCGTCTGCAGGAAAGCCTGCGCGAGGTCACCGACTGGTGTCATTCCAACTCCATGTCCCTGAATCCGTCAAAAACAGAATGCATGGTTATAACCACACGTCAAAAGCACCAGCTATGCCCGCTCTCTCTTAGTCTGTCTATAAACGGCAGCCCAATTGAGCAAGTATCACACCACCGCCTCTTGGGGGTCACTATAGATGATCAGCTTAAATGGCAACTGCATATTAATAATGTGTGCAAAAGAGTTTCCAGAAGCCTGTATATGTTGTCAAAATTGAAAACAATTACTGACACAGATACGCGTCTTCTTTTCTACAATGCTCATGTCAAGTCGCACATAGACTATGCATCAACAGTGTGGGATGGTTCTAGTGATGTACATTTGAAGAGGCTGAACTCCCTACATAGGAGAGCTGCTAAGCTTATATTTCCCGATCCCGAACTCTCAACTGACGAAAAGCTTAAAACTTTAAAAATTCTCCCTCTATCCCAGCACTTTCAGTTCAATAAAGGTGTATTGATGTACAAGCTGTACAAGCAATCATGTCCACTGTACTTGAGTTCTTTTTTCTCAGAACGGACATCTGTAGCTTCTAGACATGGACAACAATTCAAAGTACCCCTGCCGCGTATTGATTTATTCAAAACCAGCTTGTCATTCTCGGGAAGTTCATTCTGGGATTCTATTCCTGCAGAAATTAGAAACGCAAAGACGCTCACCTCATATAGGGACAGCCTCTTCAAACACCTAGAATCTCTGACGTAATCAAATCATTACAGTATTGGGATAACTTACACGTGTGTTCAGATGTGTACATGTGCGTGCTTGTGTGTGTGTGTGTGTGTGTATGTATGTGTGTGTGTATGTGTGTGTATGTGTGCGAGAGAGAGAGAGAGAGAGAGAGAGAGAGAGTCCCTTTTTCCCATAGCCGTACCATAATATTTGAATGCCAAAGAGTACCTTTGAATACTGCATGTACTGTGTATAATGTTTTTGCCTTCATATGTGTGTGCTCGATATGTTGGGCGCGCGCTCGCGTATGTGTGTGTGTGTGTGTGTGTGTGTGTGTGTGTGTGTGTACTGTATGTGTGACTCTGTGTGTGTATGTGTGTGCGCGTGCGTGCATGCTGTGTGTGTGTGTATGTGTGTGTGTGTGTCGGCGTGAGAGAGAGAGAGAGAGAGGGGGGGGGGGGGAGAGATAGCACCTGCATTCATATTTGCCCTTGCTGTATGAACTTTAATGTACTTAATGATTCTTTGTTTATTGCTTTACTTTGTATTTTTACTCATTTTATACTTTTGTGCGTACGCGTATGCGGGTAGGTATGTCTGGAGTGCGTGTCCGAGAGCGTGTGTTTGTTTTTGTGCGTATGTGCCTGAGTGCGTGCGTGTGTAAGTGTGTGTGTGTGTGTGTGTGTGTGAGTGTTCGTGCGTGTGTGCATGCGTACTGAATTGCGGTGTACATGTGTGTGTGTGTGTGTGTGTGTGCGTGCGTGCATGTGCGGGTTGCGATGTGCATGCGTGCGTACCTGAGTGCGTGTGTGGGTATGTGTGTGTGTATGTGCGTGGTGCGTGCGTGCGTGAGCGAATGTAGCAGTGCATGCAGCAGTGTGTGGTATGTGTATGTTTACATGTCTATGTCACTTATGTAGTAGATGTAGCAACGGCAAGTTTGAAAACTGGTCCTGTTACCAATAACTTCTACCGTTGGAAAATAAAGGTTCATTGTTCATTGTTCATTGTTCATTGTTCTCTCTCTCTCTCTCTCTCTCTCTCTCTCTCTATTCAGTACAGACACAAACGCGTGTCGAAGTAAAAGTCTCAAACTAGCGGAGCATTTCTTGCCGACAAAATATGAACTCGACTCACGCTGACAAAGAATGCTACAACCTTGATGGACCATTCTCATCACGCCCAACATCCCAGTACGACCAAAGGGTAATTACCATTGGCTAATCTGCTTTGGCAACGCGTCCCACAAGAATTGATCTTTGGGACAGCCGGGACCGGACGATGCAGTTTCGACGGGCCGTGATTTTGGTACTTCCGGTGCTGTTTTCAATTCACGTGTTGACGCCAGTTAAGGCCGTGCAAAAGCTAACAGTGCTGAGTTTGGTGCGGGGGATGTGGAGGCGGAGAGGGTCAGAGTCGGAGGGAGCGAGCAGGGGTGTAGGGGTGAAGTAAGTTTGAGAGATAGGCAGGAGTGCAGTTGTTCAGGGATGTGTAGCAGAGAGACAGAATCTTGTATTGGATGCGTTGGGTGATGGGAAGCCAGTGAAGGAGTTTGAGCAGGGGAGTGATGTGGTCGGATTTTTTCTTTCTGAGGACGAGGCGGGCAGCATTGTTCTGGACGCGCTGGAGAGTGAAGGTGGTGGAGTGAGGGAGGCCGGAAAGGAGTGAGTTGCAGTAGTCGATGCGAGATAGGAGAGACAGCAAGTTTGGTGGCAGCTTCGGTAGTGAGGTATTTTCTGATCTGACTGATGCGGCGGAGGTGGAAGTAGCATGCCTGGGCCGTGGCGGAGACGAAGCTGGTCATGGAAAGAGAGGAATCGAGGATAACGCCGAGGTTTTTGGCCGAGTCAGAGAGGGAGATGGGGGTGCTGTCGAGTTGAAGGCGGAGAGAGGGAGGGAGCTGGGAAAGTTTCTGGCGAGTGCCTACCAGCATCGCTTCCGTTTTGTCGTCATTCAGTTTAAGCTTGTTTGCTGTCATCCAGTTTTTCACGTCTTCGTAGCAGTCAGCCGTGCGAGTCAGTAGTGACTGAGTGTTGTCGAGTTTGTCTTTGTCTAGTAGTTGTGAGTCGTCGGCGTAGAGGTGGTGGTGTATGTGGTGAGACTGGATGATGCTGGACAGGGGAGAGGTGTAGAGTGTGAAAAGAACCGGGCCCAGGACGGACCCCTGTGGAACTCCGCAGGAGAGCGTGACTAGGTTGGAGGAGACGCTGTCGATGGTGACGGACTGCTGTCTGTCGGAGAGGTAGGAGAGAAACCAGGAGTGAGCAGAGTCATTGTTGCCAAAGGAGTGTTGAAGGCGGTGGAAGAGGATATAGTGGTCTATAGTGTCGAAGGCGGCAGAGAGGTCGAGTAGCGTAAGAAGGGAGATGTTGCCCGAGTCGGTCGAGAGAAGCAGGTCGTTTAAGATATGTAGAAGGGCTGTTTCAGTGCTGTGATGTTTGCGATAGGCAGACTGGAAGGAACTGAGGAGGTTGTTGTCGGCGAGGTGGAGGTTGAGCTGGTTGAGAACGACCTTCTCAAGAAGCTTGGACAGGAAAGAGAGATTGGAGACTGGGCGATAGTTTTTGAGTTCGTTTGGGTCGAGGTTGTGTTTTTTGAGGAGAAGACGGTATCAGGGACGGAGCCGTTCTCTAGAGATGTGTTGATGATGTCGGTAATGAAGGGCAGAAATTTGAAAGGCCATCCCGGTAGAGAGAAGCTGGGAGAGGATCGAGTTCGCAGGTTTTGAGAGGCATGGACTTTATGGTCTTGAGGACTTCGTCCTGAGAGACAGGCCAGAAGGACGAGACTGGGGTGTCGGAAAAGGGGGTGTCGGGAGGGCAAGGCGGAGAAGGCAGAGTGTCGAGTGTGTTGCGCAGAGTTTGGATTTTGTCGGAAAAATAGGTGGAAAAGCGGATGGGAGTTCTTCTTTGCTGTGTGGGTTGGGGAGAGGAGAGTCTTTAGAAATGCCTAGGAGTGTGTTCATGGTAGCGTCGAGGGTTTTGGAAGAAGTGGATTCCTTCTCCCATTCCTCTTTGTATTCCTACACGATGGCTCCTACGCCACGAGAAAGAACAGAGGTAAATTTGGTCAGAAGGTTCCATACTTGTTGCATATTACTGCATACATATCCAGCCTAGAAGCGCCGAGGTAACGAAGAGCTTAGTTATCGCCCAGGTGATTGTGGTCACCACATTGCAAAATTAACTCATTCGAAACGTTCCGCATCCGGATACGCGGCTTAAAGCCGCGTATCCTGTTGTGGCACGTCGCGAATATGTTAAGAATAAACATGTTAAAAAAAAAACGGATGTACATATTTTTAAGGTTCATATTACTTTTGTGTCATCTTGTTCTTACATTACCGCACTGATTAAATGTACAAGCCGAGTGACCACGTGAGGCTCATGAGAATCTATGCTTTTTGTGGGTGTGTGGGGTTTGCTAGATTGCTTTCGCATCGCTCTGTCTTCATGGTCACAACATTCCACTCTGGCCCCACCCTGGGGCGCAACTCCCCTACCCACACGCACTGTACCCGCAGGCCATGGCTACTTTGGTCAGTGCGGGGCCATACCAGTACTGTGCTACCTCTCTCTCTTACCCCTCCCCCACCATCCCCCCCCCCCCTTCTCTCTTGTCGATGTCGTATTATTGAGTCCTACAGCTGTCCAGTGGTGAAAAGGAAATTTGTGAAAAACCAGAAGACAAAACGACAGGATTAAAAAGTTAGATATAAACATGATGCAGTCAAAGATGGTACACTAATGGTTTTGTCGATAATGTTTGAAACATGTCAGAACAGCAGTGAGTAATTAACCCATTTACTGACAGTGCAGGCAGACCGTGTTTCTGAAACATTTGTGAATTCAGCCCTTAAATGCCCCAGCCATCCAAATATGCATACATACAAAATGGTTTCAGGAAGAGATATGGATCCTCATGAGCCCCCGCAACTACGCGGGCTCATGAGGGTCTATGTCTCTTACAGTTTACAGACAGACGTGCGGTGAAGCCTCTCCCTGTAGTATACAGTGTGTACTTCAATGTCACATCAGGTTATAGTACAGACAGACGTGCGGTGAAGCCTCTCCCTGTAATGTACAGTGTGTACTTCAATGTCATATCAGGTTACAGTACAAGACACAGTGCGTACTAGGTCGACATTCCCCACATCTGGAGTTGTCCTCTGAGGTCTAATATATACTAATCAACAAAAGAAACGCGAAATTCGAGTGTATGTTGTATTTGTATGATAAATCAACGAAGATACAAGTTACACTATTTTTTATAGCCAGTGTACGAGCAACAACATGTAAGCATGCAGTCACCGTACTGTAGTGACCGCGTTACCATCCCTGTGCTCGAGGCACTAGTATTTGTTAGGACGCCGTATGCCTTCCACGTGCATACCTGCAGAGTGATGCTGGGGCATGAACTGTGTTCAGCAATGCAAGGCAATAAAAAAATCAGAAGTGTTACGCGTTCTGTCACTTTTGCCGTTGCCACATCAACCATGCCAAGACTCAGTGCTCCCCATGCCAAGACTTAGTGCTCCCCATGCCAAGACTGAGTGCTCCCCATGCCAAGACTGAGTGCTCCCCATGCCAAGACTTAGTGCTCCCCATGCCAAGACTTAGTGCTCCCCAACGAGAACGAGCTCTTGGGCGTTTGGAAGCCGGAGAAGATCCACAAGCTTTGGCAGTGGCCTTATTAGATGTCACATTTCGACCATTTACAGGCTGCATCAACGATATCATGCCAACGGGTCTTCTGCTGAAAAAGCAGAGGACCACATGTCACAACTCCACGGCAAGACCGCCACATTTTCCGGGCTCACGTGTGAAATCGTTTTCAGCTGGCCGAGAAAACAGCAAGAGAAGTTATCAGCAACCACCAAGCACCCATCAGTGGCCAGACATTTTGTAGTGATTTTTTGTGTACATATTCATTGTGTGCTTTTGCTAGTGATGATTTTCTTGATGTTTGATCCTTCATTATTATCAGACCTCGCATTTTAGGAAGCCAGTTTTGCTTCTTTGGATAATGTGTTTATTATGGTGCGATCCACATTGTAACTTTGTGGTGGTTCCTCTTTTTGTTCCCATTTGTGATGTCAGTGCTCGAAGTTTGAGAATGTAGTTTTGGCTCGATCATTATTACTGTCTTGTGGGAACGATTGAGAGTTTGTGTAGTTTACCTTTTCTTTGAAGATCCCTTTGTTAAAATCGTACGCTATGACCGGTCGGCGTGGCGATAGCGTCACCGCCATGATCGAGTGTGCGTTTAGATTTGAATTTTAAGTCTTTAGGCGCCAAGCTACTCTGGTACCACCCTTGAACTATCATGGTCAATCCCTATCTTGCTGTCGTGTGTTACGTCAGTCGCAGTTTAAAGGATAAACCGTGTCAGTGGCCCACAAAGGTTATCATTGTCGTGCTGTCTTCATGGGAACATCGCCACTTGCAGTCAAATGTTCGTCATGTAGAGCTGTTAGGGTTACGGCAGAGAAAAGCATGATTAGTTACTGATATTAACACGAAATAGACTTATGGAATAGCCAGTCAAATCGTGCAAAATACGTGTCTCGACTGTGGCCTGTGCGCAGCCCCAGCTATATGTGACTTGTGGGCAGTGGTTCAGACACAGGACTTGTCTGAGCGGTCTGGAGCGAGACGCAACATGGAAGTCCTTCACCTGTGTTTGATACTCATTCTCTTCCATGGTACGTGCACGCGGCGTGCCTGATTTATACAGGCTGTTGTTGTTGTTGTTATACTGCATTTGTTGTTTTGTCGATCATTGTTTATTTCGAGCTGATACAGAACTCTCCTAAATACAACAGTTGAGAAACAGTCCCAAGCAAAGCTCTGAATTCTTCTAGCACGAGTTTGTGCTGAAACCTAATTCTATGTAGGTAACGTGTTAGTTACAAACAAGCAAACAAATAAACAACCAACCAAACAACCAACCAAACAAAGAAGCAAATAAACAACCAAACAAACAACCAACCAAACAAACAAATAACCAAATAAACAACCAACCAAATAAAGAACCAAACAACCAAATAAACAAACAACCTAACAAACAAGTTTGTTAGTTAGTTAGCTAGTTAGTTTCTTGTATTTACTTGTATATTTATTAATTTACCTATTCTAAACGCTTTTATTTATTTATTTATTTATTTATTTATTTACAGTCTCTGGGACCTGGGCCTTCCAATGGACCCGGTCAGCCGGCACTTTACCTAATGGAACTACTATCCCAGCATGCCCCGGACAGGATGTGACGCTAGCCTGGAACTACACGGCGGAACCGGAAGAACATCTGAACAATGTGGAGTGGCTGTACACGCCATCAGGTGGGACCAAAATACATTGAGCTGTAAAAGAAAAACATTTTCTGTCGCTGCCCAATATACTCTCACCCCACCTGATGTCCTGTAGTGCCGACAGACTTTCCAGTTTGGCACTGAAACGATGTGCGTTTGGGGAGGGGAGGGGATGTTACGTAGTAGTCGTAGTCGTAGTATGATACAATCACACCAGACGCACGCACGTAGGGCTCTTGTAAAGAAACTTCACTCAGTTGCAACTCGTCTCACGTGGCACAAGGTTGTAGACCACACTTGAGTAACAGTTCCAACAATATTTTATTCTTACGATGCAATCTCCGCACAATGCATCCACAACTGCATCCACACTTTGGTACACTGTCTCATTCAATGCATCCACAATTCTGATATACTGGGTCTCCTATACAATGTACGCGCATATTTCGTAACACGCTCTTTTATACTATTTAAGATTTCCAGAAAAATCCCGCAAACTACACAACTCAACCAATCAGAAAAGAAAACGTAACCAAAAGGCATTAATATTCATGAATAAGAACACTCTAGATCTGACTACAAATTTCCACTACCATCTAGGTGTGGTATACCATAAATGTTACAAAAAGTTGCCAACGATTACTACACAACTTTGACGTCATATTTGAGGTCACTAGAACGGCCACGACCCTTCCTAAACCTTTCAGTCTAATGTAGGTCAGACTTTACAACATTGTAGCGAAAATACGCATCACAACAAAAATTGATCGCAATTCTCCGTGCAAAAAAAAATGAATAATACAAAAGAGGTATGTAATTCCTATCCAAAATAACTCAAATGAATATCGGATCTTTCCTATGGTCAACACACACATGCTCTCAAAAGAATAACACAACCACAAACGTAACAGGGGAGTTGGATGAGAGACGAGAGTTTTCATATTTTCTTGGGGCCGAAGGTGGGGGGAGGGGGGAGGGGGGGCGTCCCGAAGACCCGCCCCTGACAGAAATCTTTTATGTAATAAAATTACAGTCTTTGCGGAAAGGTAGTCATTTTGACCAAAGTATTTATACTAACAAGAATAATAGGAGTGTGGCAAGACGTAGATGTCACAGCGGTATCGAACCTTCTGCGCCAGAATTGTTTCACGCAGGAAGTGACGTTGTAGCTCTTTCTTTGTCAAGAAGAGCCGTGCATGCTTGCTGTTTTATTTATTTTTTATTATTTTAAAACAAAATGATTTATTAGCGGTAATAAATCAGCAAAGTAACCAGGTTTATTTTTTAATGAAACCAATAAATGTTTCTGAATGAGGTTGTTTTTATTTATTTTATTGTTATTATTTCAACAACTGCACTAAGACCTTTAAGAGCACAGTGACCTAGAACTATGAAACGTTGATCATTGTCAGCAGCAGTTTGTCGCGCATTTTGTCGCATGTTGTAATCGTTCGAAACGTACCCCTTACGAAAATGTGGGAATTCTGCCGCGAATCCGTACACTGCTCGTCCTAAATGAGTCAATTTTCAGGTGGAGGTGAGACGCTGTTGGCCACGCAAGTCGTGGGTATCTTTGTCAGCATTCCCGGTTCCTCGCAACACGTGCAGTTCATCGCTAACGCCGGTATCCGTTTACAAGACGTGGCCACAGCGGACTCTGGAACCTACTCCGTTCACGTCAACCAGGATCTAAACGGGACAATCGTCAGACAGGTGCACACGGTGCAGGTGCAAGTATCAGGTGAGGATCAGTTACCGTAAAGAATAAATGGACCACCAGAACTTACTACTACTACTACTACTACTACTACTACTACTACTACTAAAGATAAGATAAGATAAGATAAGATATTGCCTTATGTTTCCATGTACAAAGCAATAAAAACATTGGAATTTGTCTTGATGTCAGATACTAAAACTAAACACGCACACACACACACACACACACACACACACACACACACACACACACAGACAAACAGTAACATCTGATTCAGTTAAAAGCTGACTGTACACATTCGTTCTCACTCGCCACTCGCGCTCTCTCCAATTAGTCCGGTTGATCAGAGAGAGCGCGAACAGCCAGAGGGAACAAGGCTGTTGCGGAATCTGCTGGTTCTGGTACTGATGGATCTGTACCTGCGCCTTGATGGTAAAATTTGGAAAACATCATTGCCGGGGTGGGTGCAATCACTGGAGATAAGACTTGCTCTACGTAAGAGACACTGCTGGTACAGCGAGTCCAGGCTAGGAAGATCTCTGCCTGTGATGTTTGAAGCGGTCTTGACCACCCTGCTCAGTCTGATGTTCTCTTTGGCCGTGATGGAACCATACCAAACCGTGATCGAAAAGGTGAGCACGCTCTCAATCACAGCTCGGTAAAATTGCATCAACATGTGGGCACCGAGACCGAAACTTTTCAGACCTCGCAGGAAGAACAAGCGCTGCTGTGCTTTTTGGACGATGAGGCGAGTGTTTTCCTCCCACTTAAGGTCACACGACAGGGTAGTGCCAAGAAACTTAAAGTTCTGGACTGTTTTAATGATTTCACTATTGATCACAAGAGGGGGGGGGGGGGGACTGTTTGTTTCTAAAGTCTACAATCATTTCTTTTGTTTTGCCAGTGTGCAGTTCAAGGTTGTTAAACTAATTAGAGTCTCAACCTGACTTCAGTAGGCGGATTTGTCTGAATTTGTAATACACCCTTCCACTCTGGTGTCATCTGCAAATTTCAGAACTTTAGTACTGGCATGACATGAAGCACAGTCATAAGTAAACAGGGAGTAAAGCATAGGGGAGAGCACGCATCCCTGCGGCGTGCCCGTGGATAAAATGAGGGTGGATGACACATTTTCACCAATTTTAACGACCTGTGGTCTCATCAACAGGAAATCGAGGGTCCAGAGGCACAATGCCTCTGGAACTCCGATTTGCTGGATCTTCTGGTACAATTTGGATGGAATAATGGTGTTAAAAGCAGAACTGTAATCAACAAATAAAATTCTGGCATAGGTGTTTGGGATTTCAAGGTGTTGTAAAACATAAAACAAACCAAGTGACACCGCATCCTCCACGGAACGTTTTTCGCGATACGCGAATTGAAAACAATCTAGCAGAGGAACGGTAAGTGTTCTCAGAAACCGGAGGACCAGGCGCTCAAGCGTCTTCATGACAACTGAGGTCAGAGCGAACGGTCTATAGTCGTTTAGGGAGGACACTTTGGATTTTTTTCGGAACAGGAATAATGGTGAACCTATTGAAACACTGAGGAACAGTGCACTGAGAGAGAGATGTTGAAAATGTCAGTAAAGACGCCCGAGAGCTGGACCGCACAGTTCTTGAGTAAGCGTGGAGAAATGTTATCTGAACCGGCAGTTTTCCTGCTATCTAGACGCTGAAACGTGCACCTGACATTGACGTCTATAACAATGAAAGGTGGGTTCTCAGTATGACTCCTCTCCACAGAAGGAAGTGGAGTCGTATTTTGTTTTGGTCAAAACGACTATAAACGTCATTCAGAGTGTCTGGGGTGAGTGAGTGAGTATATATTGCTTTACGTCCCGCAAGCGACAAAGGCCTTCTCAGGACGTGCCTGCGCTAAATGAAGAAAAGAACTGCAAGAGGCGCAGACAGGAGGGAGAATTTCAAAAGAAAACTACAGATGAATGGACCAGCAAAACAGAAATACAAACCCCCAAAAGAGTAGAACCCACATTGCAGGGGTTAGACAAGGTGACCCTAGGAACTAAAAAGTAGACAACCCCACCAAGGTCTCTTAGGGCAGACCCGGTGGGGGCAGAGTGTCTGGGAGAGATGCATCTGTAACATCAGCAGTCTTGGAAGCTGGTTTATAGTTTGTAATGTCTTTGCGGCCTTGCCAGATGTCTCTAGGGTTACTAGCTGCGATTTTCTGTTCTAGTCTGTCTCTGAAGTTGCGGCTTGGCAGTCTTAATTGCTTTTAGTACTGCATACCTGGCTTGTTTGTACCTTTCTCTGGCATTGTCTTTGTACGCGTCATGTTTTTCCTGGAGTTTGTGTTTAAT
This sequence comes from Semisulcospira habei, assembly GCA_036245525.1. Classification (NCBI taxonomy): domain Eukaryota; kingdom Metazoa; phylum Mollusca; class Gastropoda; family Semisulcospiridae; genus Semisulcospira; species Semisulcospira habei. The sequence goes on along the minus strand of BTPG01000007.1, from coordinate 109,434,362 downwards.
GTCTTCTGTAAACCATGGCGTGTCATTAGGAAAACTCTTGCAGGTCTTGGTGTGAATACAGAGGCTCTCACAGAAGGCAATGTAGTCAGTGACAGTTGAGTTGTTGCTTGTATGCTGGCACAAGATAAATCATGGCACGGTCTGACTGTAATAATAGTGGTAGTACTAGTAATATACCATTGGAATGAAAGCGGCGCGAACTCTATGCATATCCAACACGCACGCCCACGTGGAACATTCGTCCTCATTCCCGCACTGAGCACAAACAGCACATTCACGTGACGTGGGCAGGAGAGTCACCTTAGTGACTAAAGTTTCTAAAACTTTAATCCCGTGTACTTAAGATTAATAGATTTCCTGATATGCCGCCGCCATTTTCATTTCAATTTAAAGGAAGAACGTATGGTTAAATGATTGTGTTGACCACACAAAAACAAACCTTAACCGAATGTATTGACCACTCAGAAACAAACGTTACATGGATGTATTGACCACACAAAACAAACGTCAAAGTTATGTATTGACCACTTAAAAACAAACGTTAACTGAATTTATTGACCACACAAAAACAAACGTTAAATGGATGTATTGACCACTCAAAACAACTTTAAAGTTATGTATTGACCACTCAAAACAAACGTTAAAGTTATGTATTGACCATACACACACACAAAAACTGTTAAAGTTATGTATTGACTACTCAAAAACAAACGTTGACTGAATATATTGACCACACAAAAAATAAAGTTAAAGTTATGTATTGACCACTCAGAAACAAACGGTAACTGAATGCATTGACCACACAAAAACAAAGTAGCCGAGAACCGTTCAGTGTACAGTCAGTACTGATGAAAAAGTGACAGGACGTTGGGAAAATATTGTTACACAGAACAACTGTGAACATCATGCACCCATTCTAAGTAGAGAAGTACCCATCGGAGAAAGAAACACGCCTAGAATAGACGGGTACAACACAATTTATTAATATTTCGGGTAAATACCCTTTGTCAAAATAGACAAACAAACAAACAGAGAGATTAGCCACTACTTATCTTCATTCGCAGAAGGAATGTGGCAATTGAAGGAGGTGACGTAAAAGAAAAGAAAAGGAAGAACAAAAGTGCGGAAAAATTAAAATGACGTCAACGAACAAATCATAAGAGAGAGACTCGGAGAGAAACTGAACACGAGAGACAAGAGTGTGTGTAAGCTCGCGCAGGAGCGACCAAAAAAGTAAATGCGTGTATGTGAGGCCAGAGAGAGGGAGAGGGAGAGAGGGAGAGAGAGAGGGAGAGAGAGAGGGAGAGAGAGAGGGAGAGAGAGAGAGGGAGAGAGAGAGGGGGAGAGAGAGAGGGGGAGAGAGAGAGAGGGAGGGAGAGAGAGGGAGGGAGAGAGAGGGAGAGAGAGAGAGGGAGAGAGAGAGAGGGAGGGAGAGAGAGAGAGAGGGAGAGGGAGAGAGGGAGAGAGAGAGGGAGAGGGAGGGAGGGAGAGGGAGGGAGGGATAGAGAGAGAGAGGGAGAGAGAGAGAGAGGGAGGGAGAGAGAGGGAGGGAGAGAGAGGGAGGGAGAGAGAGAGAGAGGGAGAGAGAGGGAGGGAGAGAGAGGGAGAGAGGGAGAGAGAGAGAGAGAACGGGGAGTACCCTTGGGCACGAAGTGGGCTGAGTGTCTAATACACAAAGCCTGCTAAACACCAGCCCGAAGGCAAACTTTAAATCACCTTCAAGTTGAGGACTACCTCGGGGAAAAACGGGAGGACCCCGGGGAAAAAAAAAAACCAGCTTTTAGCACGGTACACAACACGTAATAGGTCATTGAAACAAAGCAAATAATCAAATTCAGTAAGAGAATATTGGTATAAGTGGAGAGTAGGTAGTTATGAAACCGTCTTCAAGGGTAACTCCAAGAAACAAAACAAAACAAAAAAAATATAGGGGGGTGGGGGGCGGAGAGAGAGAGAGAGAGAGAGACGGGGGCTGGGGGGGGGGGAGGGGAAAGAGGAAGGAGAAGAAGGGTAAAGGAAAAGGCGTACAGAGAAAAAGAGGGCTAGAAAGAAGTGTTAAGGGGGGTAGTGGGGGGGGGGGAGAGAGAAAAAGAGGGAGAGAGACAGAGAGAGAGAGAAGGGAAAAAAGGGGGGTGGGGGGAAGACAACCAGCCAGAGCCACCAGCCCCACCCAACAGGCAACCACCAGCCAACAGAAAAACACACAGACACGCAACAAGGCGACCGCATACATCCCCAAGGGATGCACACACTCGCCCCGCCCCACAACCGCGCATCACTCCGTGGGCCGGAGACCGGGCGCCCGACAGGGAAGGGCAAGGGATCCAACTAAACGTACGGCCAGCGCTGAGAAAGTCCCCAAGGGATGTGTACATATCAACCAGCGCCAGCCTCACCTATCTGGTTAGTGAGTAGTAAAACAGAAGCGACACAGTGAGGTAAAGGTACAGTTAGCAGACACAAGCAAGGTAAAAAATGTTAATCTTTCATATTCATCCCGAGTGGCGCCAGAGTGCCCAGTTTATTAATCATAAATTTTTCACGGTCTTTCCTGGCCCAGACAGTACTTTCTTGCATAAGCCAGAGGCCTTTAACCCGAATGTCCGAGACGGAGTGGTCGGCCTGATTGAAATGTCGTCCGACCGGTCTGTTGTATTGGTACTTGACAGACTGAAGATGTTCTTTGAAACGGTCGTTGATCAGAGTGGTTCTTTCCGTCTTTCCAACATAGAGTTGGCCGCACTTCACACAGGAGATGATATAAATCACTTGGTGGTTTGACACGTGAAGTATCTGTCTATGTTGAATTTGTAACGTGGACCATTCACCACGGTGGAAGGGCAAATAAAAGGACACGTCTTGCAATTAGGCACATTGCACGGAGTGCAGCCGGAGGGTCTGGTCGTATGACGAGGCTTGAGAGTAGAGCGAACAAGCATGTCCCGTAAATTAATATCCCTCTTGAAAGCTACCAACGGAGGTTCAGAAAAGATAGCAGCAGACTCTTTACTGGATGACAAAAGACCCCATTTAGAAAGAAGGATTTTACGAACCGGATTGGTGTGGGGATGGTAGATCATGGTTACGATAGGCCTGTCACTATCAGCGGTAGGTTTAGTCTGCAGTATACTCGCGCGACTAAGTTTTTGTACCGTTTGGAGAGATCCTTGAACAACAGTATGTGGGTAATGTCTGTCGATGAAAAATCCAGCCATTTCTTTGGATTGAACATCAAAATCTGATTCTTCGGAACAGATTCTTTTCAGCCGAAGAAACTGGGAATATGAGATGCTGTTTTTAGTTTTGGAGTTGTGAGAAGATTGGTAGTCGAGGCAGGAATGTGAATCGGTAGGTTTGTAATGTATTGAAGTTTTCAAAATTCCGCAGTCAATCCTGATGTTCATGTCCAGAAAGTCGACTGAAGTATGTGAACTTGATGGATGGGTGGAAGTCCTGCACGGATTGAATGAAGTCTAAAAGTGCAGCTTGGGTCATGTGTGTGGCTCCTAAACCGTCATCGATGTAGCGTTTATACATCTCAGGGACAGGCCCGGTGTAATGCTGAAGTATTTGTTGCTCAAGGAAACCCATGAAGAGGCAAGCATAGCTGGGTCCCATTTTTGTACCCATCGCTACGCCACTGCACTGAGCGAAGGTGACGCCATCAAAGGTGAAACTGTCAAGAGAGAGAACCAATTCAGCCAGACGTAGAAGTGTATGAGTAGGAGGTTGTTTATGACTTCTTAGGTTGAGGAAGTATGCAAATGCATTGAGGCCGTCATTGTGCGGTATAACAGTATATAGTGAAGTAACGTCAAGGGAAAACAACAGTTCAGGTTTGAAAAGTTGTTTCTGGTTGACTTGATCTATGATCTCTAGAGCATGGTTGGTGTCTTTAATGTAGGTAGGTAGAGACTGAACAAAGGGTTGGAAGATGATGTCCAGGTATTCGGAGATGTGTTCAGTGGGACAGCTGCAAGCTGACACTATGGGGCGGCCGGGATTGTTAATTGACAGGATTGTAAGTAGGTCTTACACTTCGCGTACCGATCCTGCCACTGAGTCGTCAACCAGCAAGCAGATAAATCATTGGGCCGACGTCAGCCTCAGAGGACCCGCGCACGTGCGTTTGCGGATCCACTGCGACAGACGTTGGCACAAGGGGATATTGCTCACTGGATGGAGAGGGTGGGGTGGGGGAGATAGTGGGGAGGGAGTGGTAGTGGGCTGATGGCTTAGACATGCCTGCTATGGCTGTGGTATGGCCAGTCTGCCTTTTGTGTATACCTCCTTACTGGACTTGAGCCATAATTTCTTTTTCATTCGTATAGATATACAGTATACTCCCCCCCCCCCCTCCCCCCTCACCACCCCTCTTTCAACGTCTGTCCAACTGTTCAGCAGTTCAAACTCGTGATGCAAAAACAGAAAATGGCTACGTGTCATTTATTAACCAACAAATATATTTGTTTCCAATGCACCCTATTGTTTTCATCTATACGTCAAACGACCAATCCCTTTTGCGTAAACCGTACCGCGTGACTTCGCTACAAAACCCCTTTGAGCTGACAAATGGTGGGAATTCTTAACATAGTTCGAAACAATACGGACTCTATAACTTTGTGGGTTTTCTTTAAATGAGGCGAGCATGAATTTTCAGCAATATTTTCGTCGAAACGCGTCAGACCAAAAATTGAGCAGGCCTTCCCCGGATCGAAAACGGCGCACAACGATCGCAGTCACACGATCGTCGCTTCAATGACGAATATTAAATTTTAAACTATTTTTTTAGTGACTGGAAACGGGAGGTCAAAGTTACCATTGTACCCCTCAGGCCTTCGGCTTTTGAGGACAATGGTTACTTTGACCTCCCTCAGGCCTACAAGTGTCCGTGCATCATACCCCTGCTACCAATAACTTATAATATGCTCTTGGTTATATATACCTTCACTCCCATCTCTCTCCCAACATCACCCACCCACCCCACTCGTGTTTTTTATTCGTCTGGAGCAATAGCTCCCCTGTGTCACGTCACTGTCCTAGAGTGTCAGCATGTGTAATTCTCCCTGTGTCACGCCACTGCGCTAGTATCAGTATTTGTAATTCTCCCTGTGTCACGTCAGTGCGCTAGTATGAGTATTTGTAATTCTCCATGTGTCACGTCAGTGCGCTAGTTTCAGTATTTGTAATTCTCCTTGTGTCACATCACTGTGCTAGTATCAGAGTTTGTAATTCTCCTTGTGTCACATCACTGTGCTAGTATCAGTGTTTGTAATTCTCCCTGTGTCACGTCACTGCGCTAGTATCAGTATTTGTAATTCTCCCTGTGTCAAGTCACTGTGCTAGTATCAGTATTTGTAGTTCTCCCTGTGTCACGTCACTGCGCTAGTATCAGTATGTGTAATTCTCCCTGTGTCACGTCACTGTGCTAGTATCAGTATGTGTAATTCTCCCTGTGTCTGTGTGTGTGTTCCAGACCAGGGTGTGACGACTGACGGCCAGCTTCACGTGGAGATGTTAGCGGACGCTGTGTACGACAACTCCACTCAACAGTTTCACGTCCAGTTGGCCTGTGGTCACTTCCTGCCGGTGTGGTCAGCCAGGGCCAGGGTGATTTGGAAGGTG
>BTPG01000007.1:109136237-109426237 GCA_036245525.1 Semisulcospira habei | reverse complement strand
GTGATTCCCCTTGGTTTGCATACAGTTCTGCAAGCGCTAGCCTCACCTGTCTGGTTTGTGAGTATCTATAACTCGAGGCAAATTTGTATCGTTACATTGTTGTGTAATGTTCTGTGCATCTACTGTGGGAAATCAGGGTATTTACCCGACCACATATAGTAGCGCACCTTCATGTTTGTGTATGTATGTTTCTGCTGCCTACTTCCTAAGTTCCGGAGAAAGACATGGGTTATATAAGAGACCTGATCCATTGTATTTGAGGATGGAAATGATCGTCTTATTCTATAAGTGCGTATTTCTCTGTGGGCTGGCGATTGGGTGCCTGATAGGCGGGGGCAGGGGATCTAACTGTTTGTCTGTCCAGCGCTGTGATTCCCCTTGGTTTGCATACAATTCTGCCAGCGCTAGCCTCACCTGTCTGGTTTGTGCGTAAAATGTCCTGTTTTATATGGACAGACACCATCCGGACAGAGCCTCCCCAGCACTGCCTACGACAACGGCCGCTTCCTGCTGTCTGTCCCCAACCCCGTCGTCAGCGGAGAGTACACCTGTGTCATAGACAACACCTCGGCGGCCAGTCTGTGTGTAGGGAGTGGTTCCCCTTTACACAGAGGCGTCACAGTCAGCGTTGACGGAGTGCAGGCCCGTTTTGCTATTATGGATGCCCAGCTGACCAGTACCCAACAAAAGGACGCAGCCCTGGAGACCCAGCTAACCAGCTACCATCAGGAGAACACGGCCCTGAGACAGCAGCTAGAGACTGTACGTCAGAACCTGACCTCCATGATACGTGAGTCACATCGAGTCTTCTCAAAAAATATTTTTAATTATTTTTTGGTACTGGAACTGAATAAAGGGAACCTTCAGATTTCGGATACCAATGCCGATGTCACGTAATTTTCTCTTGCCAGTAACCATGCCAACTCATGCCTCTTCATGCGAGAGAAGCAAATCAAGATTTGTGCGTGGGGTTATAAATAGACAAAACAACTTCACTGTGGCTATTGACAGTAGACACTGTCCCCAAATCAAATAGTCAGGCTACAGCACGTAGATCATAAAAATTGCGGTTCAGTCAAGGCCTTTCATCTGCAAGAGGCATAAATTATATTCTTCTGCCCTGCGGCCTTCAAGATTCGTGAGAGTTATGTCTCTTGCTAGCAAGGAGTGGCCTCACTTACATCCCCAGTCTGAGCTGCTCATCCGGGGTAAACTGCGCTGTAGACGCCTGTCTGTTTGTTCCCTGTCTTAGGGGAAGTTATCGCATCAATCCAGCAAAACGGTCCGCATGCTTTTATGTGGATGTTTCGAGTATCAGGGGACGCAATAGCTTCTATTACCGGCAACTGGCCACAAGTTCGCACAGTAACCGTTATGACCGATAGACCCAGACTGATTTTGTTCTAAAATGTGCGTCTCTAACCCGGCTTTGGCTGTCGGTAGCGCTTTTTGTCGAGGTGATTCCTGAAAGACAAAAAGCGCTACCGACAACTAAAGGGTTACAATTACTAGATGTTTGCTGTCTGTGGTTGTGGATCAGAGCCGTAAGGTAAAAAATCACAGACCCGCAGCACACAACTAGTAAATTCATTGATAATCTGACCATCAACTCGGATAAAATATGACTTCACATGACAATACCAAACCTCTTCTACAGCTCAGGACATCGGGATGATCAGGATCTTCAAATTGGTTCAGTTCTGTCCCATGAGATAAGGTCAATACAAAGAACGCTGTAATACTGCATGTAGTTTAACCCGTTGGGTGTCGGTAGCGGTTTTAGTCCTGAAGGAATCATCGCGACCAAAACCGCTGCCGACACCCAAAGGTTTAACAAATACCCACGACGCCCATTGATTTGACCTTCCCTCTCTGTGCCAGATACCGATACATATATACTTCAGTTGATGTACACACATTTTCTTATTAATTCTGTCTACGTGTGTTAAACAGTGACCGCTGCCCGGAGTGTGTCCTTTCACGCTCAGCGACAGCCAATGACCAGACTGTGAACGGTGAAGACACACTGATATTCAACTTTGTCTACTCTAACGAAGGCGGAGCCTACAGCGCTACCACGGGTGTGTTTACCGTTCCTGTTGATGGCACCTACGCCTTCTTCGTCACCTTCATGACCGACGCTGCCAGTGTGACAAAGAACACTGAAGTTTATCTGGCTGTGGACGGCGTATACAAGTGTTTTTCCCTCTCTAGTTACGAGTCTGGTCAGTATGAGTCCAACAGCTGTAGCGCTGTTCTGGTTCTGAAGGCCGGGCAGCGCGTGGATGTAAGAAGTATCACCAGTAATTCTCGCTATCACCGGCTAACATACTTCAGCGGGGCCCTCTTGCACGCCGCCATGCCATAGACAGAACCAGCATGGGGTGACCTAACAAGTTTCTGAAACATTTAGTAAAAAATAAAATCATTATCTCATTCGAAGCGCCACGCATCCCTAGCTGCGAAAGTGGTCGTATAGAGTTGCCGCCGCAAACGCTATACGACACTTTTGCATCTATGGATGCGGAGGGTCTTGTATCAGTTACTCCCCTTGTGCATGCAGACAACGGTAGTGTAAACATTGTGTGTGATCGTACTGTCAACAATGCCGGCGGCTACAACACCACGGGCAATAATCCTCAAGCAACACAATGTTGATCCTGAACAAAAAGTAATTATTTACGTCCCTTTGTAGTGACTGCAATCATTGATGATAAAAACTAAAATACCCATTGATTTTAAATACAATTAGAAACAGAATTTTAAAAAATCTCTCTCTTGGCTTGACTTCGCGAACGAAGATTTTATAGGAGTTGCCCACGACGTCTGCAGGCTTGTTCGTGGCTGCGGAGGCCAATCCGGGACAGGCAGGTTCGACCGCAGTGGCTGCAGGGGGAGGTATGGCCAGGGTTCTGAGTTGCGGCATCTCTGTTTTTTCTCCTGAGCCGCTTGTCCTTAAGGCTAGCTCTGCGAGAGTCCTCAAAGGAGACAGCTGCCTTGTAAATGGTGGAGCGCCAGGTGTCACGGTCCACAGCAAGCGAAGACCACCGGTGGTGGTCGATTTGGCAGGCACTAAGTGACTTTTTGAGACAGTCTTTGTATCTCTTCTTTGGTGCCCCTCTGTCACGGTGTCCAGTAGCAAGCTCGCCGAACAGAGTGATCTTTGGTAGGCGATGATCCTCCATCCTGGAGACATGCCCCGCCCAGCGGAGATGTGTCCGCAGCAGCAAAGACTCGATGCTCACAGTTTCAGCCTGTTCAAGGACCTCGACGTTGGTGACATAGTCACTCCAGTGAATGCCCAGGATGGTGAGCAGGCAGCGCTGGTGGAAGCGTTCGAGGAGTCGTAGTTGGCTGCGGTAGAGGGCCCAGGACTCGGAACCATACAGCAGGGTGGTGAGGACCACAGCTCTGTACACGCTGATCTTGGTGCCTGTTTTCAGCTGTTGATTGTGCTATACCCGCTTGAAAAGTCGCCCGAAAGCGCTGTTCGCTTTTGCCAGCCTGCTGTCAAGCTCCTTGTCCAGCTTGGCGTCCGACGTGATATTGCAGCCAAGGTAAGTAAACTGGTGCACTGACTTTAGTTCAGACTCGCCAATGGTGATGTGAGGAGGGCGATACACTGTCTTGGGTGCCGGCTGATGGAGCACCTCTGTCTTTTTCAGACTGACCTCGAGTCCAAAGAGCTGGGCAGCGTCTGCGAAGCAGGACGTGATGCGCTGCAGGGCTCTCTCTGTGTGTGCAACGAGGGCAGCGTCATCAGCAAAAAGCAGCTCACGAATCAGTTGGTCTAGGGTTTTCGTGTGGGCCTGCAGTCGTCTGAGGTTGAACAGGCTGCCATCGAGACGATACCTGATGTACACTGCATCGTCATCATCGAGGTCCACTGTGGCCTGCTTCAACATCATGCTAAAAAAGATGGTGAAGAGGGTCGGTGCCAACACGCAGCCCTGCTTTACGCCGTTGAGAATAGGGAATGGTTCTGAGAGGTCATTGTTGAGTCTGACCTGGCCTTGCTGGTCCTCGTGCAGCTGGACAATCATGCTGAGGAACTTTGGGGGACAGCCAAGTCGCTCCAGGATCTGCCACATGCCTTGCCTGCTCACAGTGTCGAACGCTTTTGTTAGGTCGACAAACGTTACGTACAGCCCTTTGTTCTGCTCGCGGCACTTCTCCTGAAGCTGTCTCAGCACAAAGACCATATCGGTGGTGCTCCGGTTTGCTCTGAAGCCACACTGGCCCTCTGGGAGGTGGTCTTCAGCGATGGCAGGTACCAGCCGATTCAGGAGCAGCCTTGCAAGAATTTTCCCAGCAATGGACAGCAGGGTAATTCCCCGATAGTTGGAACAGTCAGACTTCTCGCCTTTGCTCTTGTACAGGGTGATAACGACAGCATCATGGAGATCCTTTGGTAGTGTTCCTTCCTCCCAGCAGCAGAGAAAGAGGTCATGGAGCTTGTTGTGCAGTGCTGTGCCTCCATGTTTCCAGATCTCTGGCGGTATTCCATCAATGCCTGCTGCTTTGCCACTCTTGAGCTGGTGGATGGCTGTGAGGGTCTCTTCAGCGGTGGGCGGTTCGTCCAATTCAACCTTTACTGGGAGGTGTGGGATTTGTAGGACGACTGCTTCTTGAACAGTGCGCTCAGCGCTGAGGAGGCTCTGAAAGTACTCCGACCAGCGGTTCAAGATGGAGGTATTATCTGTGAGGAGTGCCTGGCCATTCGCGCTTCGCAGGGGACTTTGTACCAGGTGCCTGGGGCCATACACTGCTTTCAGTGCTTCGTAGAAGCCCCGAGTCACCATTGTCAGCGCAAAGCTGGGTCCTCTGTGCAAGTCTGGTCCACCACTCATTCTGGAGATCTCTGAGCTTGCGCTGGAGACTGCTGCAGACGAGGCGGAAGGCAGACTTCTTCACAGGGCAGGAAGGCTGGGCTAGGTGGGCCTGATGGGCGGCTCTTTTTTTTTTTTGCTAGGTGTTCCTGGATCTCAACATCGTTTTCGTCAAACCAGTCTTTGTTCTTCTTTCTAGCGAAACCCAAGACTTCTGCAGAGGATTTTGCAATAGCAGTTTTCAGTTGTTCCCAGAGTGTTTCAGGGGAGGAGTCTGCTGGGTCCGCTGTGTCTTTGAGCCTGCGCTGTAAATCTGTCTGAAAGGCAGCTTTCAAGTCGTCGCGCTGAAGGCTGGCAACATCAAGCTTTTTCTTGGGGGGCCCCCATTTCTTGGGTTTTGGCTTCACGTGGAGCCTGAGTTTGCAGCGGACAAGGCGGTGGTCAGTGTGGTACTCTGCGCTGGGCATCACTCTGGTGAGGAGGACATCACTGCGGTCCCTCTGAAAAAATATATATCGCTAATACACAGAGGTAAATGGAAATCTGTTTTCTTCAAGACTGCAATAAAACAGCAGATACAGCACGAGGTGATGTTGACCCGGTACCCTTGGCTATTCACTTCTGATCTCTCTCTCTCTCTCTCTCTCTCTCTCTCTCTCTCTCTCTCTCTCTCTCTCTCTCTCTCTCTCTCTCTCTCTCTCTCTCTCTCCCTCCCAGCAGCTTTCAAAAAATCAAAAATAGTGCCTGTTCCTAAAGCAAACGATTCTTCTGAAATTAATAACTTTCGCCCCATTTCCCTTCTATCAGTTCTCTCGAAGCCTCTGGAAAAGCATGTTCACAAACATCTTCTGGAATTTCTTGAAAAAAGGTCCCTACTATATCATCACCAGTCAGGTTTTCGTCCCAAGCATTCATGCCATACTGCACTCGCACGAATAGTGAATTCGTGGGTCAACAGCATAAATGATAATAAAATGGCTGGTGCTGTCTTCTTGGATCTAAGAAAAGCGTTTGATCTTATCGATCATACCATCTTACTGAAAAAGCTTGCCACCTACTTAAACAAAAAGAGCCCCTCAGCTCTTTCGTTTCTGAACTCCTATCTTACAAAAAGAACACAAACAGTCTATGTCAATGGAAATTGTTCTTCTGAACAATTTGTGGAGTATGGAGTGTGGTCTATTTTAGGCCCACTACTGTTTTGTATCTTCGTTAACGATCTACCGTTACATGTAACGTGTAGTGAGACTAAATGTGACATGTTTGCCGACGACTCAACATTACATTCCGCTGGTAAAACTGTGCCTGAAATTGCAAAAAGTCTTCAAGAGAGTCTTCATGAAGTCTCTCGGTGGTGTAATGAAAATCGCATGCTTGTAAATCCCACAAAAACAAAAAGCATGCTTATCACAACCGCCAGAAACATCAGCTCAAACCTCCATCACTCAACCTTTCTTTGGACTCCATCTCAGTTGAGCAGGTCAGTCAACACCGCCTGCTTGGAGTAATAAGATGATGATCTAAGCTGGCATAACCACCTATATTATATGAGAAAACATTTGTCCAAAAAGTTGTTTGTACTTTCCAAACTTAAAACGATCATTGACCTTAAGACACGCAAACTATTTTTTAATGCCTACATTAAACCACACATTGATTATGCCTCAAAAATATGGGATGGCTGCAGTGAAAATCACTTCAAGAAGATAAACTCATTATACAAGCGCGCTGCTAAGCTTATCCTCCCTGATCCGTCTTTATCCACTGATGCCAAGCTGCAGGCCATCGGACTTCTCCCTTTGGTTAAGCACCTCGCACTAAACAAATGTGTACTGATGCACAAAATTCTTAACGGGAAAGCTCCACCTTACTTATCTAGGCTTTTTTCGCAAACTGAAAAAAAATACAGCACCTCCAGGAACAGTCTCTCTATAAAAAGGCCCCGTATAGACCTGTTCAAATCTAGCCTGTCTTATTCAGGTGCTCTTTTATGGAATTCCCTTCCTCCCACTATTCAACAAACCACGTCCCTCTCTCTGTTTAAAAGTAGAGTACATGATTACCTTTCTAAGACATCGTTATGCTGATCCTTTCTTCTTCTTTGTTTTTCGACATAATACGCTTCATGTTTTTTAATTTTTTTTTTTCATCTAGCCTCCAAATTGTTTGTTCAGTTTCCTAACTTGTTTTTGATAGTACAAAAAATATCATACCTACTTATATGTTAGATAATTATGTGCGCACGTACGTGTGTATGTGTATGTACAAAAGTGTGCATGTGCACGAGTACATGTATATGTGTGTCTGTGTGTGTGTGTGTATGCGTGTGTGTGACATTTATTATTAGTTAGTTTTTGTTGTTTGGTTGGTGTTCCTTAAGTAGCTTAGCAAGGACAGATTGTAAGAAAGGCCTGCGCGCCTAATATCTCAATCCTTGGAAAATAAAGTTTCGTTCGTTCGTTCTCTCTCTCTCTCTCTCTCTCTCTCTCTCTCTCTCTCTCTCTCTCTCTCTCTCTCTCTCTCTCTCTCTCTCTCTCTCTCTCTCTCTCTCTCTCTCTCTCTCTCTCTCTCTCTCTCTTATCTGGCGATGCAATTTGTTTGCAGATGTCCGCTACTCTCAACGTGTCGTCGGCAAAAATATGTACAATTAATTTTTCTTTGCAACATAGTCTATTAGACGTCTCAAATTGGTGCCGAGACAACTACATGATACTTAACCCATTTAAAATAGAGTGCATGCTAATCACTACACGTCAAAAGCACCAGCTAAACCCACCGCCACTTAGCCTTTCCCTTAACTGTCAGCCAATTAAACAAGTTAAGGTTGTAGGACACACCTCTTTCGCGCATCTTTTCTGCGCATTTAGATACCGCTATCTTGCGTCTGCCGTGACCTGAGACTAGAGGTCACCGAAAAAAACCGCCGTACGGCAAGTCGTATTGCAAACAAGCTCAATTTATCGATAATTGACAAAAGATATATACTGTCTGAAATAGGTGTGTAAGCTGACTGTTTCTATGCATAAAATGTTGTGTTTCCTCAGAAATAAGATACCTTTGCATAAGTTGCGACAAGTCATCGAGCGTCAGTAGTAACGCATAACCATTTCTCAGAAGAAGAAAAAAAAAAAAAAAAATGAACGGGCCAACCGAACGAGAAGCAATATACGTGGCAGCCAGAAACACAACAAAATCTCTTCAGCAAGGAAAAGGTAAACTAAAGTAGAAAAAGAGGTTGGTGGTGTTTGCTAAGTGACTAGAACACGAGTTACTCCTCCTTGGCTTGACTTCGCGAACGAAGATTTTATAGGAGTTGCCCACGACGTCTGCAGGCTTGTTCGTGGCTGCGGAGGCCAATCCGAGACAGGCACGAGTTACTAGTAATGATAGAAAAATGTCGTACGTAAGTGGCATATCTGACTGGTTTTCCAACTCTTAAAAAAAAAAGTTGTATGCACCGCCGTGAGATGTCACCTCGGCACGGCGTAAAACCCCAATAGCTAACTGTCCTTTTATGCATGGAAATTTACAGCCTACCTACAATGAAGAAGACTACATTTTATTGTGGGTTGACAGGGGCATGCATTCCATGTATGTCAGTCACCTCCTAGAAGTAGAACATTTCCATACATTCTCAGAGAGCCTTTACTAATACGGTGGAAGGAATGTAGTCCACATTGTAGTGATATTAAACCAGTGCCAGTGCTTATTATTTAGGAAAACGTACTGTGTGTAGTAAAAAGTCCTGCTAAGGGAGAATTTTGCATTACTAACTCAGTAACTGCTTTCAGTACTTAGTAACTTAGTTTTCTCATCCATTCTCTGTCTTATGAAGGCTATATTACAGATTAGGAGATAGGTCCAGCATTTTTTTAGTTCAAGGATGGTGCCAGAATAACTTGGCGGATGAGACGCCAATCTATTCTGGCACCACCCTTGAACTATCATAGTCACATTTATTTCAAGCAGTGGGTGTATCAGGATTAAAAGGGTTACCTAGTAAAACGCTACTTTGACTGAAACCCTAATATTTGTTGACTACCATTTTGGATGACCGTAGAATGTGTGAAAAATACAAATTTGACTAGTACAAAAGCAAGCCTTTATGTTGAGACTCGTGACACTTATTTCAGCTACCTTTTGGAAAGGTCACACAGGTTGTGAATCAGTTATGCGCATGAGGCGTACAGACGTGACTTTGCCATTGTTGTTTGTTCTTTGCGGTTTACAGTTTTTGTCGCATTTATTTTGAAAGTAATAATCTGCCCCTGCATTTAGTTCACGCAAAGTGAAATTGTCATGCTGCCGAACAACACAGTAATAATCATGTATTTCATTTCAGGCTAATACTGCTGTTGACCTCTCGCTGTGGAGTCTCAGTACTTTCACCCAGAGTACATACTTGCAAACAAGCGCAGAAGTATGACGTCTACACCAACTGACCAAGGTCACACTCACAGCTCAAGTGAAGTGAGGGAAGGTGACACGTATTCTCCTGGACTCAAGGTAAGTCATACCAGTAGATCTGTGATGAGAATCAGGTGCAGAACACAACACAACTATGGTGTGAATGAACACATCATACTGTAATGCCTTCTTTCATTGGCTCATGTGCGAAGCAAGTGTAAGGCTATGTTCTGGGCCATTGGTCGTCCATGGTAAACTTTAATGTTGGCATTCTCTCGGAGACCATTCAAACCACAGTCTTCAAACGTAGCTGAAGGATACTTTGTGGCAAGACCTTTCTTACTCTTAGCCTACCAGTTTGCGTTCAGGCCAAGGGTCATGAGAAATCAAGAAATAGGTAAAAAAAAAAAAAAAATAGCCATATTTGACAAAAGATATTTTTTCTCCAATACTATTCACAACTGTACATAAGCCAGCCCTTTACGTATGCTTAGACTCATGGCACTTAAATTTCAGTCACCTTTTGGAAAGGTCACACAGTTCAGATTAAGAAAATGATCAGTTTTAAATGCACACGAGGGATCCAGGCTTCACCATTCTTGTTTGTGGTGTTCACAGTTTATTTCACATTAGTTTGAAGGTAGTAATGTGTAAACTAAATGTAGGGACGAATTGGGTGGGTGGGTGGGTGGGTGGGGGGGACTCCCCCCACTGGCCCCGAATTGTTCATAATGCTATAACAAAGTCCCTGTTTGTGGAGTTTGGAAGCGACCCACCCTGAAATAAGATCAGAAGTGAAATTGCCATGCTGCCGAATAACACGATAATAAACATGTATTTCATTTCAGGTCAGTGCTGCTGTTGACGTCTCACTACAGAGTCACGCCCAGAGGGTATACTTGCAAACAAGCACAGAAGTATGACGCCTACACCAAGAAGAGGCAAGAGCTAGTCAGGTCATGTTTGCTCAAAGGAGAAGGCCACAGCTAAAAGCAGGCAATTTCAGTTCCAGCAGATCAACTAAAGTGAGCGAAGGCGACACTTATTGTCTTGGACTCGAGGTAAAGCATACCGATTGATTTGTGAATAGAATCAGGTTCATAACAAAACACAACTGGTTGAAACACATCACACTGTAATGCTTTCTTTCATTTTGAAGATGGTGTAGTAGTAGTACCAGCATTCTCAACAACACCGAATGCTAAAATCACTTGCTGTCAACAAGTGGCACCATATTGCATTTGATTTGAAAACTAGAGGGTTGGGCAAGTCTCCAAATACTGTCGTTTTCTTTAATAAGCACTTAGTGCATACAAAAGGACTAGAAAAATCTGAATACTACCCATTTGGTCCAGTGTGTGCTGTTGCTAAACAGCAATGCGTTGTGTCCTGTTTGAAACAATTTCTGCAAGTTACACTTTGAATATTGATGCTGATTCTAGATATATGTATACACCCTTTGTGGTCATTTCAAGCTCAATGGCGTCTAATTTTTGGCGCATGTGTGATAGCAAAAGTAAGTGTTTGTAATGGGTCATCCGTCAACTGTCTGTTACCTGTGGGCAACTTTAACATTGGCATTTCCTCGAAGACTATGCAAGCCTCAGACTTCAAACTTGGCACAAGGGTACTTTGTGGTAAAATAATTCTAAACATACCAATTTCTGTGACCTTTCAAAGGTCATCTCAAGTAGTATTTTCAACTTCAAACTCAAACTTGCTATGGAGATACCACATGATAAGGGTGACAAAAGTTAGTTTCGGGTAGAGTTGTAGTTTTTATCAATGTTTTTGCAAACTTTTCAATAAAATTTGGCATGATGATAACACTTTTCTGTGCTACTAATGTAATCAGCCCCTCACAGAGGTCAAGGGTCACAGAGGGTTGACAAATGTGTGAAAAATGAAGGGATTTGGAAAATACTCAGGTTTCACTGGTACAAAATCCAGCCCTATACTTATGTTTAGACATTTTCAGAGACCTGTTGGAGAAGTCAAGCCAAGGTCAAAAAGGACAGACATATTATGTGGATTGGTCATACTTGTGAACCATAAGGACATTGCCTTTCTTGTTCATGTTCTGACTAATGTCATATTATGCATGTATGTACTTTGTATAAATACTTGCAAACATATATGCACGCAATATGTGCATGTCAGAACTTTTTTTGATACAAAATTATCATTTGCAGGTTGCGAAAGATGAGGGAAGAAGAGTTCAGCGGGTACATCTCTCCGCGATGGCCAACCGACGAGAAGGCAAAGGAAGTGAACTGATTGTCCTGTGTAGGAGGGCAGACATCCTGTTATTTTGATGTCCATCCACCAGGCTGGCCACAATGTCAAGGTTTTGGACAGTCACATCATTCGCAATGCAGCAAAAGCCTGTGCCTTACTGCCTGAGCTGATGCATAGCCATATATTAGGAGAAGGGAAAGCAGGCTTTAGGCCTGGCTATTCAACTGCAGACACAACAGCAGTGGGGCAGTGACAACAAAGTGACAATGACAAAACTCGAGAAAATAGAAATAAAGAGGGAGTGTTTCCATAAGCCTGACATAGAAGCAGCGGGGCGACAAAATTGTAACGTGCAGTTGAGCAGTTCAGGGGCTATTGTACAGTGATGGGGGTGTGCTTTGTGTGTTTTCATATAACAATGTGACAAAGCGATTTGACACCCATGTTGTAATTTGTAGTGCAGTAAAAAGGTGAAAAATATCTGTATTTTGACCAAAAAGATGTTTTCTCAAGTATAAACAACTTCAAACCCATACTTGGTACAAGGTGGTAAGAACTTTTCATGCATACTAATTTCGTATGCATGGAAGGTCAGAAAGGTCAAGGGTCACAAGAAATCGGGAAATAGGTACAAGATAGCCATAGCCCAAAGATGTTTTTTTCTCAAGTATTCCTAACTGTAACCCTAAACTTGGTAAAGAGATACCTGATGGTAAGACCTTCCTATGCATATTTATTTGGATGACCCCACCTCAGAAAAGTTACTTTTTGTCACTCTCCTGTCATGTCGCGATTTGGAAATGCAGCTTAATATGTATTAGTTTTTGATTATCCAAGGAAAACCCCTTTACTGCCAATGTGTTCATTTTTCGAAGACATTTCAGCATATAAACAGGTCTTGTTTGTGACAAGTTCCGAAATACTGGCATACATCAATCATTCAAAATATGTACTCCACAGCTGACTCTTATGGGTTAGGAAACAGTGGTACAGATAGATTTTTTTGCAGCGTCGGTGTGAAACAAGGAGAAAACTTATCACTGCTCCGCTTTGCATGATTATAAATGATATACATTCTGAAAATGGTCATTGGCCTCAGAGTATAACACCCATGGGTCCTTTCTGAAGAGGGGGTGTGCCAAAATATAGAAATGCAGCCCGGGGGGGGGGGGGGGGGGGGAGATAGGGGGATAGGTATGTAGTATATATATACATATGTCATTAAACCCTCTGCTCAAAATATACCAAATGTGGACTTGCGCAATGAAAATCGCAATACTTCTAAAGAGTGAGTTGACCATGTAGTTCTTGCATTACCCTCCATCTGTCACAGCAGATTTCAGTGGTTGGGTGATAACTGATCATAGGCATATGAGGGGGAGCTGGGTGGCTCGGTGGTAGTGTGTTTGACTCTCATCCCAAAGGTCCTGGTTTCGAATACAGCTTGGGTCAAAATTTGTTCAGACCCTATTTCTGTGACCCATCTTTGAAATCACCTTTTATGGACAAAAGATGTTGAGCCCTAAACATTTAACATTTTGTATTTGAGGTAGTTACTTTTGTATGGGTGCCTATGTGCATTTTAGCCTAATATGCTTTCAACATACTTGACTGTACATGTATACTTTAAATGAATGTCTGCAAATACAGCATTTCTTGTGAAAATAAACAGATATTATTCTTTACTCACAATGATCATGTGTAAACATAACGGGGCATATTGAAACATGTGACGTTTGTTTTGTTTCCTTATAATTTTTAACCAAAAACTGCTGGGAAACTGAGATTCAGCTGGAGAGATAGGTACATCCACTACCAATCTGTTCACAAACATCTTTCAACCAGAGATGTTCACTGACCTGCTTTCACGGATACACCAAAGGAGCATGTAGCATTGCTTGCAGCAGGTATATTAAAACAAATTCACATTATTCATTAATTAATGTTTGTAGATGATGCCAGGACAAAATTTTAAAAAAAACACTCTGTGACGACACTCTTTGGTGTGCTTTTTCATCAGTGAATCTGTGAATGATTGAATGAATGTAAACATGTAATGTAAACATGCTCACAATGCCTGGCTGAAAAAAAATGAATGAACAAATGTACCGAGGTAACCAGTATGCATTTTTATCCAAGACTGAAAGTGGTTTGTTGGTTGGTTCATGGTTTAACATTCACATTACAACAGTGATGATAATCGCATATTTTAAATTAAAAAAACAAAACAAAATTACCACGCGTTTCTTTTATATATATATAAAAGAAACGCGTGGTAATTTTGTTTTTTTTTTGTATATATATATATATATATATATATATATATATATATATATATATATATATATATATATATATATATATATATATATATATATATATATATATATATATATATATTTGGCTTTGTTTTTGTGTGTGTGTGTGTGTGTGTGTGCGTTTGTTTCATTTAGCGAAGTAGAAACTGTATGGGGTTTTTTTGAGCAGGGAAAAGAAATATCCATCTACGGGGATTGAACCCTGGTTACCTGCGTGGCAAAAAGAGTATTTTACCACGGCACTAATTCAACTACTAAGGGATAATTGGTGCATTTAATTACTTATAGATAAACCTTCTCATCCCGTATCTGCCGTTGTTGTTTGTTCCAGTGTACTTTCCCACTGTCACCAATAGTGATCGAAGACTAGTAGTTTGCAACAGTTTGGGCGTAGGTTATACTTGTTGGTTTGGCGTCGTTGATTTCCTCTCTCATGCGGGCTTGGGACTGGCTACGCCGGAGATATGATCTGCCGGAAGTCAGACATCGCTTGTATCCCTTTTTGAAAACGCACTCGCAAACGACCCAAAGTGCCAATTTTTGCGCGGGACCCCCTCATTTTTTCATAAATAATGTGTGTGATATGATCTAAAGTACGACTTTATCGAATAAAAAGGGCCTGAGCAATTGCCCAACATTGCAAACACTTGTAATGTTATTGATAACATCCGGGCACTTTGCGAATTTACAACATACACTTTTCTCGATTGCACTTAGAATTCCAATTATCAGAGCACACTTTTTTTACGAGAAAATACTAACATACTTTATGAAGTGACCGAAATGTTTCTTTATCATTTTAACACACTATTCGATAAATTTTTATTGTGTTCTGAAATCAGCTATTTTGCGTGTTTTTGCTTATGGGGTAGGTCACGCAAAAGGCTCAAACTTACAAATATGCCCGGGACCATGGGTCTTTCAGGGTGGCAATAGCCTCCAGACTCAATAAGGCTCTCAAAAAACCCTATAAGCGGCAGTTTTCAATTAAAAAATGTAGGTATAGTATACAACCTTAAGGAGCGCCGGCTGTTAGGCGTCATTATAGACGATCAATTGACATGGCATGTGCATGTAAACAGTGTGTGCAAAATTGTGTCCAGAAATCTTTTTCTCCTTTCAAAACTTATTTACTTTACGAACTCACCAACTAGAAAACTCTTCTTCAGCGCTCACATCCAGTCTTTAGTCTCCGATCACTTTGGTGCCAGTGGGACAGTAAACTCAATGAATGAATGAATGACATCCAGTCCCACATTGACTACGCATCTACAGTCTGGGACGGGTGTAGTGATGCGTGCTTAAAAGAGGCTTAATTCCCTCCACCGGATGGCAGCCAAGCTAATCCTTCCTAATAGCAGAGACAGCACTAACGAGCGACTTAGGGCCCTTGACATGCTTCCGTTACGTAACCTCTTTCTGTTCAATAAGGGCGTGTTAATGTTTAAAGTCCGAAAATCCAAAACCCCGCGGTATGTCTCGGATTTGTTTAAGGATGCTAACACACCATACAAGACATCAGGAACAAACTGTCAGTACCTAGGCCACGACTTGATATATTCAAAACTAGTCTGTCTTACTCAGGGGCCAAACTGTGGAACTCGTTTCCGGCCACTGAATATTACCGAGGCATCTTCATTGTCCACCTTCAAGGCAAGACTATTCCGGCACTTAATTGAGCCGCCGAACAAAGCGCACGCGACAGCTGCGTTCTGAATAATGATTGTTATTAAACATGCAAATGTATGGGCGCGTGTGTATGTGTGTGTGTGCGGAACAGTGTTTTTTGTGCATATTTGTTATGCTGGTGTGTGCGTACATGTGTGTGTGTGTGCGCGCGCGTGTGTGTGTGTGTGTGTGTGTGTGTGTGTGTGTGTGTGTGTGTGTGTGTGTGTGTGTGTGTATGTGTGTGCGTGCATCTTGCGTGCATGTATGTGTGTGTTGGGTTAGTCAGAAGGAAGTAAAACGTCTAGATAATCTTGACGTTTATGCTTACAGTTTTTGCGTTCAATGTACCGAATGTAGTCTTATCAGTGTGCAATGTATACTATATATGTGTTTATTATGTAATAGTATTTCATGTACCGTGTGTAATGCATATTAGCCAGACGTGGGTCGGGACTGTGCTTCGTCTGACGCGGACGTTGGTTGAAGGCCCGGGACATACATCACGATACAACGTGTGTCCCGGCCTTTAATCCAATGGTTGAACCGTAGCGGGGTCTGACCTAACTCTGCTTTACGTACTTCCGTGCGTGTGCGTGCGCGCGTGTGTGTGTGTGTGTGAGTGTGTGCAAGCGCGTGTGCGTGCCGGCGTGCGTGCGTGCGTGTGTGCGTGCGTGTGTGTGTGTGTGTGTGTGTGTGTGTGTGTGTGTGTGTGTGTGTGTGTGTGTGTGTGTGTGTGTGTGTGTGTGTGTGTGTGTGTGTTTTCATGTAGTTTGTAGCAAGGACAAGAATGAAAAAAAGGTCTGCGCACCTATTCTTTTATCCTTGGAAAATAAAGTTTCATTTCATTTCATTTCTCTCTCTCTCTCTCTCTCTCTCTCTCTCTCTCTCTCTCTCTCTCTCTCTCTCTCTCTCTCTCTCTCCTCTCTCTCTCTCTCCTCTCTCTCTCTCTCTCTCTCTCTCTCTCTCTCTCTCTCTCTCTCTCTCTCTCTCTCTCTCTCTCTCTCTCTCTCTCTCTCTCTCTCTCTCTCTCTCTCTCTCTGACTAACGGCGTGAAATACGCATGGAGTGTGTAAATAACTTATTCGCATTTTGTAATTTCTTATTGTTGTTGTTGTTGATGTACGTTTTTCCAGAGTTTTCATGTGATGGGCCGATGGCCTTAACAATAAAATGATTGAGTCTTGAGTCTTGACTAACCCAAGTAAAGACTGTGCCACAATATGGCGTGCGATAAATTTAGTTACTAGAGGCACGAATAAAAGCACAGCTCCTTTACCGCCGCATCTCACAGCAAACAGCTTCAACAGCCACTTCGTCTCCGTAGCAGAATCATTAATTCCGCCGGGAACTGAGTCGCATGACTATGTATGCCCGGAAAACTTAGTCGATTTCTGCAAGCAGAGAACTGCCGGCACAAAACCTTTCATCATACCCACTATAGCGGTCCATGAAGTTGGTAAATTAATTACATCCTTGGAAAATAAAAAATCACCAGGACTGGATGAGATTAGTGCGAAAATACTCAAGATATCCCTCCCTTACATTGTAGAGAGTATCACTTATATCTACAACCTCTGTATTAATTTTAATTGTTTTCCACTTACGCATTTAAAGACGCGAAAGTAATACCTCTACCTAAATCTAAAGATCTTAGTGAAATTAATAATTTTAGGCCCATATTACTTCTACCTGTTCTGTCCAAGCCCTTAGAACGGCATATTCACAAGCATCTATCTATATACCTGAAAGCCGAAAATTAATCTATTCATTGCAGTCGGGCTTCAGATCAGAACACTCATGTCACACTGCGCTGATACGGATGATAGACACCTGGTTATCTTCCATCAACGACTCAAAACTTACAGAAGTCATGTTTCTAGATTTTCATAAAGCCTTTGATATAGTAAACCACGAAATACTGATCAAGAAAGTATCCATGTGTACCAACAACTCGGCGTCGTTTCTCAAATCCTACCTCGAAGGTAGAAAACAAAAGGTATTACTAAATGGCTCATACTCGAATCAAGGGTTAGTGAAGCATGGCGTACCACAAGGCTCTATTCTTGGTCCCCTTTTATTCTGCTTGTTCATAAATGATCTTCCTCTTGCGATAAAAAATGAAAGCGTTACATGTGATATGTTTGCAGACGATGCTGCAGTACACACGCCAGATAAGGATATATCAAACATCAATTCACGACTGCAAAACACATTGCAAGATATTGATGAATGGTGCAGTCATAATATTATGATTTTAAACCCGGTAAAAACGGAGAGCATGGTAATTAGCACCCGCCAAAAACACCAGCTTGGCTCTCTCTCACTCAGTCTGTCCCTCAAAGGCAAAACCATCAGCCAAGTTACTAACCATCGCCTGCTAGGAGTCACGGTGGACAACCAGCTTAGGTGGCAGACACACATCAGTAATGTTTGTAAAATTGTCTCCAGAAATCTGTACATCTTAGCAAAACTTAAACACATTACTGATATGGAGACACGTCAACTGTACTTCAATGCTCATATCAGATCGCATATAGACTATGCTTCTACTGTGTGGGATGGTTCGAGCGATGTCAATTTGAAAAGATTGAACTCTCTACATCAGAGAGCTGCCAAACTAATACTCCCTGATCCCAGCTTAACTACTGACCAAAAATTGGCAGCCTTAAAAATTCTGCCCCTGAAAGATCATCTAATTTACAATAAGGGAATGGTTATGTTCAAGGCATTAAACGATAAGCTACCCCGATATATCACATCGCTATTTACCGTCCAGTCATCAACAGATCAAGAAAATCCCTTATTGTGCCGCGACCTAGAATTGATCTTTATAAAAAGAGTTTGACGTTCTCTGGCTCTAGTCTTTGGAATGCCTTGCCTAGAAACGTCACGACATCAGCTACTTTCTCGTTTAAAGTCAGTCTCACCAAGTACTTATTTTTGTCAGCAGCATCCCCGTGACTGTGCACATATTGAAAAATACTATTTCTCACTAGATTATTAATTGCGTGTATCATAGGTTTCGACTGATGACTCATATTTATTCGGTACAGCTTGTATTTAGCCAGCTACTCATATGACTGACTAGCTTAACGTTATAAGCCGCGTAAGCGTGTGTGTGCACGTGTGTGTGTGTGTGTGTGTGTGTGTGTGTGTGTGTGTGTGTGTGTGTGTGTGTGTGTGCGTGTGCATTGTGCGTGTGTGCGTGTGCGTACGTGTATATTAGAGATAGAGAGTGGCGTGCTCAAATGTGCATGCGATATGTATGCGTATTAGGTTGTGTGTATTCTTATTATATTATTTTAATTAAACCTCACAACATGTCATTATGCCCGACCAGTAAAGTTGGTAATTCCTATGTCACTTCCCCCTTACATTTTTTTTTTTCTTCATTCTTGGCTTGTGCTGTGTCATGTAATTTTTTTTCCCCTTTTCAGTAGTAGAAAACAATTAGTGCGATAGTAACTCTGTAATCAGTAGATTAGCAACGGCAAGTTCGAAAAATGGTTGTTACTACCAAAACTTTTACCGTTGTCAAATAAAGGATCATTGTCATTGTCATTGTCATTCTCTCTCTCTCTCTCTCTCTCTCTCTCTCTCTCTCTCTCTCTCTCTCTCTCTCTCTCTCTCTCTCTCTCTCTCTCTCTCTCTCTCTCTCCAGCGAGAGAGAGAGAGAGAGAGAGAAAGGGAGAGAGATAGCACCGGCATACATATTTGCCCTTGCTGTATGAACTTTAATGTACTTAATGATTTTTTGTTTATTTGCTTTACTTTGCAATTTTACTCATTTTATATTTTTGTGCGTACGCGTGTGCGGGTAGGTATGTCTGGAGTGCGTGTCCGAGAGCGTGTGTTTGTTTTTGTGCGTATGTGCGTGAGTGTGTAAGTGTGTGTGTGTGCGTGTGTGTGTGTGTGTGTGTGTGTGTGTGTGTGTGTGTGAGAGAGAGAGAGAGAGAGAGTGTTCGTGCGTGTGTGCATGCGTAATTGCGGTGTGCATGCGTGTGTGTGTGTGTGTGTGTGTGTGTGTGTGTGTGTGTGTGTGTGTGTGTGTGTGTGTGTGTGTGTGTGTGTGTGTGTGTGCTGAACTGGCCCTTCGTCTGTCTTGTACTGTGTTTGTCTTAAATGGCGTAAATCCGTGTCTGTTACGTGAGTGTGCGTGTTGGGTTTCAGTTCGCGGCGCTTTGAGTCGATTTGCCCAAAAATTGAGAAAAAGCGCCTATATAATAACGGTATTATTATTATTATTATTATGTTGTGTGAGTGCGTGTGCAAGGACATGATTGAAAAAAAGATGTGTACTTAATCATCTTTAGACCCAAATGTACTGAAAAACTATCGCCCAGTTTCCAATCTTACATTTCTATCAAAGATTCTTGAGAAAATTGTCCTTGTTCAAACTTTAAAGCATGTCAACTCTAATAGTCTGTTCAGTGTATTCCAGTCTGCATATCGTCCCCATCGTAGCACTGAAACAGCTTTGCTGAAGATATTCAATGACCTGCTTTGTGCTTTGGACGAGCGTAAGATCACAGTCCTTGCTTTGCTGGACCTGTCCAGTGCGTTCGACACTATTGACCATGAAATTTTGCTGTGCCGTCTTCAATCTGTATTTGGCATTGAAGGCACAGTCTTGGCATGGTTTAGTTCATACCTGACTGAACGATCCCAGATTGTTTCTGTCGACGGCTGTCGTTCTGAGCCATCACCTCTTCGGTTTGGTGTACCCCAGGGCTCGGTCCTAGGACCTGTATTGTTCTTACTGTATGTTCAGCCCCTGTCCGACCTGATTTGTAGTCGCTCCATTTCCCATCATGCATTTGCAGATGATACGCAGATGTACAAAAGTGATACTGTCGAGCGAGCTGTGAATGCCGTCCAAAGTATAAGCCAGTGCATTGACCATGTCAAATCATGGGTGACCACCAACAAACTGATGTTAAATGATGGCAAAACTGAAGCAATGTTGGTAGCTAATCCAAGATTATCTTCGTCCCTGCCTTTACCGTCATCATTGTCTGTGGATGGAACACTCATTGGCTTCTCTGCGAGTGTGAGAAACCTGGGTGTTACACTTGACAGCGAGTTATCTATGTCACAGCATGTCAGTGCAGTGTGTAGATCCGCTTATCTGGAACTTCGTCGTATTAGTTCAGTTCGTCGCCTGCTGACCGTGGAAGCCACTAAAACACTAGTTTGTGCATTTGTGCTGTCCAAGCTAGATTATTGTAACTCTTTGCTTTGTGGCTGCCCTCAGTATCTCATTGATCGCCTCCAAAAAATTCAGAACAATGCAGCCCGGCTTGTTGTGAGAGTCCGTAAGACCGTCACACCCATCTTGAAGTCCCTTCACTGGCTACCTGTGTCCTCACGTATTCAATACAAAGTTATGTCAATCTGTTTTAACTGCCTTTCAGGCACCAGCCCAGAATACTTGTCCTCTTTGCTGCATGTGTATACACCCTCTCGTGAGCTCCGCTCCTCTTCTGATAAACGGAAGTTGTGTGTACCTTCTGTCCAAACTAAAACATTTGGTCAGCGCACTTTTGTTTATCAAGCCCCAGTGTTATGGAATACACTTCCTCTTGAGGTCAGAAACAGTGTGTGTGTGTGCGTGTGTGTGTGTGTGTGTGTGTGTGCGTGTGTGTGTGAGAGAGAGAGAGTGTTCGTGCGTGTGTGCATGCGTAATTGCGGTGTGCATGAGTGTGTGTGTGTGTGTGTGTGTGTGTGTGTGTGTGTGTGTGTGTGTGTGCTGAACTGGCCCTTCGTCTGTCTTGTACTGTGTTTGTCTTAAATGGCGTAAATCCGTGTCTGTTACGTGAGTGTGCGTGTTGGGTTTCAGTTCGCGGCGCTTTGAGTCGATTTGCCCAAAAATTGAGAAAAAGCGCCTATATAATAACGGTATTATTATTATTATTATGTTGTGTGAGTGCGTGTGCAAAGACATGATTGAAAAAATGATGTGTACTTAATCATTTATCCTTGAGAAATAAAGTTTCATTTCATTTCATCTCTCTCTCTCTCTCTCTCTCTCTCTCTCTCTCTCTCTCTCTCTCCTCTTCTCTTCTCTTCTCTTCTCTTCTCTTCTCTTCTCTCTCTCTCTCTCTCTCTCTCTCTCTCTCTCTCTCTCTCTCTCTCTCTCTCTCTCTCTCTCTCTCTCCCTCCCTCCCCCTCCCTCCCCCGCCCTCCTCCCTCCCCTCCCTCTCTCGGCTCTCTCTCTCACTCTCTCTGTTTGCAGCAGGGTTTGAGCGAAATCTCCACGTGGTGCGCAAACAATGAAATGATTTTAAATCCTTCCAAAACGGAATGCATGGCGATAGCAACCCGTCAGAAGCACCAGCTCAAGTCACTTACACTCAGCCTGACTATCCATAACGACATCGTTACTCAGGTCACGGAACACCGATTACTTGGTGTAATTGTTCATGACCAGATGAAGTGGCAATCGCACATAAATGCTGTGTGTAAAACTGTTGCCAGAAATGTTTTTATGCTTTCAAAGTTGAAGTACTTTAGCGATGTTGATGCCCGCAAGTTATTTTACAATGCACATGTCAAATCCCACATCGATTATGCGTCCACAATATGGGATGGCAGCGGTGACATACACTTGAAGAGGCTTAACTCCCTGCATCGGAGAGCAACGAAACATATCCCGCCTGATTCAGCCCTGACAACTGACGAAAGACTTGAAAAACTGAAAATGCTACCTCTTAGCAAGCATCATCTCTTAAACAAGGGTGTGGTTATGTATAAATCTGGAATGAGATTCACCCAGAATATCTTTGTAAGCTCTTTACCAAGGCAAGTTCAGGTTATTCTACTTAAAGACGAAACTTGATTACACCTCGCCCCAGGATAGATCTATTTAAAACCAGTGTATCTTTCTCAGGCGCATCTTTCTGGAACAAACTGCCTACATGTATAACACACGCTAGCTCCCTCTCCTCTTTCAAGGAATGCCTCCTCAAGTACTTGTCTGCTGATACATAATCTACCACAAGTATCCGTATCAAACTTGTGCTTATCGTATAATCAGTGCATGCTGCCGTATGGTTTGTCCATACTAATAATAATCGCCTAATTACATAATTCAAGTTTCTATTATAATCCTAATAATTTTTGCTATCTGAAGTGAATTTTCACTATGATCCAAATGATTTGCTTCGTATATAGGTCAAGTTATCATTAGCGCATGTCTGTGTGTGCGCGCGAGCGTGTATGTGTGTGCGCGCGTTGCGTGTACTTTCTGTTTTTCGTTTGTTTTTGTATGACCGAATGAATGAATGAATTTTATTTAATGTCTCTTCATCTTTAATGTCTCCTAATTTTTCTTTGTGTAATTTGGTACTATTAGTATTACAATTATTATCCTGTGTTTGTAGAGTAGCAACGGCAAGTATGAAAAATGGCACACGTGCTAATTAGGCCTCTACTTCATCCATTGAGAAATAAAGTTTCATTTCAATAAAGTTTCATTTCATTTCATTTCATCTCTCTCTCTCTCTCTCTCTCTCTCTCTCTCTCTCTCTCTCTCTCTCTCTCTCTCTCTCTCTCTCTCTCTCTCTCTCTCTCTCTCTCTCTCTCTCTCTCAGCTTGTAACAAATACGAAAAAAATAGCTCATAATTACAAGCACAGCAACGACCAATTTATTACTGCAGATTTTGACGTGATTCAGTTTCAAACGAAAACTGTATTTTTGTGATTGTTAATAGTTCGTCAGTACGAATTAAGCACAGCAAACAAGGTTGTAAACGTGTTACACCTTAACCTGTTCAGTGCCGCGAACATTTGAACACCACCCAGCTGCAAGAGGCATAGATCATCATGGGCCCCCGCGGTTGCGGGGGCTCATGAGGATCTATGCCTCTTGCTGTCACTACTTTGAATCCATGTCCCTGTGAAAGCTAGGACACGTGGATTAACAAAGAGTGCAGAAAATCTGCGTCAGCTGGCACTGATCGGGATAACCTTTTCGAGACGTGCCGCATCCGGATTCGCGGCGTAAAGCCGCGAATCCGGATGCGGCACGTCTCGAAAGAGTTAAAAGCACATAGTACACGTGGGGTTAATATTAGTTTTCACTACGCTGGCATCGACATTTACTGCTTACGACTTTCGGCAGCAACTGATAGACGTCTTACTTTAGACAGGTTTCTGAATATCCTGCAGGCAAGCTGATGCATTGTGCATCATTTTCGAACGTTTTCTTCAAATATTCATCGTTGGGACAATACAGGGCCTGGGGAGACCCATGCTTGGGCCGTGAAGGTTCAAGGACAGTGCCATATCGCCCTTGCCGTTTGCAGGAGTACTGCCAAGATAGACCCACTCGGGGAGTACGCCACACGTACACTTCTATTTAAATGAGATGCTTCTCCCCAAACAGACCCACAAATGAGATGTTTAGCATCTCATTTAAATAGTGTATTTGTGGCGTACTCCCCGATTGGGTTTATTTGGGGAGTACTCCTGTACGGGCAGATTGGCGCTATCTGACACTAACGATATTACATATTGCATATTACACGCTTGGCAGTCACCTTTTTGGTCTGGATTGACACTAACGATGAACTATCTTTATCATATTAGCTTACGAACCCCTTAAGGGGCAGTACTGATGTTGATTTGATAGTGATAATGATAGCTCCAGAGTAGTGTCACTTGTCCTACCAGCTATCCGTTCAACCAACACTGATGAGTAAGTCGTTTTGAAAATTTCACAGCACAAACAGAATAGCGCTAGACTGGAATTTTACAACAAGACGCACAATAAAATGTTACGATTACAGGAATTCGAAATGAATATGCTGACCGGAGCAAAAGAAATGCGACATTTTTAGAATCATCACAAAGAAAAGTGTTTCTGAAGAGTCCAAACTTGTCGCATTTCTTTTGCTCATCAGCATAATATGAAACAAAAAGAAATATTCACGGGGTAGGGTGTCGTGCATAATATATGTTTTATGTAATCGGAAAACGTTCAGGATCTAAATTTACACCGAACATTTTTTTTTATACATGATATGTTTGGCGCAAAATAAAATAAATAAGATTTGTTTACACAAAAACAGAACAGGAAGGAAATATGGCTGGGAATAACCTTTGGTGCTTGTATGCCGGCATACGCTTTCGCAGTTTTAACTCTTAAACTCCCAGAATTAAATGACTTTCATTCGACACAGTTCTGGGAGTGTAAGAGTTAATTAGACAGCAAATTAATATGCAAATGAACATCTTGTTGCACTGAAATCAAATTATTTTACAGACATACCGCAAGAAGCATCATCTACACGAGTATATTTTTTTTCTAGCACCATCAAATGATAAAAGAAGTGGTAAAGACTTTTCTCTGTTCCCCCGCCTGCCACCCCCCCCCCCCCCACCCCCCCCCCCCCCCAAACAAAAAAAAAATCCATCCACCTTTGGAGTGGATAGGTGAATCAAAATCCCCCAAACCCACCTCCACCCCAAAAACTGACAGGACAAAACTGAATTTCACCTAACACCTAAAAGTTAAAAAAAAAAAAAAAAAAAAAAAAAAAAAAAAAAAAAAAAAAAAACCCACTTCAAGCAAAACACTGACTTTGATATTGACGTAAAGACATCAATGTTACACTGCGTTAAGGGCATGTTCTTCGACAGCCCAGCGCAAGTAGGCTTTCATTGTGACTAGTGAATTATTTAGGACACGACGCAGCTTTCTGGTCTGTCACTGCCACTGGCTGTTCCCTCTGGCGTATTCGCCCCGGCCGTGCCCGCCCCGCCCAGACTCGCCCCAGCACTAGCTCGCTTTTTGGCCTTGTCCTGTTTCTCCTGCTGTTTCTCTCGATTCTGGACCTTCTCCTGCTTTTCTCCCTTGGGTTCCTTGGGATCTGGGTTGTCGGCCTTGGCCTGCTTAAGTCCGCTTCCCTTGCCTTCGAGAATTTCGGCTGCGCCAGTTGAGGTTCGAGTGTTTGGGCCGCCTCGTGCTTTTCCCGGACAGCCAGTCTCAGCAGAATCTGATGTGGTTGGTTCTGCGGCTGTTTGAAAATCTACTGATGTTTCAGACTTGCTTCCATCGATAACCAGTCTGCTGCTAACGCCTGCGCATTTCGCGGGTGGTAAAGACTCCACGTAATTAAGATGAGCTACTGCTTGTGGGTCTCCATCGCCTTGGGATTTTGTAGCGGACGCCGGTGGATTTTTCTGACGCTGCAGAAACGGCGGGTCAGCCGGTTTCGGCTGAGCCGCTGCCGTTTCTGCAGCGTCAGAAAAATCTTCCGGATCGTTAGAGCTTGAACGGCTGCCGGTCGTGTTGCCACTGAGATCTTGCGATGACCCTTGCTCGCTGACACTTTCCTGAGAGGGCTCAGAACTGCCAGTCCCACTGACACCCGGGTCTTCCTCTTCGGTAGGCAGGTCAGACTTCTCATGCTCCTCTGACTTTTCAGGCGCTTGACGGCTGTCAGTCGTTTGCAGCTGGGAAGCCGGTGAAGATGTTGCCTGCGTCGCCAACGACTCAGCAAGCATCATTGGTGAATCCGGATGCGTCGTTGGGCAGTCGGGCTGCGTACGCATCAAGGGGGAGTCGCCATGCGAGTAAGCCCGCGACAGCGGCGAGTATGGTTCGAATTCGGGCGAGGATGGCTCGCTCTCCGCTTCGGACAACACGATGCACGGCGAGGCTCTGTGGAGTTCATACTCGGGGGTGCCTGCCACTGGGGAGTCATTCTCATCATCAGCGTCGTCGTGGTTAACCCCCTCGTCCAAGCTGCCACCGGTAATGTTTACAATACCGGTGGCTGCATGCTGAAGGGGGTGATCCGGCTGACCCTTCCCACTATGCCAAGCATCAGGCTCCAGCCAGCTGTTCTGTGAAAGCTCTGACCCTGGATGCCCTGCCCCCGAACCTTCAAAACCTCCCGTGTGTTTTTTAACCCCAACCTCATCGACGTCGCTGTGTTGCGGATGCCTAGACCCCGACTGCCCAACAATATATGATAAAGCGTGCTGCAAATGCTTAGCTTCTGGCGACTGGCCAGTGTGGGATGACGCATGCTGGGATGACTTTGAGCCTCCAGAGTGAGACGAAGCAGCAGACGACCGCTGTGGCCCGTGAGCCGCGTCGTGTCCGTAGTTGCGCTTGATGAAGTCCTCGTCCAGATCCTCGTCGCTGAAGCCGATGCACTGCTGGAAGAAGGAGTCGATCAGCTTGGAGTGGCTGTGCTGGTCCACCGCCTGGGGGTCGACGAAGTCTGTACAGAAGAGACAGAGAACGCGGTAGTCATTTAACTCATTCAGCCCCAACATACCACAGCAAGACATGGATCGAGGATGATAGTTCAAGGGTGGTGTCAGAATAGCTTGGAGCCCATAAGCGCCATGCTATTCTGGCACCACTCTTGAACTATCATCCTCGATCTGTCTCTGGAATTGTAGTAGTCCTTCAGAGGACAACTTCAAAATTCGTGCATTTCGGTCTTGGGGCAGAATGTGTTAAGTTGAAAATTTGCTGTTTGTTCGTACTTTGCTCAAACTTTATTATGCGTCCGCGGTGACGGTACAGACCTGTTATATTGGTTTCCGGGCATAACTGCATGTTTCACTCACGGACAGATTAATTAAAGTACCATTACGCGTAAAACTGAAGACACGTTTCAGCACCATTTGTGTTTATTGTGTCTTGTCGACACACCTAATGAACTTTGGGACACGCAGCAAAAGTACACGCGTAGTCGCACTTTTTTATTCGGCGCTGCCGTTAGCGTGTTAATCTATTTTTAGGTGTTTCTCGTACTAATAGCGTTGTATTTATAGAACGGAATGGAGTCATTGTCAGGTTATTTGATATGAAGACGACGTGTGCTGAAATGGATTGTCCTGTGTCTAAATGAAGCATAACTAGTTCTGTGTGTAGCGTTTCGTAACCATCTGTTACAGAAGTGTATCTTTGAACAGTTACGGCTATAGTGGGCCTTTAAGACACCTGACTGTGATATAGAACCACAAAAGCCGTTATATCAGATCGCCAGCTACTTTCTGTTGTGCTCAAAGACCTGGAGTTGGAGCTATAGATAGATTCTACCTCGGCTCTGACGCTTGGTGGAGTTGAGCGGTGCATACGCTTCTGGGGAAAACGGACACAAAGTGATGTAATCACGCAATTATGACGAAATAACAACCGTTGCCACTCGTTAGGAGGCATTATATTTATAACACATTTCATATATATCAAGTCAGTTGATATTCGTCAATGCTGAGAATGCTCCGAGAGCGTAGGACCTTTAAACCCGAGGTTATTTCCGAAGTTTTAGAGAATTCACTTAACGGCCCTTCAGGTGATAGATAGACCATGATAATTCAATGGTAGTGCCAGATTAGCATGGCGCCTCATGGCGCCAAACTAAACTGGCAGTACCCTTGAATAATCGTGGTCGATCCATCTCCTGCTGTAGTGTGTCGGGACTGAGTATGTAAAGTGCAAAAACAATTTTCCAGGTTGTACGCCGTATTCTTCACTGTGCTGTTTCGCGCGCGAAACTTGAATAAAAGCCGGAAGCTTGTCCCCACACAAGTGAGCCAAAGGTCCGCAGGCCCGTGTTTGTCGTACTCGGCCCATGCAGTCATACTGGCTGGCTCGAATAAACCTGATATTAGTAGGCCTATTGTAAACTAGACATCTGCAGGACCGAGAGTAGAAAATTTTGGTCTTCAGGAAAGTTTGGCTGCGGCAAAGGTCAAGGGGCAATGCCTCTGTTGGGATCCAGGTTGCTCACCCTTCTGAGAAATGTTAAAGATGTGAACAATTCTGCGCTATTATGAAACAATTCTAGGATAATTTGAACAATTTCAGGTTAATTTGAACAAATTTCTGTTAAGTTTTTAAAAATCCGAGAAATCGACGGAAATCCCTGCTACCTGAGGAGGAAATTATGTCTGTGCATAACAAATCCCCCCCCCCCCCCCCAAAAAAAAAAAATAATAAAATAAAATAAAATAAAAAATAAAATAAAATAAATAAATAAATAAATAAATAAATAAAAAATAAATAAATAAAATAAAATAAAAATCCAGCTCTTTGCCTACGGATGGTGGCTCCCGCAGCCGCAAGACATGCAACTTTACGGGCGGCGAGATCTGTCCAGCCAAGGTTCGCTTGCAGCGCGTGTGCTAAGGCTATTTTTAGTGCTTAATGTGTCGTTACAAGCCGTTACTTTTTGGCAAGCGTGCAGGATCCAAAAATAAATTCTTAACATAAATACTTATTGGCAGAATACATATTAGGAAAAGTTACTTAGGAGGCAAAGAGTTAAATTTCAGGACATCCTGAAAATGACCGCTCACTTCTACTTCAAGGAATTCCTTATTACAGGCTACGTATTCACATAAGTATTCGTGTCTCATACGTTTCAGATGATTCCAAAAATGTCGCATTTCTTTCGCTCCTCACTATAGCATGCGTGCGTGTTTGTCGGGGATTGCTATGGTCAGGATGAAAAAGAGAAAATATCATTGTGGACAGCTGAATTGCGTGTATGCTTGCACACGAGCTCAGTTAGGGGAGGGGACTGGGGAGTGGAGGGGAAGGGTGTTTGTGTGCGTGTTGGGGGAGGCGATTGGGGGGGGGGGGGGTGATACTCCGGACAATATTTAATCAGGGTTTGCCCCTGTAACCGCCTTCCCCTCCGTTAACCCTTTTCATCTTGATACACTACTGCTTGCAATAAATTTGACCGACAGTTCAAGGGTGGTGCCAGAATAGCTTGGCGCCTGAGGCGCCAAGCTATTCTGGCACCACCCTTGAACTAAAATGGTTGATCTATCTCCTAATCTGTACTGTAGCCTTCACAGGACAATAAGAAACCACACAAAAACATCAGCCTCAGAATTAATGGGTTAACAGCTAAACGATGGCTTGTCCATCCGAACTGTACTGTAACTCGCACAACAGTTAGTTATTTGGGTTTAACGCCGAGCAGGCGACTAAGGCCATCTCACGGCGGGATGGGTAAAAATCTGGTCAGCCAGACTAAAAGCAAGGTCTTAAGACAAGATGTAAATATAGATTAAAAATCTCAGGCTAAAATGTCGCACATGTCTTTAAAAGAAATGTCTACAGACTCTCAAAAAGGGCAAATAAAAAAGATTCACATAGTCTATGAATGCTCAAATCTTGTTAAAAATATTGCATGCTCGCAAGAAATTGAAGATTTTGTCCGGGGGAACATCCCGGAACAAAACCTTCAAGGAGTCTGCTGTAAAGTGCTTATATCTGGTGTCAATTAGGTCAGCACAATACAGCAAAAAGTGTCGAACAGAAAACTGCTCATCACAGGCAAAACACCATGGACGCTCATCCTGTTTAAGTAAGTAAGAGTGCGTAACATACGTGTGCCCGATGTGGAGCCGAGCAAGGACAGTCTCCTCACGGCGGCTGCCGCAGCGGAAAGGTAGACTGTCAGACAACTTAGGAAGAGCTTCATGAAGCTTGTTCCCTTCCTCTTTGTCCCACTCGGACTGCCACTCGCGGGCCACGTACGCACTAATCACAGGTTTAAAATCACTATAGACAGTCTGTGTGTCAGGGACAGGGTCACTGCGGGCACTGTTGGCAGCAGAATCTGCGATTCTGTTGCCTTCGATGCCCACATGGCCTGGGACCCAAATAAAAATGATGTCATAATATTCCTTCATCAAGTCTGCGTAAAGCTCTCTAATCTGCACCAGCAGTGGATGGTCTATTCCCGCGCCCTCAAGGGCCTGCAGGGCAGAAAGAGAGTCAGACAGAATCAGGAAGTTCCTGTCCCGAGACTGATAGGCATGCTTGAGTGCCAGCAGAATTGCCTGCAGTTCTGCACTAAATACAGAGGAATGGTCGGGGAGACGGAGCTTAAATGGGCGTTTAGGATGGCGAGAGGACACTGCAGCCGCAGCCACCCTCCCATCCTCAGACTTGGACCCATCCGTATAAAGACGACAGTAGCCAGGAAAAATTGAAAGGAGTTCATTGAGGCTCTGTTGGTATATGGCTGGTGGAGTACAATCCTTCTTGTGGGCGGTCAAGTCCAGCAAGATGTCAGGAACTGGTAGTAGCCAGGGTGGAGTGACGTGTTGCAGAGATTCCGAAACTTTGTCCAGGTCCACTCCGGCCGCCTGCAGATGAGGTCGGACACGGAAGGAAAGTGGACGGACAGCTCCCGGATGGGCATCGTAAATCTCTGCAAACGACGGGTTAAAAACACAATCATAGGCAGGATTGTCTGGATGGGCCTTCAGCTTCAGAACGTAGCTGAGCATGAGGCGGATGCGGCGGAGCTTGAGAGAAGGCTCCCCTGCCTCTGCATACAGACTAGGAACTGGAGATGTCCTGAAGGCTCCCAGACATATGCGCAGACCTTGATGGTGAATTGTGTTCAGACGCTGTAGAACAGACTTTGAAGCCGAGCCATATACCACAGAGCCGTAATCCAGTTTGGACCGAACAAGGGCCCGGTACAGTCGAAGTAAGACAATGCGGTCTGCACCCCAGTCAGTACGACCAACGACACGAAGAATGTCGAGGGCCTTCTGACAAGAGGTTCTAAGGTAGGTAACATGGTTGCAGAAGGTCAATCTTTTGTCAAAGATGACCCCCAGAAACTTTGCCTCTTCGACCACCTGAATTGGCACTCCAGCAATGCTCAGGGTAGGTTTTGGAAAAAATTTCGTCTGATTAGTAAAATGCACACAGATTGTCTTGGAGGGCGAGAACCTGAGGTGTTTAAAAGTTTGAAGAGATTAAAAATGAAATTCTTCTATAAAACACATTCTTTGGCCAGACAAACCAAATGTAAGCAAACTGATGAAAAGATACTACACAGAAAGACCATGTGGACATGTCCCCGATCACTAACATCTGCAAGGGGGGCATACATAGAAATAACTGACCATGTGGAACAAATGTGCCTTGTTGTACATAACTTGTACCTCTGAGACTGCTCGATTCGTGACTTGAGTGACAGTGCCAAAAATTGGAAAGACTGAAAACGGTCCACGGACTAACTATTTGCCCGATAATCCATGCCGACCAATCTAAGGGCTCATGAAAATGTATGCAAGGGCTCATAATCCAAGGGCTCATGAAAATGTATGCCTCTTGAGGATGGAAGTGAAGGACTTTTATGTCTGTAATAAGCTGAATCAGTCCCCATGACTGAAGGCCGTCACCGATGCCCGACTCCCGTCCACTAAAAAAATCATCCACTCAATTTTGGAGCCGGATCAGTCCAATGGGTTCAGAGCTCGTATTGCTGGGCACAATGGTCATCTCTCGCGATTTGATAATGCACTAAACGGTAGCGAATTGAGGGACTGAGACGACCAGTGTGATTGCTGGGATGTGAAAACAAACATGCCCACCATTGATTGCGTCCGTGTCGTTTTGTTTTCTTTTTGCAGGCAGAAAATGTCGCGCTGAAGGCAGAAATTTGCCAAAATGAAGAACATTTTAAGCCGCGTGTGTTTGTGCGTGTGCGTGCTGTGTGTGCATGCGTCATAGACCAAGGAAAATTCCTTATTCCAATACAATTCTCCTTTTTTCCTCCAATGAAAATTTCTCATTAAAAAAAGGTATCTTTTTTCCCTCCACGAGCACAGCGTCACACTCAGCCACACGAGTCATCACAACACAATCGTAAAAACATTAAAAAATGCATTTTCCAAATTACTGTAAAAAGGTGGTTTATTGCGGATAGCGTAGATACAATATTATATAACCAGCAAATCATAACAGCGAAAACCCCAAGCCATTTCACTTGCTTCAAAACCAAGCATCATGCACAAGCCAATCTGGCACAAACGTACGCAAACACACGCAACACGTCAACGCTAAATGCGCGTTTAACGACTCGGAATGGTCGCCGCTATACTTGGCATTATTAGTTCGGGAACGATGTGTGCTGGTCTGTGAATCACAGACCAGCACACAATATTATCTGCCTTAGGGAAAGAACCAAACACTTGTTAGTGTCAAGATTTTTGGATGTGGGGTGGGGGCTTAGAGGTAGGGTAGAGGGTAGGGTGAGAAACAAGATGAAAATGTTGTCCGTTAAGGTTGCATAAAATAGTAAATCAAGTATATCTTCCTCCCCCTCCCAAACAAATAAAGAGGAGGGGGTGGGGGTATAAGGGCGCCGAGTCAGATGGTCAGCATTGGACAAAATCATGCCGAAAGCGAACACCAATTCAAAGGAAGCGAATCATGCCAGACACAAATGAGCCATTTTAATGATTTATTCCACAAATGCAACGAAGCAACACATGCTTAACTTAAATAGATCTAAACTGGCCCACACGCAATGTTAATCAAACTACCGTTGATCCGTTTTGCCAGTAGCAAAATAGGTACTCTTATTAGTATATTTAATTAGTAGTTTCACGTCCAGCAACGTTTAAGACCGAGTTCCTTCACTTGTTCCTGCCTGACAAAATACGAAGGCCTTGATAGTGCAAGGGTAGCACCAGATTAGCTTGGCGCCTGCGAGGCGCCAAGCTAATCTGGCGCTACCCTTGCACTATCACAGACCCGCACGCAAACCTGGTAAGAGCAACAGCCAGTGACAAACAACTATACTTCACAAAAGCAAATCAAGACACCATTTCTTTTCATCACTATTTTTTTCGTCACCGTTTATTTCCAGTGGCTTAAACTTAGTGTGCAACAGATATAACCAGTGCAAAGCGCCTCAATCTTTATCAAAACACGCGAGGTAGCCGTTCACTGGTTCAGTACACTCAGCACGTAAGCGGTACGAAAGTAATGCAATGCTTAAAGACAATAATGGCGGCTACGGTTCGACGATGGTTTTGTTGTTGCTTGCCCGTTTGGCTGTCCGGAGCACTTATGTCGAGGTGATTCCAGCAGGAATCACCTCGACAAAAAGCGCTACCGACAGCCAAAGAGTTAGAATGACCAACGCAGGGAAATTTTGTGTCTGCGATGTGACAATGAAGGATGACTAATTACAATGCACGATTTTTAGAAATGATCGTGAAGACGTTGATGGTAATGAAAATTTTCAAAAGGAAAAACATGACGATGATGATGTTCACGAAGGAAGACACGAACAACCACCGCTGATGCACAACCATCGCTTCTGTACGAAAGCCAGAAACTTCCCTCCCTCTCTCTCTCGCTCACGCATACACTTTGGTGAATGCTGATGAAATCAAGTTCACAATGCAAAAATGTGTGCCAGAAAGCAAGGACAAATGCCAGCACACCAAGCTTGCGAACCGCGATCGCAAAAGAAAGAATACACCTAAAGTACAGGCACTTTCAAATACAGGGCAACAAATCTGAATACGAAGCTGAACAAAACAAAATTTGTCTCCGATTTGCAGTGGTGTTAAGGGTCGGTTGGGGGAAGTTGGGTTTGTGACAGTATGTGTGGGTTTTTTTTGGGGGGGAAGAGGTGGGGCAGTGCACACTGATCGTCTCCTTCGATTCGCTACCACTCAGCGGTAACGAATCAAGGGAGACAACCAATGTGTGTGGGAGGGACAGGGTGCTGGTTTTGAAAACAAGCTTTAATAGCGTGATCATCGACTAACACTCATCATCGTATACAGCCATTTCTCCGTGTAAGCACAACTTGTGATCAAACGCAGCAGCAGCTTGTAAAACTGACACCGCTAGTTTACCGAGCGAGAGACAATCCACTACACAAAGAAGAAAGCTACGGGGGGAAAAGTCCCCTAATGAAATTGTGCTTATGATAATAACCACAGACCCCAAAATGTGTGCTGGTCTGTGATTTTGGATCTTGCGACCTTAGGCCGCAAGATCCAAAATCACAGACCAGTACACAATAATCATGAACCCCAGACAGCGAGTGAGCAAGTGGAAACAAAGAGAAAATGAGACAGCGCAAATGACTGAGGTAGCTTTCTTACATGTACTGGCAATCAAAACTGAACTTAGTTCACTTGTGTACTGGTCTGTCATTTCGGACTTATCTACGCTGCCCTAGGCACACACAGAGTCCAAAATCACAGACCAGCACACAAACGTGGCGAAGCATCCATGACCTGAATTAAAAGAATATTTTAAAAAAACTTGGGCAAACTCACATCAGAGACAGATACTAACCCTTTGGCTGTCGGTATCGGTTTTTGGCGCGATGATTCCTGCAGGAAGGGTTAGGGTTGGTCTCCTGCAGGAATCATCTCGACAAAAACCGCTACCGACTGCCAAAGGTAAAACAAACTGAGCTTTCTAGTTCTACCCTACAGACACACAAAAATCTGGAGTGTACAACCTATACAAGAATCAAAATATGAGCTGAAGGAGTATGTGAAACATACAGATCTACTGTTTATTACATTTATGCTGGTTTGTTATTTCGGACCTTAAAGCCGTACAGTCCAAAATCTCAGACCAGCACATGCACCTGGTACGTATACAAAGGTGCAAAATGTGTATATTAAAAAAAACTGAGCTGATTTACTGTGTACTCACTGATTAAATAGTGTGCAGTTATCACACAAGAGCTCTTCAGTCTGAGTAAATGCATATTATATTTCATACCTGCTGCTACCTTTACAGCTTACTGTACCTCGTTGCTGCATGCACTAGGAGGTTAATAAAATGTTCTGAGCATGATGTCACCTGAAAGTTTTTGTTTTCACGAATATACATGTATCACAGAATGAAGACAAAAGAGCAACACGCTTAAACCCTTGACTGCCAGTGGACACAAAATTAGGTCTTTAACCCTTTGAGCCCCAGAACTCAACAACTTCCATTCGACAGAATGGAAGTCGTTTAGTTCAGGGGCTTAATGGGTTAAAAGCATGCCAAAATCAACACCGAAAAATCCCATCAGTCCAAGGAACATAGATATGAACAGAGCCAGCAAGAGGCAAAGAACCTCAAGAACCTCCGCAGATGCTCATGAGGTTCTCTGCCTCTTGCAATAGGTGATATTTGCATTTTTCCGGCAGTGAAGGGGTTAACATAGCCAACTGGAGGACAAGCAAATGTTTTCTGTACATCAGTCACATAGATTTCTAACACAGTATGTGCAGCGAACCTAATTATAAATGCGCTGTATACGCATGGCCCGTCTCTCTCTATCAAGTCTGCTGCGAAATATTCTGGGCTCAAAACTTCCATTCACATGAGGCTCACAAAAAGTATGCTGGGTCTGACACTGGACCTCCTGGCTCTGTACCATAGAATCCAATATCACAGACCAGTGCATCAATGTACTCTGGAATCAAAGGGTTAGGTATGGCAAAGATGCTTTAACCCTTTGGCTGCAGGAATCCCCTCGACCAAAATCACCACGCACAGCCAAAGGGTAAAGTTAAAACATAAATGCATCATCATCAGCATGTTTAGCCCAGGGACCCTGCAGCAGGAGATGGATTGGTCATGATAATTCAAGGGTAGTGCCACATGAGCTTGGCGCCTCAAGGCGCCAAGCTCATGTGGCACTACCCTTGAATTATCACGACCAATACATCTCCTACAACTGGTACATAGTCGTCAGGCAATACCTCCAAAATTTGAGAAATGTGACCTTGGGGCTAAAAGTGTTCAACGCTAGGGATCTAGCACCAAAGCCTCACAACACTAGCTCAAGACAAAATCTTTGATCCTTTTATTAGTTTTAACAAGACAGGCAAAGATAGATTTTTAAGCCTTATGCAACTCGACAGTTCCCAGAACAATGAAACAGCAATTCTGTTTGAAAATGGGAGAATGTATCATTTAGATATCCATACACAGAAACTCACCAGCAATATAAAATGTTTTATTCACACGTGTAAGTATTACCAGTACATCAGGGTGGATTTTATTTTTCTGCCAGGTGTTAAGTAGTTTTTCCGCAAAATGCAAATTGTTCTGACAATGACTAAAAGCAACCTTTTGCTGCGAAACGATAGAAGATTAAACAAATGCCTTTACACATTTATGCAATGAACATTTCATTCTACAGAAAAAATAATGGAGCAACAAGTCCCTCCTACGAAACAATCTCTTAAATGCACTGAACAAATAATTATACCCTCATTTAAAAAAAGAGAAAACGCAACAAAAAGCATCA
Source organism: Semisulcospira habei (assembly GCA_036245525.1). Classification (NCBI taxonomy): domain Eukaryota; kingdom Metazoa; phylum Mollusca; class Gastropoda; family Semisulcospiridae; genus Semisulcospira; species Semisulcospira habei. The sequence goes on along the minus strand of BTPG01000007.1, from coordinate 109,389,705 downwards.
CTTTTATAATAATCAAAAAGATTAACTCATAACAACATGCAAACCATCCCATGCAATATAATAATATTAAATAGGCGGAGGACTTCTTAGAGAAGTATCAAAATAAACCAGGTGTGCTGGTCTGTGATTTTGGACCTTACAGCCTTAAGCCTTAGTCCATAAGGTCTAAAATCACAGACCAGCTCACATACGCATCCCAAGCATGTAATATCACTTGCAGATAGTTCTAGATTCAGCGACGGCCCCTTCACCCAAAGCAACAATACTCAGTGTGAAGCGGACAAGCAGGATGCACTTATTCTCATGAGACTCTGATGTTTGCAGGGGCTCATTAGGAATGTGTGCCATCCAGCAGGCGGAATGGGCTTACTTTGACACTGGATACATAATCACAATAATAAATAATCTACGCATATAGTTGTCCAAGGTTACGGAGGAATGCAGTCTCAGTGAGCATTGTAGTCATGAAACGAAACAACTGTTGCCTCTTGGCGTTTCGTCTCCATGGGAAAGGAAGTCAAAGTACGGATCCAAACGGAATTCCAGGATTTAAAACCTGGCACACGTTCACAGACAAGTCAAACAGTTACACCACAGCTGGGTGCTGCTCAATAAGCAAAGGACCCTCAGGCTGACACAGGCTGCAGTGGACGCGCGCACAGCCAGGCGAGGGCCCACTGTGGCCAAAAACGGCCTGAGGACCTTTGCTATTCTGACATTCTGGCTGTAAGGTCAAAATCACAGACCATTACAGTTTTTTTTGTTTTTGGTCACCATGGCTTCCTTGACATTGTGCAGAACTGCCTCACTTTGAGAGAAGAGGCACAGAAACCACATGTGAAATTCCAGCAGATATAACCCAAACTGGTGTCTCCTCAGCATAATCCAGTCCGATGCAGGTCAAGACAGGATCTTGCTTGGTCAGAAATGCAGCGACACGTGCCCTCACAACAGCTCTTGTAAATGCTAAAACAGTTCACAAGCTGGCAAACACAGTCAGCTCTGCAGTCCAGTTTATCCAGTTCAGTTCAAGATGGTATCTCAGTGTTTCCATATATACAATGTTGATCAGTTTTGTGTACATATTTCTGTACCCAACTCCATGTGGAAAGCTGAATTTTTTCCTTGGTCCCACTGAGTTGTTTCAATGCTGGTCTGACTGGAAATTGGCCCTCTCATTCATTCATCCCTCTATTAAGTAATCCATCCACATCAATTTGTGTTACCGTATCCTGGTGCCTGAACAGAGACATCACATTTCAGAATGTCAGTCTTTCCCAGACAAGGCTCAATCCAACTCCGATGCAGAGCAAACTTTGGCCACTTCGGCTACCAGTTTTGAAGTCTGACGAACACGATCGTGAAGAGGTTTGTGGTCTGGTCATGGAATGTACCAAATGGTCAAAATCCATCTGCAAGAGGCACAGGTTTTCATGAGCCCCTGCAGGCTGCAGGGGCTGATGAGATCTATGCCCCTTGTCTGCAGAGATCAGCCTGACATGTGTCCTGAGCAGTCATCCATGGTTCAGCCTGTAACTAAACTGAAAGTTGTCAAAATGTTCAGCACTCAATGCCATTTGTGTTCCTGGCAAGTTGGTGGCTTACACAGCAGCTTGCAATGTGGGGTTACAGCTTAACCGCTTCACTGCTTGCAGACGCAGACTGTGGTTCCAAGAGTCCCCCCCCATCATCCAAGGAACTTGGATACAAAGTTGTGTTGGCAAGAGGCATAGATCCTCATGAGCCCTCACCTCTGCACGGGCTCATGAGGATCGATGTTTCTTGCAGTTGGACCCCCTTTGCTTTTCCTTGGCATTGAAGGGGTTAAACTCACTGCAATAGTTGGTTCCTTTGATGATCTGGTTCTAGTCCATCATTGGAGATGCCGAAAGTAATCAAAAGGTCCAAGCCTGGCAGTTGGCTTCATGATACAAAGTGAAGCTTGAAGCACCTTTTCCAATACCTAGAAGCTTATATGCTATATTTTGTATGTTGGTCAACATTTTTCGCTCTTGTTTGGCATCACTTTTGACGAAACGCTCATTCAATACAGAAGGCAGAACGACTTACATTATCTTAGAATGGAACAGTGCTGAACATCTCATCACCTACTGGCTGCTGGTTTAACATGATCTGATGAAAAAAAATGGGTGTCATGGAGAATGCTTCTGAAATGATTCATGCATATCACCTGTCGATGTTTCTGCATGATTTTTTAAACTCTTCATGCATTGCCAACACAAAATCAATGTGATAACACTCCAGATCCACTTGCCAAATACCAAACATGCACTCTGAGTGGATGAGGGTTCAAAACATGTTGCAAACAGCAGTCACTTTAGTAAATGATGAGGTGACCGAAGATGACAGCGAGGGTGACCCAGGCAGGTCACAGCTAAGGCCATGATTCTCGGGTCAGCCAAGGTCATGACCCAGGGTAAGTCAAGGTCATAACCCAGGGATCACAGCAAAGGTCAAACTCAGCAGCCAAGGTTCAAGAACACCAACGCGGGACTAAGGGAACCCACCAGTTGCTCAAAACGTCTGCTCGTCTTCACACTGTTCTGTCCAATGGCCGAACACTGCAGCAGAAAATGGGAAAACCATGCAGGATGGTATGAATTTGTTAAAATGAAGATTTTTTGGTTTTGTTTTGTAAAATGTTGACAGATTGTTATTTACTTGGATGATGTAGACAGGCTGAAGTGTGGGAGGCAAAATATGACATTAATTTTCCCTGGTGAGGTGAAAATGGAATACATGTATTGAATCCATATTATTTTGAAAGGCACTAATATGTCAAAAAACATGAGAAATGAAACAAGTACATGCTGATGCCTCAAGCAAGATGCACAGAATGGCAGAGCAAAAATGCATTAGCAACACAAAGCCACAAGCATGCTTACAAATGCACATTTATTTTATGGAAACTGTCAGTGTTACCTATTTCGCCTCCTTGAAATACATTTCAGTTTTATCACATCCATCACAATGACTGTAGCAAGTCAACAGCTTCATATGGCTGCCAATTGAACCCCTTCACTGCCAGCGGATACAGATCGTGTTTCTGAATTCCACACCAAAGCACCCCAGCCGTCTAAGGGACATGGGTACAAAGTGGTGTCAGCAAGAGGCATAGACCTCGTAAGCCCCTGCAATTGCGGGGCTCATAAGGATCTATGTCTGTTGTAGTTGGATTGGGTTCACCTTCTCTTGGCAGCAAACGGGTTAGTGCATTGACAAATGTCATTTTTGATTAGCAAACTGCAAGTAACGTGTCCCTCTTGTCATGAGGCCACATAACTTGCCAACTACTAGTCAACAGTTTAACCCTCTAGTGCACACAGTCACCAAAACTGTTTAAAGTACCGGTGGCTGCATGCACAAGGGGGCTAAGCAATATGTCTTTATGTTTTACATCCCTAGAGTAAAAACAGGTATCAAATATTAAATACTTACATTCACAGATTTCACAGTATGGCCTCATGGACTTGCGGTCACCATGGTGTAAAGATGGTGGAGGGCTGTCAGACATGGCCTGTTTGGGGCAGTCATCTGTGTCATGAAGGTCAAACACGTCGCAGATGTCGCAAAACAGACGTGGGGCAGGTCGCAAACGAGAACCAGGTCTGGAGTAAAAGAAAACATCATGACATCTTGGAAATCTTGAACAAAAGACAGCTTTTTGTGTTTTTTTGTTTTTGAATTCCTGAAAGTGGTTAACCATTTCTGGTGTTGTCATTTGTTCTTAAACAAAGCAAGAGGTGCTGCTTTACCTCATTCCTTGCACATCAAAAATGGAGAATATTTTTCTTATGCACATTTTCACCCACTGGTTGGACTGGACCAAACCATGTTCAAGAGGCATAGATTATCATAAGCCCCTGCAGATGCAGGGGCTGATGAGAATCAATGCCTCTCACCCACAGACTCCAGCTCAATTTGCATCCCAACTGATGGAAATCATCCAGGTATACCTACAACTATTTTCTAAAAATGTATTTTTCTTTAAAATGAATTTTTTTGAAAAATACTTACCGATGGTATTACTATATGGGGATTAGTTCTTAGCTAGTCTAATTTTAGCCCAAAATTCGTTGTGTACGATTATGGCTGTTATGGCAGGAGAGGGGCGCCATAGACTGGGCGGAAGCCCGGTTAGCCTCCCTTCCTGTATCACCACGCATGCGCTCCGCGCTTCCCACTTCAGTCAGTTTCTTAGCAGACCAGCGGCAAGCGGGGTAGGTGGGAGGGACCTCCGAGTAATACCATCGGTAAGTATTTTTCAAAAAAATTTTAAAGAAAAATTAATTTTTCTTTAAAATATATTTTTTCGAAAAATACTTACCGATGACATTACTGTCTGGAAGTGTCAACTACTTACCCAATTTTAGCCTAAGAACTTGTTGTGTTCCTACACAACCCGGGAGGCACTCGGGGAACCCTAACTAGGGCTGAGAGTAGCCTCCCTTCCTTGCCCAAAAACGGGCATTCACCACGTGGCCCAATCACAATCAGTCAGTGATACTTAGCTTACCAGCGGCAAGCGGGGCAGGTGGGAGGGTCCTCCGAGTAATGTCATCGGTAAGTATTTTTCGAAAAAATATATTTTAAAGAAAAATTAATTTGTTTCTTCAAAAACATTACCGATGACATTACTGTCTGGAAGAATGGCGAAAAGGTGGAGGGTGCCGCGCCCAAGTTACCGCCATAAAGGGCATACGACAGAGCCACACACCCATTCGCCAAACTCCCGACAATTTTAGCTAAGTGCGTACCTACGGCGCTTCCGGCGCCGGGAGGGAGTGTTGCGCTGCGGCGATGTCCCCCACCAGTGCGAGGTTGTCTCGCTGGCCTGACAGATCCCTGAGGTAAAAACGGGCGAAGGTGGATTCTGCCCGCCAGCCCACTGCGGCCACGATGTCTCGAACAGCACAATTGCGATCGAATGCGACGCTCGCGGCCATGGCTCGTACCTCATGTGCGCGTATCTTGAGCCTCTTTGCAACTGCTGGGGAAAGGTCCTGATAGGCTGACCTGATGACCCAGCGAAGCCAAGAAGAAATCGTTTGCGCTGAAATGTCTTCTCTGCTATGTGCTAAGGGTAGAAAGAGGCGTGATCGTCCTCGGCGGACGGGTTTGGTACGTCGTAAATATACACGAAGAGCGCGCACTGGATCCTGTTGCCTGGTCTCCCGAGTAAAACTTGCATCTTTCAGCGGCCTAATGGTAATCACTGGGGGCGCAGTCAAGGGAGACCTAGTCTTGGCGAGGAAGGCAGGGTCTGTGAGTAGCTGTACAGAACCGTCTGCCCGGAATTGGAGGCAGGCAGGACTTGCCGACATCGCATGTAGCTCACTTACTCTAGCCGCGGTGGCCAGTGCCAACAGAAAACATGTTTTTCGTGTCACATCCGAGAACTTAGCGAGGGAAAGCGGTTCGAACCTGTCCGAGTTCAGCCACGTCAGGACCCAAGGGAGGTCCCATCTTGGAATCAGTGAGCGGGGAACCGGACGCTGCAGGCCGAAGTGTGCCATCAGGTCTGCAAGGTCTTTGTTTTCGCCAGGGTCTGGGTGGCCGAGGTGACGGTAAGTGTCTGCAATCATAGACAGATATCCTCGGATCGTGATGGGGGCTAGGCCTTGGTCTCCAAAGAGCCAGAGGAAGAAGTCAGCGAGCTGTGAAGGAGTCAACTCCGTGGGCATAAGGTGTCGGTCAGTGCACCAGGATTGGAATACTCGCCACTTTCCCTCATAAACACGTCTGGTCGAGGGTCTACGGGCTGAAGCGATAGCTGCCACTGCTGCACTCGAGAAGCCTCTAGCGGTGAGGGCTTGCCGCACAATCTCCAGGCGTGAAGGAGAAGTCGTTCTGGGCACGGGTGGAAAAGAGGCTGGCGGGGCTGCTTGAGCATTGTCCTCGAGGTGGGCAGGCAAAGCGGAGGGCCCGTGGCGAGACTGATTAGATCGGTAGTCCAAGACCTGTTCCAGGAGAATGGGGCTACCAGTAACATGACCGTGTTGCAACCTCTGAGCTTGAGGAGGACTTTGGGGACGAGGACCGTCGGGGGATAAGCGTAAGCGATGAGACCGTCCCACGGAATGGAGAGCGCGTCGACTGCCCAGGCTAGGGGGTCTGGAATCGGTGAGACGAAGAGGGGAAGCTGGCGATTCCACCTCGTGGCAAAGAGGTCTATCATGGGAGTTTCCCAGTGAGCGCAGATCATCTGAAAGATGTCTGGGTGAAGTGTCCATTCCGTGTGAAGTAATTGTCCGCGCCGAGATAGTGAGTCCGCCAACACGTTCAGGTGACCGGGGATGTGTCGAGCTCGGAGGGATAGTCCTCGGTCCTCGCACCAGCGCATCAATTGATAGAGTAGAATGCATAGCTCGGGAGAGTGAGTACCGCCCTGCTTCTGAATGTAAGAAACGACTATGGTGTTGTCCGAAAGGACTAGGATCTCCTGGTGGCGAATGTGCGTTTCCCATTTGATGAGGGCTTGCCAAACCGCTTGTAGCTCTAGCCAGTTGATGTGTCTGTTTGCTAGATCCGGAGACCAGAGGCCGGATGTTGAGAGGAAACTCGGTAGCAAATGTGCACCCCAGCCGGTGAGACTTGCGTCCACGCAGAGTGAGAGCTGAGGAGGCGGGGAGGCTAGAGGAACTCCGACAGCGAGCCATGAAGTGTCTGTCCAACGTTGCAGATGTGGGTGAAGGATCTGAGTCACAGGTACCGGCGCGTCTAAGTCGCCGGAGGACGGACGCCAATGAAGCAGCAGGTGTAATTGAAGCGGCCGGGAGTAAAGACGACCGAGGGGAAGGAGATCCGCCGCTGCATTCATCAAGCCGAGGAGCTGAAGCCAAACTCTGGCGGGGACTGATTCCGCCTGTGCTACCTGGGCGGCCAAGGAGGCTAACTTGTGGATTCGAGGCTCCGGCAAACTCACTCTGTTGAGGTCGGTCGCAAATTTCATGCCGAGATGAATAAATCGTTGAGATGGAGATAGGTCCGACTTGCCTGTGTTTACCAGGAACCCCAAACGCGACAGCAATAGGAGCAAAGAATCTCTGTCCGTCCGCAGGGTGCTTATCGATTGATTCCGCAGGAAGAGGTCGTCCAAATAGTTGGAGGTTGGACTGGACGACGACTGCCTGGTCTTGGCAACGACAGCATCCATAATGCGAGTAAAAGCCCACGGGCTGATGTTGAGACCAAACGGAAGGGCTCGAAACTGGTAGATCACCCCGTCGAACGCGAATCGGAGATACCGCCTGGAAGCCGGGTGTATGAGGACATGGAGATATGCATCGGATAGGTCCAGGCTGACAGCGAAGTCCCTCGGTTGTACAGCGGCCCGAAGGGTCCTGGAGGTTTCCATGCGAAAAGTGGGAGCTATGATAAACTTGTTTAGTGCTGATAGATCGATAATTGGGCGCCACTTGTTGCCCGGCTTGGGAACCACAAAAAGTCGGCTGTAAAATGCTGGTGAGTCGATATGATGCACTACCTCTGTGGCGGCCTTCTGTAGAAGCGATTTGACCTCTCCGCGTAGTGCGATGGCTTTCAGACTGTCCGAAGGAATCTCTGTCCATACGGGTGAGCGTCTCAGAGGCGGGGGAGAACGAAAAGAAATTGAGAGTCCGTCGGTGATGGTGGCGAGTACCCAGGGGTCGTCTGGAAGTAGCAACCTCCACATGTCGCTGAAAAGAGTGAGCCTCCCGCCGACAGGAGGTCCCGGAGCAGAAGGCGGGGGCTGGAACGGGGACGAGTCAGGGAGCCCGCCCGCGCCCACGGCGGCGGGCAGACCTGGGCCAAGCGGGGACAGAGGTCCTAACTGGTCTAGCACGGCCGAAGGCGGGGAACCGCCGGGACGTCTTGGCGGAAGCTGGAGTGAAGGATGAAGCGGGTCTGGAAGTCCGCAGGGCGCGACCCACGGCCTTGCGGGCGGAGTGAAAGCGTGAGGCTGTAACACGGCTGGGCCAGCGGTCCGGATTGCCGTCCTTCACCTTCTGCCAGGTGTCACCGAAGAGGAGTGGTCCACCAAGGGGGGCACGACGCAGCTGTGTCTTCAGATCGGGAGGCATACCGCGACAGGCGAGTAAGACTGCATCACGACGCATGAGGTCACAGTTGGATGCTGCCGCCATTGTGTTGACCGATGAGTGATACGCTGCCCGATTTGCCGCAACCCCGAGGGCGAGAAGGTCACCAAGTAAGGGTGTAAGCGATGGTTGCCAAGCGTCCTCGATGCGACGGATTAAACCTTGAGTGAGAAGCTCTAGAAAACCAGCACAGGCCAAGGAGTTCCGCACTAGTGATGCCGTCTTATCCAACCCACGAGGGAGGGTGTGTCTCAGCTGATTGGTACCGCCAAGCTGGGATATCGATTGAGGGTCCAACGATGGAAGCTGACAGCTAAAGGACTGTGAATGTCCCGCATACCAGGATTGGCGGAAGGAGATGTCTAGGTGAGCTGGCCACTTGCGATCAGAGAAGAAAAGATACTCCTGGGAATCTGTCTGTAGGTAAGCGGAAAAGGAATCTCTCAAATCCTTAAAACCAGGGGGCTGCGGTAAAGACTTGAACCTCTTCTGTGGACGGCCAGAGTCGACAAAGGCAGACACCTTCCTCTTGAGTGGGGGCGACGAGGGACACGCGTCCTTGGGCAGTGCAGCCGTGATGAGTCGAGCTGCTTCATCAATGCCGAGAAGCGTTTCCGTGCGTGACGTAGAAGGGAGTCTAGGTGATGCAGTATCATCCGACACCGTATAGTGAGACGAGGAGCTGTCCATACCAAGTAGGCCCGAAACTGAATCCTCCGGGAGAAGACTAAGAGTCTCCTCATCCCGCGTAGGGAGCGAAGTCCGGTGAGGATTGACGTTGGTGGATATCGGTCGAGCCACGTCACGACGAGAGAAGGTAGCTGCCGGGGAGCATCGCATCCTCTGGTGTTGATGTGTAGCCGTCGGCGAGCATCGCGTCCGCTGGTGTGGGTGAGGCGGGGGTGGGGGCAAAACGCGAACAGGAGACGGGGACCTGGAGTGAGCCATGCGCCTGTCCCGGTTGGAGCGACTGCGAGAACAGGAGCGGCTGCGAAGATGGGAGCGGCGGCGACGACGGGAGTGACTGCGACGACGCGGACGACTGCGACGATGTAACTGGGAAGAGGTGAAGCTCGGGTCCGAAGCTCGCGAAGGAGACGAATACAACAAGGACGCTGGTTGGAAGTTGTGACGGCCGTTGCGTAGCATATCAGGTTGCTTCCTCTGATCATAAGTAGCTGCGCCAAAGCATCTAGAATTGCTGGCCGAATGAGAGATGTGAGGACTGTTGGAAGACCTACGCTGTTTAGACACGTGTCTCGGCTGACCTACCTCCATAAGGTAGGCACTCTGCCCTAGTGCTGTCTCTCCGTAAGAGTCAGCGGGCGTATCCTTGCGAGACCTCTCAGGACTGACGGACAAATGACGGCGTGGATCGCGTCTCTGTAGGCTTGCCTCCGTATGGCGAGCACTCTGCCCTCGTGCTGTCTCTCCATAAGAGTCAGTGGGCTTATCCTTGCGAGATCTCTTAGGACTGACGGACAAATGACGGCGTGGATCGCGTCTCTGTAGGCTTGCCTCCGTATGGCGAGCACTCTGTCCTCGTGCTGTCTCTCCGTAAGAGTCAGCGGGTGTATCCTTGCGAGACCTCTCAGGACTGATGGACAAATGACGGCGTGAATCGCGTCTCCGTAGGCTTGCCACCGTATGGCGAGCACTCTGCCCTCGTGCTGTCTCTCCGTAAGAGTCAGCGGGCTTAGATCGAGTGTGAGTCACAGAAGATGCAGTCCTGTTTGAAGAGCTAAACTCATGTGTCCCACGTGTCGTCCGATCCCCCAGGTCAGATCGAGAGTGTTTAGTTAAAACGCCGGGAATGGTCGGGGGTTCCAAAAAGGACTGCCGGTCCGTAACCGGAGTCGGGCGCTCGCGCCGGTAAAATTTCCACAACTGGGACCAAACTTGTTCAGGCCAGGTTACACAAATCTCGCAAGAATGGTCCGATGCGCATCCCATACAAGGAAGGCATAACTTGTGCTTATCGCTAGGCCATTGGAAATCTCCGCACTGCGGGCAAGTAAGGACTTGGTTACTGTAACATAAATCAGACATGACTATCGACCGGGCGCAGGCACGACGAAGCCCCGCCAACGAAACACGAGAGATCGGCGCGAATCTATACGATCGAAGCGTAGCCACAAATTGAAGCCACAAACCGAAGCAGGCACCCGGTCCGGGGCCAGCCAAGGGCTGGGGCCGATATGTTACCTCTCCTGAGATGCGTGGACGGGAAGAGATATATCCATGGCGTCCAAGGCACACGAAGAAGGTAAAAAATCCCAAGTAGATCCACGCTGAATAGAGCACAACACAACCACAGCAGGGAGCGTCGGGAAGAAAACACTGAGTTTCCGATGGAAGAACAGTTAGAATTCCGGTAGTGACGTACGAAGTCCAGAAGTAGAGTAAGACGACCGGCCCTTTAAGAACCGGTAAATTTCCTAGGCTAAAACACGTCTGCTCACAAGAGCTAAGTATCGATGACTGGTTGTGATTGGGCCACGTGGTGAATGCCCGTTTTTGGGCAAGGAAGGGAGGCTACTCTCAGCCCTAGTTAGGGTTCCCCGAGTGCCTCCCGGGTTGTGTAGGAACACAACAAGTTCTTAGGCTAAAATTGGGTAAGTAGTTGACACTTCCAGACAGTAATGTCATCGGTAATGTTTTTGAAGAAACAAATACATTTGTTTTCTCAAAACACATTACCGATGGTATTACTATATGGGAGAATTCCGAACAGGAGGCGGGTGCCGCTCAGACGCCCCTACCCCTGCCATCGCACTACTTCTAGTGGCCCTCCCCAAGCAACCTCCCTCTAATTTTAGCAAAGATACTTACGGCGCCCTAAGGCGCCTGGAGGGAGTGTTGCGCCACGATGTCTCTCCGCAGCGAAGATTCTGGCGCTGGCTGGAGAGGTCCCTCAGGTAGAAGCGTGCCAAGGCGGTCACTGCTCGCCTGCCCACAGCCAGGAAGTCATGACAGCATAGTAGCGGTCGAACACTAGGCTTGCAGCCGTGACTAGATCTCATGCGCCCTGGAGTGCAAGCGTGTGGCTGTGTGAGAAGCCAGGTCCTGGTAGGCTGAACGTGACATCCACCGAAGCCAGTAGGATATCGTCTGGGCTGAGATGTCATTCTACCTGGGGACAGAGAGAGGAGAGTGTGTCCTGCGTAGCGGCTTGGTCCGGCGCAGGCACACATGTAAGGGCCCGCACTGGGTCCTGTTGTCTGGACTCACGGCGGAGCCTGGTCTCTTAATGGTGTAAGGTTCGCACCGGGTCTGTGTCTGGACTTACTGGTGGAACCTGGTTCACTTAATGGCTGAATCGTAACCAATTGAGGAGCAGCCAAGGAGATCTGGCCTTGACTAAGAAGGCCGGGTCGGGCAGCAGCGGAAGTGAGCTGTCCGATCTGAACTGCAGACAGTCAGGGCGTGCCGAAAGGGGTGCAGCTCGCTGACCCTGGAAGCAGAGGCGAGGGCTGAGAGGAAGCAAGTCTTCCGCATCACATCTGGTAGTGTAGCCGACTGGATGGGCTCGAAGCGAGGCGCGTTGAGCCGAGTAAGCATGTAAGGCAGGTCCCATCTAGGCACCCAGGAGCATAGAATGGAACGTTGTGGACCGAACGGGTCCATCAGGTCGGCAAGGTCTTGCAGGCACTGGGGTCGGGCCGTCCCAGATGTCTGTACGCGTCCGCGATCATGGCCAAGAAGCCTCAAGGTGAAGGGCGCTAGGTGCTGGTCGGAGAGCAGCCAAAGGAAGAACTCCGCCAGCTGTGGATCTGTCACTTCGGTGGAGGAGAGGCGTCTGTCGCCGCACCAGGAGCAGAGGACTCTCCACTTGCCTCCGTAACTCGTCCGGTCGAGGTTCTGGAGCTGTAGCGGTCGCATCCACTGCCGCGCGCTAGGAGGTGGAGACGCTCTGGACACGGGTGGTAACCGCACAACGTGGCTGCTTAAGCCTCACGCTGGGGAGGTGAGCGCCAGCGGGGTGGTCGTAGCGAGGATCAGGAGGTCGGTGGTCCCCGACCTGGTCCATCAGAAAGGCGCCACCAGGAACAGTATCGTGTTGCGCCCTCAGAGCTTGAGCAGAACCTTGGGGCTAGCACCGTCGGCGTGTCAGGCACAGCGACCAGGCCGTCCCAGGGAATGGAGAGAGCGTCCACTGCCCAGGCCAGGGAACTGGAAGTGGAGAGACGAAGAGGGAGCTTCAGATTCCAACTCAAGGCGAAGAGGTCGACCATGGGTGACTCCCCGGCTGCGCCGATCAACCGAAGATGTCTGGACGCAGCGACCACGCAGTAAGCAGTAGCTGACCGCGTCGGAAGAGGAAGTCGGTTCGGACATTCCGATGACCCGGGATGAAAGGCGCGCGAAGAGTGATATCCCGGTCCTCGCACCAGCGAAGCGCCTGGTGGAGAAGGAAGCAGAGGGGGGGGGGGGGGGGGGGGGGGGGGGGGAGAACAGGTCCCGCCTCGCTTCTGGAAGTAGGCGACGACCGTGGAGTTGTCTGACCGTACTAGAGGCTCCTAAGGTCAGAGGCGAAGTTCCCACAGAAGGAAGGCTTGCCCGACCATCTTCAGTTCCCACCAGTTGATGTGTCGGGGTGACGACTCTCCGGATCACAGGCCGGAGGTAGTCTCGAATGACAGCAGGTGAGCTCCCCAACCAGAGAGACTCGCGTCGACTCACAAGGAAAGGGAGGGGCGGCGAGAACCGCGGCACTCATGTCGCAAGCCAGGATGGATCTGCGCAGCGCAGTAGGTAAAGACGGGACAAGGCTGAGACCGGGACCAGAGCGTCGAGGTCAGCCATCGACGGACGCCAGAGCTGTAGGAGGCGCCGTTGCAGGGGGCCGAGCATAGTGACGTCTTAAGGGACCTAGATCCGCCGCTGCGTACATCAGTCCCAGACGCTGCAGCTAAAGCCTGGCAGAAGCGTAGTCGTCTGAGAACCTGCCGTTCTAAGTTCGCCAACTTCTGGAAGCGTTTCTCCGGGATCCGGCCGCTGTCGAGGTCGGTGCGGAGCTCCATACCCGGGCGCACGAAGTGACGCGCTGGAACGAGATAGGACTAGCCGAAGTTGGCCAAGGAGCCCCGAACTTCGAAGAGGCGGAGAAGGGCATCCCGGTCCTCCATCAGGGCTGACTCGGACTGGTCCTAAAGAGCAGGACGTCTAAGTAGTCCAAGGAGAGATTCGTGGACGTACGACGGGCTCTGGTTACCGCAGCATCCAGATCCGAGAAACTCCCAAGGGCTAAGTCGAGGCCGAAGGTTAGTTAGTTATTTGGGTTTAACGCCGAGCAGGCAACTAAGGCCATCTCACAGCGGGAAGGGTAAAAATCTGGTCAGCCTGACTAAAAGAAAGGTCTTAAGACATGATGTAAATATACCTTAAAAATATGTCAGGCTAAAATGTCGCACAGGTCTTTAAAGAAAATGTCGAAAGACTCTCAAAAAGGTCAAAATAATAGAAACATCATAATCTATAAACGCTCAAATCTTATTAAAAATATGGCACTCTCTCAGAAAACTGAAGATCTTGTCCGGAAGCAACATCCCGGAACAAAACCTTCAAGGAGTCTGCCGTGAAATGTTTATACCTTGTGTCGATTAGATCAGCACAAGACAACAAAAAGTGTTGAACAGAGTACTGCTCGTCGCAGGCATAACACCATGGACGCTCCTCCTGTTTAAGTAAATAAGAGTGCGTAACACATGTGTGGCCAATGTGGAGCCGAGCCAGGACAGTCTCCTCACGGCGGCTGCCGCAGCGATAAGGTAGACCGTCGGACAACTTAGGAAGGGCTTCATGCAGCTTGTTAGCTTCCTCTTTGTCCCACTCGGACTGCCACTCACGGGCTATGTACGCACTAGCCACATGTCTAAAATCACTATAAACAGTCTCTGTGTCAGGGACAGGGTCATTGCGGGCATCGTTGGCAGCAGAATCTGCGATCCTGTTGCCTTCAATGCCCACATGCCCTGGCACCCAAATAAAAATGATATCATAATATTCCTTCATCAAGTCCGCGTGGAGCTCTCTGATCTGCACCAGCAGTGGGTGGTCATATCCCGTGCCCTGAAGGGCCTGCAGGGCAGAAAGGGAGTCAGACAGAATCAGGAAGTTCCTTTCTCTAGATCGATAAGCATGCCTGAGTGCCAGCAGAACCGCCTGCAGTTCCGCACTAAATACAGATGAATGGTCTGGGAGGCGGTGCTTAAATGGGTGTCTAGGATGGCGAGAGGACACTGCGGCTGCAGCCACTCTCCCATCCTCAGACTTTGACCCATCGGTACAGATGCGACAATAGCCAGGAAAAATTGAAAGCAGTTCATTGAGGCTCTGTTGGTATATGGCTGGTGGAGTAGTCTTTCTTGTGGGCAGTCAAGTCCAGCAAGATGTCAGGAACTGGTAAGAGCCAAGGTGGAGTGATGTGTTGCAGGGATTCCGAAACTCTGTCCAGGTCCAATCCGGCCGCCTGCAGATGAGGTTAGACATGGAAAGAAAGTGGACGGACAGCTCCCGGATGGGCATCGTAAATCTCTGCAAACGATGGTTTAAAAACACAATCATAGGCAGGATTGTCTGGATGGGCCTTCAGTTTCAGAACGTAGCTGAGCATGAGGCGGATGCGGCGGAGCTTGAGAGAAGGCTCCCTGCCTCGGCATACAGACTAGGAACTGGAGACGTCCTGAAGGCCCCAAGACATATCCGCAGACCTTGATGGTGAATTGTGTTCAGACGCTGTAGCACAGACTTGGAAGCTGAGCCATACACCACAGAGCCGTAATCCAGTTTGGACCAAACAAGGGCCCGGTACAGACGAAGTAAGACAGTACGGTCCGCACCCCAGTCAGTACGACCGACGACACGAAGAATGTCGAGAGCCTTCTGACAAGAGGTTCTAAGGTAATTAATATGGTTGCGGAAGGTAAGTCTTTTGTCAAAAATGACCCCCAGAAACTTTGCCTCCTCGGACACCTTAATTGGCACTCCAGCAATGCTCAGGCTAGGTTCTGGAAAACATTTCGTCTGGTTAGTAAAATGCACACAGACAGTCTTGGAGGGCGAGAACTTGAATCCATTGAGAGACACCCACCGCTGGATGCGATCAACGCACAGCTGCAAGCGCCTCTCAAGGGACGCAAGTCCTCGACCACGTGCGCACAAAGCAAAGTCGTCAACAAATAAAGAGCATTCAGAATCATCCTTGACGGCCTTTACAATGTTGTTAATTTTAATACTAAATAAAACAGGAGATAGAATGCTGCCCTGTGGGACACCCATCTCCTGTTCAAAGGAGTCGGAGAGGGTGGAGCCCACACGGACATGGAACAATCGGTTATTCAAAAAATTGTGAATAAAAACGGGCAGGTGCCCTTTAAAACCCATGTCCAACAAGTCAGACATTATGCCATACTTCCAGGTAGTGTCATACGCCTTCTCAAGATCAAAGAAAATTGCATAGACATGCTGCTTGTTGACAAAAGCATCTCGAATAAATGATTCAAAGCGGACTAAATGGTCAGTTGTACTACGGAAGCGCCGGAAACCGCACTGGAGGTCTGTGAGGAGACCCTGTGACTCAAGATGCCACACCAGGCAGGCGTTGACCAGGCGCTCCATAGTTTTACATAAACATGATGTCAAAGCGATAGGCCGGTAGTTGCCCAGGTCGGAAGGATCCTTACCCGGCTTGGGGATCGGTACAACCACAGCCTGGCGCCAAGACGGCGGAAAATGACCAGTTCTCCAGATATGGTTAAAGGCCTTGAGAAGTACAAGGAGTGACTTCTCAGGCAGATGCGTTAGGAATTGATAGTGGACGGTATCTAGGCCAGCAGCAGAGTCATTACATTTTTGCAAGGCTTGCTGCAATTCTGATAATGTAAATGGGACATTATAGTCCTCTGAGTTATCAGACTTAAAATCACAAATACGAGACGCTCGCTTCTCCTTCTCTCTCTGGAAAAAAGGTGAATAATGCTCCGTTGAAGAATTATGGACAATGGTGGAGGCAAGCAAACTGGCCACAGCTTTTTTATCTGTAACCAAGCTGGCACCATCTCTAAGATGGCCAACAGAAGCCGAGCCACCCCTGCCCCTAATTCTCCGAACAGCCTTCCATACTTTCTGGGACGGAGTAACTCAGTAACTAGCAAAAAAACTGACTGAAGTGGGAAGCGCGGAGCGCATGCGTGGTGATACAGGAAGGGAGGCTAACCGGGCTTCCGCCCAGTCTATGGCGCCCCTCTCCTGCCATAACAGCCATAATCGTACACAACAAATTTTGGGCTAAAATTAGACTAGCTAAGAACTAATCCCCATATAGTAATACCATCGGTAATGTGTTTTGAGAAAACAAACTTAAGATTTTAATCATGAATCTTACTATCATCGCCTCGTTGAACAAAGACTGCTTGGGGCAGATCCACCCATTGTTGTTACAATGAGAATCTTGATTTCACGTGTCTTGTGTCTTCTTAGAGCAGAATGAAGTCGACAGTAAAAGAAACTCCCAAAGAAACATAAGTAACCAGACATGGGTGTGTGAAGTGATGCTGATCACTTACCCGGCCAGGGGGTCAGTCTCAGCACTGCCATTGAGAGCTCCTGACTCCATGGCTTCCAACCGTGCCTCCATTTCCTTGTTCTTACGCTGTAGATCCACTATCACAGAGTTCAAGAACTCAACCTAAAGGAAAGCAAAAAGAACTGCGTTCAAACTGATGCATTTTTGGCCAGAAACATGTGCTCATACAATGTTCAAAATTGGAACGTCAAAATATGTATTTTTCTTTAAAATAATTTTTTTTCGAAAAATACTTACCGATGGTATTACTGAGAGGAAGATATACTTAACTGACAATTTCAGTCTCCAAAAATTGTTGTGTGTTGCCACACAACCAGGGACGTACCTCTAGCAAGCAGTTACCTAATCCCCCGAGTGTCCTCCCTATCCTTGGAGTAACCTCCCTTCCAAATCCCGCGAGAGGCCGTTATTTCCAGTTCTATTTGAGCTGACATGCGGCAAGCAGGGAAGGTGGGAGGGAAGTTTGAGTAATACCATCGGTAAGTATTTTTCGAAAAAATTTATTTTAAAGAAAAATACATTTATTTCTTCAAAATCGTTACCGATGGTATTACTGAGAGGAAGAATTAAAAAGAGGGGGAGGGTGCCGCTCTAGGGTCAATACCCCCAGGTAACTGCTTAGCTAGACCCCTGGCCGGGGCACACTCCCGACAATTTCAGTCAAGTGTTACCTACGGCGCCGCCAGCGCCGGGAGGGAGTGTTGAGCCACGGCAACGTCAACCACCAGAGCCAGGTTGTGCCGCTGGCTGGAGAGGTCACACAAGTAAAAACGGGCGAAAGTAGATTCGGCCTGCCAGCCCACAGCCGCCACAATGTCCTGCATGGCGCAGTTACGGTCGAAATTGACACTCGTGGAGACAGCCCGGATCTCGTGTGCCCGAATCCGCAGCCTCGTCGCTCCCGCAGGCGAGAGTGTAAGCAGAACGGATAACTCCACACAGCCAAGCGGAGATCATTTGGGTGGATATATCGTGCCGGTTCGGAACCAAAGGCAAGAAAAGGCGGGAAATACCCCGCCGTAAGGGCTTTGACTGGCGGAGATAGATTTTTTAACGCCCGAACCGGATCCTGCTGTCTGTTGAACCGAGGCCGTAAGCCCGGAGCTGTAGGCAAGACGGAAGTACAGAGAGAGCGTGGAGCTCACTCACGCGAGAAGCTGTGGCTATGGCCCGCAGGAAGCAGGTCCTCCTCGTCAACTGGGCCAAGTGCAGCGGTTCAAAAAACGAGCAGAGTTGAGCCATGTTAACACCCACGCAAGGTCCCAACGTGGGAGTAGTGATCGGGTCACTGGTCGCCGGAGATCAAAATGAGCCATGAGGTCAGCGAGGTCCTTGCAAGATCCCGGATCGGGTCGACCCAAATGGTGGTAAGCGTCAGCCACCATAGAAAGATAACCTCGAATGGTGATGGGTGCCAAGCCCTGATCCTCGAAGAGCCACAAGAAGAACTCCGCGAGTTGGGACATAGTCAGAGTTGTGGGGGAGAGGTGTCGCGGCCCACACCACGATAGAAAAACCCGCCATTTACCCTCATAAACTTTCCTGGTGGAATGCCGTCGAGCTGAAGCGATAGCGGCCACTGCTGCATCCGAGAAACCTCGAGCGGTGAAGGCGCGCCGCACAATCGCCAAGCGTGTAAGAGGAGGCTCTCCTGGCAAGGTTGAAAAAGATCCTGCCAGGGTTGTTTCAGCAACGTGGTAAGCGTTGGATTGATTGATTGATTGATTGTATATTGCTTAACGTCCCGACAGCAACAAGGCTTTCTCAGGACGTGCCTGCACTGCTTGTGAAAAAAAATAAACAGAACATTGAATGTATGTCGCCAGCCGGTCAAATACATTAAATAAACCTAACACATGGGGCCTAAATAAAGCTAAGACCATTTAGCAACACACATCCAATATCAAGAGCTACAGGCAGTGCAGACAGTAGGTAGAGTTTTAAAAAGGCAAATACAGGTGAATGGACAAAGGGTAGACAGAAACACATGCCCCAGAATAGAGAGAAAAACCCACCCTGTGGGGCTGACCAGGGTGACCCTGGCAACTGAAAAATACCTAACCCCACCCAAGTCCCCCAGGGCAGACCCGGGTGGGCTGGTAAGCGTTGGAAGCCATAGCGGGGGTCCATGGCGAGACTCAGGAGATCTGTGGTCCAGTTCATGTTCCAAGAGAACGTTGCCACCAGAAACAGGACTGCATGGCAGCCTCTGAGCTTGAGAAGAATCCTGGGTACCAGGACAGATGGAGGGTATGCATAGGCCAAGAGACCCTCCCAGGTGATAGAGAGAGCATCCACCGCCCATGCAAGAGAATCTGGAACAGGGGAGACGAAGAGGGGAAGTTGTGCGTTCCACCTCGTCGCAAACAGATCGATCATGGGTGTCTCCCAGTGCCGGCAAATCATCCGAAAAAGGTCGGGGCGAAGAGCCCACTCGGTATGGAGACACTGGCCTTGAAGAGATAAGGAATCTGCCAGTACATTCGGCCGTCCCGAAATGTGATGTGCCTGTAGCGAAATGCCCCGATCCCGACACCACACCAGAATATGGAACAGAAGAATGCAAAGGGAGGGAGAATGGGTCCCACCCTGCTTCTGAATATAGGAGACAACCGTCGTGTTGTCGGAGAGAACCAAGACTGCCTGGTTGGGCACGCGTGGTTCCCAAGAGATCAGGGCGAGCCACACTGCTTTCAGCTCCAACCAATTGATGTGTCTGCCCACCAAATCCGGTGACCAAACATCCACTGTCGTGTTGAAGTCCTGGAGCAGGTGAGTGCCCCAACCGGAAAGACTGGCATCTGTGCAGATCGACAGGGAAGGAAGCAGGGACGCGAGGGGAACCCCCGACGCCAACCACGCGGAATCTGTCCACCGAAGGAGATGCGGCCGAACTAAGTGCGACACCGGAACGCAAACCTCCAAATCTCCCGAAGACAGACGCCAAAGAAGGAGGAGATGACGTTGAATTGGACGCGAGTAGAGCCGGCCAAGGGGAAGCAAGTCCGCCGCAGCACTCATGAGACCCAAAACTGTAACCACCATCTCGCCGGAGCCGCGGAAGCAAGCTACATCCGACGGGCCATAAGAACCAACTTGTCGAACCGAGCTTCGGGTAGGCGCACCAAGTTCAAGTCGGTCTGAAACTCCATTTCAAGGTGGAGAAATGGCGAGTTGGCGATAGGTCCGACTTGCCGAAGTTGACTAGAAAACTAAGGCGATGGAGAAGGGAAAGCAGGGCGTCCCTATCGGCGGTCAAGCAGGTCGCAACCTGATTCCGGAGAAGAAGATCGTCGAGGCAGTGGGAGGACGGACTGAGAGACGACCTCCGTGCGTGGGAAATCACCGCATCCATAATCCTGGTAAAAACCCAGGGACTGAGAGTGAGGCCGAAGGGCATTGCCCGGAATGATACACCACTCCGTGGAAGGCGAAGCGAAGGTATCTGTGAGCCGAAGGGTGTATAGGAACATGAAGGTATGTATCGGCAAGATCCAGACCGACAGCCAAATCCATCGGTTGGACGGCGGCCCGCAGGGCGCGGGTCATTTTCATACGAAAAGACGGAGCAGGCAAAAAAAAATTTTTTTTTTTTTTTTTTTTTTGAGAGCGGAAAGGTCTATCACCGGACGCCAACCTCCGTCCGACTTGGGGACGATGAAGAGACGACTGTAGAAAGCCAGAGAATCTTGTCGCCGGACGAATTCCGTGGCGGATTTGAGAAGCAAGGAAGCCACTTCGTCCTGTAAAGCCGTCACCTTGACGGGATCGTTCGGAACCAGAGTCCAAAGCGGGGAGCGGCGAAGAGGAGGAGGGCGAAGAAGCAAGAGGTGAAGACGCTCCGAAATGGTAGAAAGGAGTCATGGGTCGTCGGGAACAGTGAGAAGAAAGATGGTGAGCCATGGGCCAGATGTCCGTATGCGTATCCTTCACGGCTTGCCAAGTGGAGCCAAACAGCAAAGTACCGCCGATGGGCGCCTGGCGGAGCTGAGCCTTGACTGTCAAAGAAAACCCAGAACAACCAGCAAGAACTGCATCCCGTCTAATTAAATCACAGTTGATGGCGGCAGCCATCACATTTGCAGAAGCATTGTACGAAGCCCGATTAGCCACCACCGAAAGAGAATGTATCTCTCGCAGCGGCGCAGTAGAGTGTGGATCCCAATGGTCTTCAAGAGCGCGTACCATCGCCTTGGTAGCGAGATCGCGGAAGCTGGAGCAGACCAGCGTGTTGCGGATCATGACAGCAGTTTTATCAAAACCGCGAGGGACCCGGGCAAAGGCGAAGCAGCGTTCACCCACCTGTAAATCCGCCGCATCATCGAGCTAAGGCAAAGGGCACGCAAAAGCCTGAGAGTGACCTGCGTACCAACGTTGGCAGAAGCGAATGTCTACGCCTTCAGGCCACTTAGTATCGGAAAAGAAGAGAGGTTCTTTGAAAGTGCCAATAGGCAATTGCGCCGAGAACGCCTCCGCCAGATCTCGAAAGCCAGATGGTGGCGGAAGAGATCGGAAATGCTTAGGTTGAAGGGAAATATCCACCGAAGCCGACGCCTTTCGCTTCAGAGGAGGTGTAGGGAGGCAATTCGGCCCGTCAGCCCATAAATCCGCCGCATCATCGGCGTCTGGGGGAAGAGAGCGAAGAATGAGGTCGGAGGCCTCGTCCAAGGACCGTTGAGTCTCGACACTCGGAGTGAAACAGTCCGAAGACGGAGAACAACTGTGCTGAGAGTCCGCGGGTAAAGGACTCTAGACGGAGAAAGGTGCGGCAAAACCCCAAGGTTGAAAGCAGAATCCACCGGATGATGGCTAAGAACATCCTCCTGAACCGGCGTTGCCAAGCGCCAGGGGAAACAGGACCCTTGGAAAGACTAACGATCGCGTGGTGGCCGGAGAGAAGATCGCCGAGGGACGGATGAGGAGTCCAGGTGCCCAGTTCGCCGAGAACTCCTACTGTCATATGAAGAAGAATAAGAAGAAGAACGACGCCGTAAGGAAGAGGGCAGATGCTGACAGCTCTCAGGCAAAAGCAGGCGACGAGCAGGAGAACGGGAACGGGACCAGGACTGTCCCCCCTCTGGAGCACGATGAAGGTGGCGTCGACAGCACTGCGAAGGACGTTCGAAGCGAAAGGGATCCACCCGTCGTCGAAAGGCATGTCGCGAGTGACGGGGGGGGGGGGCAGGAGAAACCCAGGGATCACGGTGACAGGGGACAGACGATGGTGTAGGATCCCAAAGGGAAACGTCTGCAATAGGAGAATAAAACCGACGGGAGGGGTGAGAAATACGCCGAGAGGACATACCAAGTGTGGCACGAGTGCGCGGTGACTGGCTTTTAGCCAGGGCGCGAGGAGACAGTGGTTGAGACGAAGCACCGAGCAACTAGTCATGATGTGACGACAATTGTTGAAGTTGCGACGGAAAAGTGCAATTGGGTAAAGTCACGTCTGGCTGGAGAGGGCACGCGCCAGGGACTGCCGATGGTCGCTGTCTCCTCTCCCCAAAACGATGGGCTTGACTCCTTTGGAGACCCGTCTTAAAGGCCGAGTCTGCGGAGCTGGCTGAGTTGCGCGGTGACTGGCTTTTAACCAGGGCGCGAGGAGACAGTGGTTGAGCCGAAACGCCGAGCAACAAGTCGTGATGTGACGACAATTGTTGATTTTTTTAATTTTTGTTTTTGACGGAAAAGTGCAATTGAGTAAAGTCACGTCTGGCTGGAGAGGGCACGTGCCAGGGACTGCCGATGGTCGCTGTCTCCTCCCCCAAATGATGGGGTTGCCTCCGTTGGAGACCCGTCTTAGAAGGCCGGGTCTGCGGGGCTGGCTGCGAAATACGCTCATAGGAGCGGGGGCATACATTCTCACCTGGTGTAAAACCACCCGCAGCGGGAGGGAAGGTGTTCGACACCCGCGCCTGAGTGGCAAAGAGCTGCAGAGAAGAAACACCGATAGCGGCAGAGCTGGTGGTGATAGGGCAAAGAGGAGCTTCATCGGACTGTACAGGGTGCTGACGACGGTAGAATTTCCACATTTTGGACCAGCGATCTTCTTCCCACGAAGCACAAAAATCACAAGTGTGGTCCGATGCACATCCTGAGCAAGGCAGGCAGCACGGATGTAAGTTACTAGGCCACTGGAAATTTTTACAGTTGGGGCACGTTTTTTAAGAAGAAAACTGCAACAGTGAACAGAGCGGAAATGAAACGCGCGTAGCCCAGAGGCTACGTAACCGAGCAGACGACCGTTAAAACTGACAATCGAAGACGAAGTTGAAACGAACGGCAAAATGCCGCAAATCCACGGAAATTGCCCAATTCGCCACAATCATCGCGGGAGGCAATGTCCGAGGCCTTACCTGGCCTTGTTAAGACAAACAAGGCCGAAGAATGGACAAAAAAGACGATGATAACGGGAGACTGAGAAAGAAGGATCTAAACAAAATGGCAGTCAAGTATGAACTGGAAATAACGGCCTCTCGCGAGATTTGGAAGGGAGGTTACTCCAAGGATAGGGAGGACACTCGGGGGATTAGGTAACTGCTTGCTAGAGGTACGTCCCTGGTTGTGTGGCAACACACAACAATTTTTGGAGACTGAAATTGTCAGTTAAGTATATCTTCCTCTCAGTAATACCTCCGGTAACGATTTTGAAGAAATAATGCACATTTTGATGAAAACAGTGGATTAAACGTCCAGACACACATGTAACACTCCATGTTTATCCACGCTTTTAACCCTTTGCCTGTCAGTAGCAGTCTCATGATGATCTCTACAAAAACTGCTGACAATGGGGTTAATCCACTGTTTTCATAAGAACATTTCAATTTTGATCTATTTCTGAATTCCAAATGTCTATTGGGAATATCACACTACAATGAAGAAGATATAAAAAGGCAGCATGCATCATCTGTAGTCAAATACAGCTTACCTACTGTTCATCAAACATACACATCTGCAGTCAAATAAATCTTACCTGCGGTTCAACTGCTTCCTTCTCTTTTAGAACAGGACCATCCCCTGCCTCGCCTGCCAACAATGTGTAGACAAATGTCAGCATGGAACAAATGTATGCAGGTCCACAAATGGAGGAAAACAAGATTCTGTCAATGCTGTCTTAACCCACTTAACCCCACGGTCGCATTTCTGATTGATTGATTGATTGTACATTGCTTAACGTCCCGACAGCAACAAGGCTTTCTCAGGACGTGCCTGCACTGCTTGTGAAAAAAAACAACCAACTAAACAGAACATTGAATGTATGTCGCCAGCCGGTCAAACACATTAAATAACTTCTGAAGTTTGGAGGTGTCACCTAATGACTGTTTACCAGTTGCAAGAGATAGATCTCCCATGACAATTAAAGGGAGTGTCCAGATTAGCTTGCCATCAAGTGCCCAAGTAATCTAGCACTACTACCCTTTAACAATCATGGCTGATCCATCTCCTGGTGTAGTGCATCGGGGCTCAATGGATTAATTTGGTGAAAGACAGTAAATCTATTTCTGTAAAAAAATGAGATTTCAATGTAACAGGGCAGAATGAGAATTTCATTCACAGGCCCTTGGGTAATGTATCCCAGGCAAGAAGTATGCGAACAAGCTTTAGATACTTTAGAGATACTGGTGTAAAAGAAAATTGTCCATGCTACTTGGAACAAGAATGGCAAAGCCCTTATGGCTCACATATATATCACTAACCCACATAATTTGCCTGACCTTTGTAACCTTGACAGTTTTGACAGTTCACTGAACTCTACATTACTTTAGGTCTTTGATATTTCACCAGCCAGCCAGCTCCCCCCCCCCCCCCCCCCCCCCCCACTGGGAGTGTGGGTGGTGGTAGCTGGCTGGCTGGTGAAGCACCCCCCCCCCTCCCCCCCCCTTTTTTTTTTTTGGCTGAAGGATGCCCTCTGGTAATGATGAACTGACCTCCTGCCTGCTGTGCGTGTACAGGCTGTGCGGCAGTGACTGACATTTTCTCTGCCTGAAGCAGCGAGGCTTCCATCTGTGATAACCGCTCCTGCAACTTTTTTCTTTCTGCCTCTTTACTGCGCTCGTGAGACTCTAGCTCTGCCATGGCCGCTGTTAGCTGCTGTTTCTCTGCTTCTAGTGATGTCACCTGTATAGCAAGAATGCATTATGAAATACTAAATGTATCATGAAACATAAAAAAAATAATGATAATTACGGTATTTATAATGCGCTTATCTTATAATAATTATAACTCTAAGCGCGCACTCACAACTCGCACACGCATGCGCACGCTTTAGACAATGACTCACGTACCACAAATAGTGAAAATACATTAAGACGGTCAGCTTGGGGTGGGGAGTGAGGTGATATAGTGCTAGAACTGTTGAAAGAGGTGAGTTTTGAGGGCGGACTGGAAGGAGGAGAGAGAGTGTTTCTGACGGAGAGAGAGTGGGAGAGTGTTCCAGGTGGATGGACCGTAGATGGAGAAGGAGCAGGGGCCGAAAGTGCTGAGTTTGGTGCGGGGGATGAGGAGGCGGAGAGGGTCGGAGGCGGAGCGGAGGGAGCGGGAAGGAGTGTACGGGTGAAGTAAGTTGGACAGATAGGTAGGAGCGTAGTTGTTCAGGGATTTGTAGCAGAGACAGAATCTTATATTGGATGCGTTGGGGGATGGGGAGCCAGTGAAGGAGCTTGAGCAGGGGAGTGATATGGTCAGATTTTTTCTTTCTGAGGACGAGGCGGGCAGCATTGTTCTGGACGCGCTGGAGAGTGAGAGTGGTAGAGTGAGGAAGGCCGGAAAGGAGAGAGTTGCAGTAGTCGATGCGAGATATGAGAGAGACAGCGAGTTTGGTGGCAGCTTCGGTAGTGAGGTATTTTCTGATCTGACTGATGCGGCGAAGGTGGAAATAACATGCCTGGGCCGTGGCGGAGATGAAGCTGGTCATGGAAATGGAGGAATCGAGGATAACGCCGAGGTTCTTGACCGAGTCAGAGAGGGAGATGGGGGTGCTGTCGAGTTGAAGGTGGAGAGAGGGAGGGAGCTGGGAAAGTTTCTGGCGAGTGCCTACCAGCATGGCTTCCGTTTTGTCGTCTTTCAGTTTGAGCTTGTTTGCTGTCATCCAGTTTTTCACATCTTCGTAGCAGTCAGCCGTGCGAGTCAGTAGTGACTGAGTGTTGTCGAGTTTGTCTTTGTCTAGTAGTTGTGAGTCGTCAGCTTAGAGGTGGTGGTGTATGTGGTGAGACTGGATGATGTTGGACAGGGGAGAGGTGTAGAGTGTGAAAAGGATGGAATGCCGCAGGAGAGCCTGACTGGGTTGGAGGAGACGCCGTCGATGGTGACGGACTGCTGTCAGAGAGGTAGGAGAGAAACCAGGAGTGAGCAGAGTCAGTGATGCCAAAGGAGTGGTGAAGGCGGTGGAGGAGGATAGAGTGGTCTATGGTGTCGAAGGCGACAGAGAGATCGAGTAGCGTAAGAAGGGAGATGTTGCCCGAGTCGGTGGAGAGAAGCAGGTCGTTTAGGATATGTAGAAGAGCTGTTTCAGTGCTGTGATGTTTGCGATAGGCAGATGGAAGGGACTGAGGAGGTTGTTGTCGGCGAAGTGGAGGTTGAGCTGGTTGAGGACAACCTTCTCAAGAAGCTTGGACAGGAAAGAGAGATTGGAGACTGGGCGGTAGTTCTTGAGTTCGTTTGGGTCGAGGTTGTGTTTTTTGAGGAGAGGACAGACAATGGCGGACTTGAAGATATCGGGGACGGAGCCATTCTCTAGAGATGTGTTGATGATGTCGGTGATGAAGGGCAAAAGTTTTGGAAGGCCGTTCCGGTAGAGAGAAGCTGGGAGGGGGTCTAGTTCGCAGGTTTTGAAAGGCATGGACTTTATGGTCTTGAGGACTTCATCCTGAGAGACTGGGCGGAAGGATGAGAGGGGAGTGCCGGAAAAGGGAGGGTCAGGAAGGCAAGGCGGAGAAGGCAGAGTGTCGAGTGTGTTGCGCAGAGTTTGGATTTTGTCGGAGAAATAGGTGGAAAAAGCGGACGGGAGTTCTTCTTTGCTGTGTGTGTTGGGAAGAGGAGAGACTTTAGAAGTGCCTAGGAGTGTGTTTATGGTAGAGTAGAGGGTTTTGGATGAAGTGGATTCCAGGATTTTGTTTTGAAGATGTTTACGTTTGGAGTCGGAGATCATTCTGCAGACTTTGGATCTGGTGGTTAGGAAGATCTGTCTGTGAACGGTGAGGTCAGATGAGTGCCAGCGGCGTTCCGCTTGTCGGCGCTCGCGCTTGGCCTCAGCTATGTCGTCAGTGAGCCAGGGGGAGGGGAGTCGGTTGGGTATGGAGCAGGTGGTGACAGGGGCATGGGTGTCTAGAAGTTTTCGAAGGGAGGAATCGAAATGGGATGCAAGATCGGAAGAGGGGGCGGGGTCCAAGAGAAGGTCAACAGCTTTGTCGAAGAAGCTCTCTTGGTTGACAGATTTTAGTTTGCAACGAGAGACAAAGAGCTTGGGTTTTTTTTCGGGGGAGGTAGGTTGAGGGCGACGAGAATAGCGAGGTGGTCAGAGGGAAGCACAGAAGAGGTGTCAGAGTCGAGAAAGAGTTGATTGGAGGTGCGGTGATGATCCAGTTGAGGGTGTGGCCAAGTCGGTGGGTGGGTTTAGTGACGTGTTGTGTAAGATTGTGGTTTGAAAGTGACGTGCAAAGGCGTTTTGTGTCAGGGTGGTCAGGTTTGTCGAAGTGGAAGTTGAAGTCACCAAGAAGGATGTGTTTTCCGGGTCGTGTGCTGTAGTGGTAAAGGAGGAGGTCGAACTCGGTGAGGAACATGGAGTTTGCGAGTTTGTTTTGAGAGCTTGGAGGGGGGGTGATAGATACATGAGAAGATGAGGGACTGGCCAGGGATTGATTGATTGATTGTACATTGCTTAACGTCCCGACAGCAACAAGGCTTTCTCAGGACGTGCCTGCACTGCTTGTGAAAAAAAAATAAACAAACAGAACATTGAATATATGTCGCCAGCCGGTCAAATACATTAAATAAACCTAACACATGGGGCCTAAATAAAGCTAAGACCATTTAGCAACACACATCCAATATCAAGAGCTACAGGCAGTGCAGACAGTAGGGAGAGTTTTAAAAAGGCAAATACAGGTGAATGGACCTCGGGTAGACAGAAACACATGCCCCAGAATAGAGAGAAAAACCCACCCTGTGGGGCTGACCAGGGTGACCCTGGGAACTAAAAAATACCTAACCCCACCCAAGTCCCCCAGGGCAGACCCGGGTGGGGAGGACTGGCCAGGGAGTGTTGCTACGGCCTTGACAGATTCAAAGGAGGGATGAGCAAAAGGGAGAGACTGAGAGAAGGAGAAGTGAGCAGAAAGACAGTCCCTGTAGATGATGGCAATGCCACCCCCTCTGGAAGCACGCGGGAAGGAGGCCAGGCGATAGCCACTCGGAGTGACGCTGGCGATGATGGGTTCATCGCCAGCTGAGCGGAGCCATGTTTCGGTGATCACTACAACATCTAGGTCATTGTCTAGAATGAAATCTGAAATCACGTCGGCTTTGCCATCTTTGCAGACAGACTGTGCATTGAACAGACACAGTTTTAGGTTGGATGAGCCAGAAGAGGAAGAGGGAGAAGAAACGGACGAAGAAGAGGACAAAGGAAGATGAGGGTGGGGAGGGGAGAAAGAGGATGGAGGGGGGAAGGAGGGGGGAGGGGGAGAGGGTGGAGGTGGAAAAGACGGGGAAGGAGAACCGGGCAAGAAAGAGGATGTGAGAGGAGGGGGAGGGGGGAGGAGGAGGAAGATGAGTAGGAAAAGCTGAGGTAGAGGGAGGGGGAGGGCGAAGGGGAGGAGAAAGGGGGGAGAGGGGACGAGGAGGAAAAAGCAGGCGAAGGAGGAGGGGGTGAGGGGAGGAAGGGGGAGGCGGGCGGGGTGGGAGGGGGCGGCCGAGGAGAGCAGGGAGCGGTAGATGAGGAAGAGAGGAAAAGAAATGGGAGAAGAAGGAAGGGAGGTCGAGAAATCGAGGAGGCGGGGGGAGGCGGAAGGGGTGGAAGGGCATAGGAAAAGGGGAAGAAGTGTGTGGTAGTGTTTATTTTGGAGAGACCCGCTTTTAGCTAATTCCGCCCCTGCGGCCTCTCTTTCGCGATCGGATGCCGTGTAAGGCATCTGCAACACTGTCAGCGGCATCGGCCGCACAGTAAGTGGCGTGGCGACGTATAGATAGCAGTTGTTGGCGTGTGTATCTGATGAGCATGATTGTTTGTGAGGACAACAAAGAGGAAGACGAAAAGAAGGTTCAGTAGGGTGTGTGTGTGTGTGTGTGTGTGTGTGAGTTTGTGTGTGTGTGTGTGTGTGTGTGTGTGTGTGTGTGTGTGTGTGTGTGTGTGTGTGTGTGTGTGTGTGTGTGTGTGTGTGTGTGTGTGTGCCGGTGTGTGTGTGAGCGGTGTGGTAGGGGAGCGACCTGATTTCCGGTCGGTCAGTGGCGAGATCGTGCAATGGCGCCGAAAGTGGGGAGGGCGAGATGTCGACGGGAGAGCACACGTAAACCTATAGAACGGTAGGAACACGAACGAGTTGACAACAACCAAGCAACAGATGCAACCGCGGGTGGCAAACAGACTCACACAGTAAACACTTCACACACTAGCGCACAGCACATGAAACAGGGCGGTGGAAAGGCCCGGCGAAACCCACGCTGCTGAAGAAGCAAAATGGCGACGTAAACAAAATTCAAATGACAGACACAATTCAATACGATACCACTCAAACAGCAACCAGATCCGACGAATCACAAGCATAATCCTCATCAGCGCACTCTTATACGATACTCAGCAGACTTTCAGCACACGAAACACAGTACATCCAACGAAAAACCACTAAAACACTGGGAGCGAAAAACACGTGGTAGGTCGCACAAACAAGATGGCGCCCATAAGCCAGCACACGCTTTTTGTTCTTACTGGTAATATTTTTAATCGAAACATCTTCACCAAAACATTAACACTAAAAGATTCACACACAAAAACTATACTCAGTGGCTGAACCCTCAGGACTAGGGGGAGTAAAGAGGTGCTTCTTGTTTCTAAGAAACAAATCATAATAGGCCATTTCTGGAAATTAGAAGTATATGCAGGTCAAATCTGCATGTTTCAACGTAAATAGTAGATGAATTCTAACCTGATTTCTGAACAATGTCTATAAAGCAATGTAAATATTTGGACTAGACTGCCTACAAACATAAGGTCCAAAATCACAAAATAAAATCAACAGATTCCTACCTGGGCACTCCTTTGCCTACAGGAACAGCATTCCCACAATAACATGAACAAATATAAAATCTAATAAGAAAATCATGGAATACCTTTGATTGGTTTTCTTTCACCAGTTTGCGCTGGTGATCCATTTCCTGCACAGTGTTGTTCATCTTAGAGCTCAGTTCTGCTTTCTCCGCATCTAGAGCAGCCATTTCTTGTCTATGACTGAAAAAGGTCAGAGCAAAATTATCAGTTAACGTCCCGACAACAGCACACAGTGATCAAACAATCAACACAATCCGCAGAAAGCAAATTTACCACTATGAGATACTACCGTGACTGGAGGGTGTACTCTCCAGATAGAGCTACTTAGGGAGTCCAGCACGAGTACATTTCTCTTCAAATGAGATGCCTTGCATCTCATTTGAATAGTAGTGTACTTGCGCCGTACTCCCCAAGTGGGTATCTGTGGAATTCACCCGCAAATGGTACGGATCCACCCACTGTGGAAACAGTCATTCTGAACTCTCTCTCATAAAAACATGCTGATAAATATTTTAAATTTAAACTTCTAAAACTAAATGACTCCCATTCTATAGAAAGAAAGTCATTTAGTTCTAGGAGTTGAAGAGTTAATGCTACAGCAGCAATGTAGGGAACGGCATGAATTCACCATGGACAATAAAAATAAATACATTCTCACTTGGATACTTTTATTGTACGCAAGGATATATATTTACATGAGGGTAGATTTATTTACAGGCTGACATAAATTCACACCTGATTGGATGAATCTGAATTATTAGATTTACCACAATATACTGCAAATACAAGCTTCCCAGTACTGTTTGCAGGAGTACTCCCCAGACAGACCCACCTGTGGATTACAACACAATTAACACTTCTATTCAAATGAAAAGTTAAGATCTCTTAGCATCTCATTTAAATATAAGTGTACTTGTGGCATACTTCCCAAGTGGTTCTGTCTGGGTAATTATCTGGGGAGTACTCCCGCAAATGATACAGATTTGTGTCAAGCACATCTCACATCATGCAAACACCAAAACTGAGAAACAAATCATGTATAAATATAAAGTTCAATACACTGAACATGTGTTAGTACCTATACTAATGGTCAAAATTTAAGGGCCACTTCTTATCGCAGACGCACTGACACCACACAAATAATGGAACAATACTTGGAGTCAGTACTTTGCTAATTTATTCAGTAACAATTTCATTTAAGTTTTGAGTAAATCAAGCAATTGTAACAACAGCAGTACGTTAGAATGTTCACCCACCCCTCATTTGAAAAGTCACACAAGACTGGTCCAATCAGTAGTGAGTGTACCCACCGTTTGCAGCCAAGCATTCAATGCAGCGTTGACGCATGGAGTTCACCAGGGTTCGGAAACATGTTGTGGGATTGCTTCCCACTCTTGATGCAGGAACTGAGTCAGCTGGCAGAGACCTTGAGGTGGGGGGTGGTTGCTGACTACACGTTGCCCCAGCACGTCCCAAAGGAGCTCGATGGGAGCCAGATCAGGTGAACGAACTGGCCACTCTGTCTTCATGATGCCCCGTTGCACAGAGGTCCAGCGTTGTCGTCCTGCAGAACAGCATTGTCGCCTATGGCTTGGAGAGCTGGCTAGATGAGGGGCTGCACAATCTCATCCTGATAGCGCAGTCCAGTCAGGGTGCCTCGGATGACGTGGAGGGGGGTCCTGCCTTCCCTACTGAAGCCTGCCCAGAGCATGACTGAACCTTCTCCGTAGCGATCCACCTCTTGGACGCATCTATTCGTGAATCGCTCGCCCTGGCATCTCCAGACCCTCACCCTGCCGTCGTTGAAGGACACAGTGAACCGTGACTCATCAGTAAACATAACTTGAGTCCACTGGAGTCTGTTCCACCTCACATGTTCACGACACCAGGCAACCCGGGCTCTGTGATGAGCTGGAGTGAGGGGTATTCCCACTGCTGCTCTGCATGAAGCCAGGCCAATTTCGCGCAGACGTCGGCAGACTGTGCTTCTGCTAACGTTAACATTTGCAGCTTGCATCAGTTGACGTCGCAGAGTGGTTGATGTGACAGTTTGGTCACACAGAGCTGCCACACAGAGGTATCTGTCCTCCCATTCTGCTGGTGCAGCGCGGGTGTCCTGAGCAGGGTCATCGTTCTGGCCTTCCAGTTTCTTGGAATCGTGCCAGCAGCCTCTGGATCACAGAAAGGGACACCCCAAGACATCTCCCAACTTCTCGTCCAGAAATTCCATCCTGCAGCCATGCTAGCGCCCGGCCTTGATCTACTGGCGTTAATCTTCATCGTGGTGGCATGGTTAGGAAAGTGACAATTATGCCCCTACTGTACCGGAATTTGTAGCGAAACAGAAGTGCTCAGTGTTCACGACTGACCCCTTTAGTCCGTGCATCACGACTTTACCCGAGTTTTTCCAACTGCCTGACTTTGGTATGCTTGCCAATATCGCACAGCTTTTCACAAAAACTGACGATGTTTCACATGCATTTGACACGTTTGTGGAAATTGATGAATTGTTGTCTATTGTTCCCTGTACAGTGGACTGTCTAAGGGTCAACTTTTAACCCATTTGGATCAAAAGAACACTGTATTTTATTAGCGTACTTGCGACAATAAAAGACACAAAAAAGTGGGGTGTCCCTTAAGTTTGGACCATTAGTATATCTAACAGAGAATAAAGCTTTTGATATCCACTAAATCATGCATGCACTAGTACATACAGTATTGCAACATGAGCGTTTCACTGGAAAACACCCCTAATGAGAATAGCACCATGTCTACTGTGTGCCTCTATGCCTTGTTGGTTTGTAATTTTGGTGTAGGGCGTATACCTGTAGCTCCCCTACCCCAAGCTAACCTTTACATTACAAACAAAGCAACCTAAAAACAACACAAACTGCACACACCTACTGAGCATTTCCTTACAAAAATCACTGAGCCTGCAATAATTCATTTTGCCTTTATGTGCATTACAACTGGAGATGGACTTTACATGATAGTTAAAGGGCAGTGCCTGATTAGCTCAAGGCTGGGAAGGTGCCAATCTAATCAGTCACTAACCTTGAACTGTGGTAGTCTACTAGAATGTATCCATATCCACACAGCTAATCAGACACTACCCCTGGACTATGTCCTGCAAGTGGTCACAGACTCTAGACCACAGCTTTCAGAATTTCCCAAAACCTGCAGTATACCATGTTAGTAGGCCATTAGAGTGTTCCCTGGGAAATACCATATATCCACCTCTTCCATCCTAATGCTGAATTTTTTTAAAATTTGCTTACTGACCTATGAATGCTAATTACAGATCAGGCTACAGATCAACCATTTCAGTTCAAGGATGGTGCCAGAATAGCTCGGCGCCTGATGCGCCAAGCTATTCTGGAACCACCCTTGAACCATCAGGGTCAAATTTATTTCAAGCATTAGTGTATCAAGATGAAAAGGGTTAAACTCATAACAGACTACATTCATGCACTACTGCAGTTTTTCCCTAAGGTGCACTGCACAAACGTATGCAGTACGACTACAGGCCAAGTGCCTGATACAAAAACATCCAGTGGTGAAGTTCGAGCTTACCACACACATTCAGTGTGACCGTGATGGAAACGAGTGATCGTTAGTCTCGTGCGTGACACACACTCACATTGAGCGCAGACAGAAAATGGTTAAGATATTGTCAGGTACATTGAAAGGTACACATCTACACATACTTCGTTAACCTTCTGGCTTGTTGGTAGCACTTTTTGTTGAGGCGATTCCTGCCAGAATCACCTGGACAAAAAGTGCCACCGACAGCCAAAGGGTTCACGCTTCACATTCACAGTGGCAGTCAAACCTTCCATGGAGATCATATGTGTAGTAGTCCGTGATTTGCAATCTTACAGCTATAAGCTGTAAGCTCCAAAATCATAGACCAGCATAAACAAATATTTTCTTACTTCACACCAGATGACTCCACGCGAAATTTAAGTCTATTCACATTTACATTTTGTAGCCAAAACAGAATAACTGATTAAGACAGGTTTGACTGTATATTTAATAATAATTAATTTAAAATGTTAGCAAGGAGCTGTAATATAATGTTAAATGTGTTAAATTTAAACTTTTTTTCAAGTGAAAACATAACATAACAAGACAATCAAAAACATTGCATGCCTAAATTGTCAACAGGAATTAAGAAAATTAAGAAAACAAAATCTTCTCACTTTTCTTTTAGCTTGTCCACTTCTTTCAGAAGTTCAGCCTTTTGCTCTTCAAGCTACAAGAACAGAAAAAAGTAATAATGTGTGACTAAAGTGCAAATGAAAGTGCAAATGTTCTTTAAACAGTAAAAGTGACCCAAAAAAATCTGTAGACAGCAAGAAGAAGAAGTGCTACAGACCTGATCAAACTGTTATAAAACAGCAAATAAGAACCTCCGCTTTGTCAGAAATAAAAGCAGTCAATCCACATATAAATCTCCTAGATCTGTCATTTCTTTAACCCTTTGTGTGTCGGTAGCGGTTTTAGTCTCGATGATTCCCACAGGAATCATCGCAACTACAACCATTACCGACACGCAAAGGGAAAAAATACTGCAATCTCTGTCCACTAACAAACAATAAAGTATCAATCATCATCATCATCATCAGTCCCTTGCCCGAACTGGGCGTTGGGGGGACTGAAAGGCAGCAGCAACAGACAGTGCTCTCCACTGAGTTCTATTTTGGGCGGTGGCAAGCAAGTCTGGCATCTCGAGTTCGGTCCATTCTTTTATGTTTGCGAAAGTATCAATACAGAAACAAATAATGAGGAAAAAAGTACCTTGTGCCTCTCCTCGGCCATCAGTTTGGCAAGTTCGAGCTCTGCCCTCAGTTTGGTGAGTTCTGCCTCTTTCTCCTTTAGGGAGTGCTGGGTCTCTTGTAGCACCTTCTTGGAACCCTGCCTGTGAGGTGAAAGACAGTCAACTTAACGCACTACTGCAGGAAATGGATTGACCATGACAATTTAAGGGTAGTGCCAGATTAGCTTGGCACCATGAGGCACCAAGCTAATCTGGCACTACCTTTGAATTATCAAGGTCAGTCCATCTCCTACAACTGGTACATTGTTGTTAGATGAAATCTGAAAAAAAGAAAGAATGGGAAACTAGACCTTGAGGATGAATGGATTAACCATTTCTGCAAGTCAGAAGTCTGTCTGACCAAATGGTATTAAATTTGGGCTGCCCTCAAGGTTGCGTTCTCTCTCCGACATTGTTTTCTATATACACAGACCGTAGGCGTTGTCATACTGCCACTTCTCGTCTCTTACAGTTCTCTTGTTCTCTTGTACGCCTACTCCAAAAAGACGACAGTCTGGCCGAGTACTTTGCACAGATAGCAGTATTAGTCATGGTGCAAAGACAGTTTTCTGGATATGAATGTACAGAAGACCAAAAAGCTCGTCAATGATGACAGGAAAGTTGATATTTTTCAACCTGTAGAAGTGGTCACTGAATTTAAATACCTTGGCACTGTTGTTGATAGTAGGCTGTCTTTTACTGGAAACACTGATCTGATTATGAAAAAAGCAAACCAACGTCTGTACCTTCTTAGGAGACTGAGAAGTTTTGATGTCAGTTCCAAGGTTTTAGAAATCGGTTTATAGAAGCCTGATTGAAAGCATACTGACTTTTAACATCACTGCTTGGTATGGCAACCTCAGTATGAAAAACAGGGGCAGACCGTCACGTATCATCAGAACAGCTGGGAAGATCATTGGCCTAGGACAGTACCCACTAGATGATCTGTACCATAGGGCTGTGCGAAGGAAAGCTGCTAGCATTGTCAGTGATCCTCGTCATCCACTATTTAATCAGTTTCAAATGCTACCATCAGGCAGACGTTTCAACATGGCACTTGCCAAAAAGAATGTTTTTAAGAAGTCTTTTATTCCAACTGCTGTCTCGATTTTTAACTCTTGTTTATAATGACATGATGTATAAATTGTGATCTACTTAACATAACCTCCCATCTTGTGACAGATTGCTTGTGATTGATTGCCTGTGATAGATTGCTGCAATGATAATTTTAATGGTATGTTCTTTTAGTGTTTATTAGTGTCTTGTTTTGTTGTTTTATGACGAGCCAAAAGGCATTCTGTCATGCTTTGACTCAAACAGACAATAAAGTTGTATTGTATTGTATTGTAAAAAACTGCGCCTCTTTTGATGTAAACAATCATTAATAGCCCAGACAAATGTGCGACATATTGCATGTTTGTCTGGGCTTATAGCCCCTTCACTGCTGAGAAAAAGTAAACACAACTGCAAGAGGCATTGATCTTCATGAGCCCCCGCAGTTGCGGGGGCTCATGAAGATCAACGCCTCTTGCTGGCCCTATTTTGTATCCAGGTTCCTTGGAGGCACACCAAACAAAGCTAACTCACAGTTCCTCTGTCAGCATGTCGGCCTCTGTCTGCGAGCGCTGCATAAGTGCCTCCTGTTTTTCCTCTGTTTGCTGGCGCAGTCGGTCCATCTGCAACCCATGCTGCAGGGTTACCAGCAGCCCATACAGAGATGAGGTGACAGTGATGATGGGCATGAGGAAAGCAGTTGTGAAACGCAGGCCATCAGCATATGGCGGTGAACATAGACATGGAGTGAATGATTAACAGTTGATATCATATACACAAACATGTACCTAATTTAGCCAAATGCCACCTAAAGCAATTTTCCACCAACTCTTGTCCCCCCCCCCCCCCCCCCCTATGAAAAGGGACATAACTCCAAAACAAGACAGGCAAAGCCCTTATGACTCACATGTATGACCTATCCACACATGTCTGACAATAAATAAAGGGATGGCTTGTGCACCAATAAAATCCATGTTTTCTCAAAATTTAATCAGTTTTCACACATCTGTGAAACCCACGTCACCCTTGACCTTTATGATGAATCGACTAAATTAGTATACATAGGAAGGTCTTATCATCCAGGCATGGGAGTTGCCGAAGCAAAAATCAGCTGAAACTAGGGGGTCTGGGACCTTCAGCCTGATACAAAAGACCGAAAAATCAAACAACAGGGGGGGGGGGGGGGGGGGGGGGGGGTAGTCGCTGAACCTTGGCCGAAAAATCATACAACGGGGCAGGAGGGTGGGGGAGATAGTCGCTGAACCTTGGCCGATAAATCAAACAACAGGGGGGGGAGGGAGGGGGGGGGCGTGTGACAGTGCAGGCTGGAGACAATTCCCATGCCCCATTAGATGGCGGCATCACAAATAAAATCCAAGGATTTTACTTTTTCCCCCGAGGAATGTGAAATTAATTTCCGCAGAAAACCGCGGATCCGAGGACAATTTCCATGCCTGATCATCAGCTACCTTTGTACCAAATCTGATTGAAAAGTTTGCAAAAATGTAGATAATAACTACAATTTTATCAAAAATTGGCATTTTATACACATTTGTTGACCTCTTGTGAGCCATGACCTTTCCGAGGGGTCATCCAAATTAATATGCATTGATAAGTCTTACTATCAGGTATCTCTGTACCAAGTTTGGGTTTGAAGTTGTAAATAGTATTTGAGAAAAGACATCTTGTCAAAATTTGGCTATTTTTGACCTATTTCCTGGGCTCTTGTGACCCGACCTTTCTGAGGGATCAACCAAATTAGTATGCATATAAAGATCTTACCATCAGGTATTTTTGTACCAAGTTTGGGTTTAAAGTTGTGAATAGTATTTGAGGAAAAATAAATTATGTCAAAATATAGCTATTTTTGACATATTTCCTTATCCCCTGTGACCTAGACCTTAGGTCACTCAAATTGGTATGTTTAATAAGGTCTTGCCACAAAGTATCATTGGGCCAAGTTTGAAGAATGTAGTTTGAATAGTCTCAGAGATCAGAGAAATGCCAACATTAAAGTTTACCACGGACGACGACTCACTTTTGCGTCGCACGTGAGCCAATTAGCACATAGAGTTCATAGGAGATGATCTACTAAAGGCTTCCTCACACGGAGAAACGAAACTAAACATTTTGTCGAAATGTCCGCATTTCAGACATTTCTCCAACATTTCACGAAATGCAAAACGACACATTTCGAGCAATAGAACCTGTCTCTATTCGTGAAACAAACATTTATACCCGTCGCCCAATCAGCGTCATCTGCTCAGTCACATGCTAATCTGACGTCATTCAAGCCCAAACACTGAAGATAGCAATGGTAAAGCGATGCCATGGAGTCAGGTCTATTATGGCTAAAAGCGTGTGATGTGACGCACGATTCAGTAAGATTTTAAGCGGGGAGGGGGATCATTTTTGAAATGGAATCTGTGTCATCCCTAAAGTACCACCAAAATGTGATTTTAGGTCAGTTTTCTGAACCCCGCTTTCATCGGCTGCTCTGCGAGGCCTACAAGATGGCGGCTATCGCTTCGAGACGGCGGCATCCTCGATTAACTTGAACCATCCCTGTTGACGCATTCAAAACCTCTCAAGTTTATTCGATATGGTCGAAAATTCACTTTGTGTACGCGAAGCCACTCGTCTTATATGTTTAGTTTTTAAGCGTCAGTAGTAAGAAATATGACCCGATTTCCACCAATACAAACCAGAGCATATGTCAGTGAAGAGTTACCTCCCCTGTACCAATCGAAATGAATTTTCACGGCGTTTCTGCGTGTGCGGAGGAGGCATTTTGATGCAATGAAAATGTTTTGTTTCTTGTGTACTTCGTTTCTCCGTGTAGGGAAGCCTTAAGACAACATGTTGTGTCAAAACACAGAAAATAGTCCAAGAACTGTGTGTGTGTGTCTTGCTCTTGCAGTGCACGCCACTTTGAAGAGAGTGTCTGTTACTAGGATTACACAAGTTGGAATAGGGAACAGAGAGCACTTGAATTTTGGGCGACAGGTGGCACTGGGCTATGATAATTCATGCATGCAAATGGACACGTGTACAAGACAGCCTCCTATCTCAATTGGTTATCAAATTGTCAGATTTTTTCCATTTATTCATTTATTAACTAATTCAAGACAAGTGAGTATGCCGCGTATTAACCAACCTCTTTCTTCATCTCATCCATCTGTATTTCGCGTTTTTGCATCTCGGCTTTCAGGAACACTAACTCCTGCTGGGCATGGTCACGCTCCTGAGTTGTCTTCTCCTTCTCTCCCTTGACATCATCCCGCTGCTTTTCAGCCTGAAAATGAAACACACATAATGTTAATGTTTACCTGAACAGACTTAAATATCAATAACATCCATGATGACAAAATCAGAAATAGCATGTTACACGTTTACATTTCCAAATGCTTACAAGCAACATCCGATCTGATATAAAAAACAAATACATCCGATGGTTGACTTCGCCTGTAACACTGTTATAATGATGGATATAACAAAACTTTATCTAAGGCCTTGACCACACTCTTTCTTATCTAAAAATAGTTTATAAGAAAATGTTGCAAAGAACTTTTTTATTGTCATGGTTGATCCATATCTTTTTAACTCTTTCACACCTGTAATGGACATTCTCAGATTTGTCAGGTGTCCTGTGATAAATAGGCACTGCTTGCTGGAGACTGAAAGACTGCGACAGTTCAAGGGTCACATCAGATCAGCATGGCACCTCAAAGGCGCCAAGCTGATCTGGTGCTACCCTCGAACTATTATGGTCCTTCAAACTTTCGTAATAAGGTGCCAGGGTTGAATGAGTTAACGTGGCACTAAACCTGAACTGCCACAGTTCAACCCAGCAAGAAAAAATCTACAATGTCCACGCTCACTTCTTGCTTGGACTGCAGTGCCCTTTCTTTATCCGCCTGCAGGTCCTCTATCTGCTCCTTGAAGGTGGTCTGCATCTTGTTGAACTCCGCACTATGCGACTGCATTTTGCTGAGGTCCACCTTCACCTGAATCAGCTCTGTGTTGACTGCGTCACGCTCGCCCTCCACACGTTTAACCGCCTTTTCTGCCTTCTCTTTTTCATACTAGAAGTGAGAACATAATTGACTCAGTACGTGTGCAACAGTTTCCTCAGTCATGTATCACATGCAGTAGACTTCAATTCAAAACTACCATAGCTCACGTTTTATGTATAAACTGACAAACTTCCCGCTTTGTTTTCTGTCAAGTTCATGTGTACAACCTTAACCCATTCAGCCCTGACGCACTACAGCAGGAGATGGGTTGACCATGATAATTCAAGGGTATTACCTGAATTTACCTGAGTGGCCACTGAGCGCGGCCGATGGGGTAGGAAGTTTGAGAACTTATTTTAACCCCCTTAACTGTCTCTTTATCATGGCGGTTCTTGAACTGGTTGACAGTTTCAGCTTTGACAATTGTTTGTTTCAGAGCATTCCATGGGTTCACAACTCTTTGGGAAAAAAAGTTTTTTCTAAGATTCAGTCTGGACCTCCCTTTGAACAGTTTGCTGCTGTGACCTCTATGGTAAAATGATGACTGGCATGAAGTAAAAAATATGTCCGCAGAAACTTTTTCAAGTCCCTTTATGATCTTGAAAGTCTCGATGAGATCTCCCCTGTCTCCCCAGGCGCCAAGCTAATCTGGCACTGCCCTTGAATTATCATGGTCTACCCATCTCCTGCAAATGGTGCATAGTCATTAGATGACACCTCCAAAATTTGGGAAATACAGCTGTCAGGCTGAATGAGTTAAAGCCACATTTTCATGTAACAATGCAAAGGTTTAACTGTGACCAACATTACCACAGGGGAATTACATTCAAAAATCTTAACACTAGCACAAGTTAATCTCCAAGATTTTTTTTTTGGTAGCTTTGTTATCACAGTAAAGCAAACAAATTAACATTTGTTTGTATGTTTGCTTTGTGCAATAACAAAGTTTTCTTACAAAGCTGTTTTCTTTGCTTGTTTAACATCAGATTTCACAAAAGTTGGACAAAACAAAGAATAAAAATAATAATAATACTGGTTATCATATAGGCGCTTTACCCAATCCTGTGAATCGTCTCAAAGCGCTGCGAACTGAACCCAACATGCACGCTCACGTGACACGCATTCACTCTGAACAAAAACACAGTACAAGACAAACACAGGACATTCACGTGGTGTGAAAGGTCAGTTCAGCTATGGAGGTTTTGGAAATTTTGATCGCTTGTGTTTGAAATTTATAAAGTGGCCTGAAACCAGTACCAAAGTGGATGGTGATGAAGAGCCGGACTACCGGAAGAAAGAACCCCCCGATGGTCCGCCCGAATTAA
Source organism: Semisulcospira habei (assembly GCA_036245525.1). Classification (NCBI taxonomy): domain Eukaryota; kingdom Metazoa; phylum Mollusca; class Gastropoda; family Semisulcospiridae; genus Semisulcospira; species Semisulcospira habei. Next base: position 109,348,542 of record BTPG01000007.1, on the reverse strand, counting down.
TGGTGACACTTACTAGAGGAGAAAAGTCTGACGTTGGAACCCGGTATCAAACCTCGCACCTTTAGCATTGGTGGCAGGCGCCTTTACCACTGCACCGCGGACCTACCTTTCATATAACAGAACTTGGGTATCACATCGAGAACAATTTTGCTCTGAAGGCCTATTTCAGTATTTGTATACAGGTATGTGATCACAAAGTTCCCTAACCCCTTGCCTGCTGCTGACTATACCACTTGGCGGAGTAGATGCGTGTCTTTTCCGTGAAATGGTATCATCAGTAGCGGTCAAGGGGATAAATAAACAACTGGTTCCCACCTTCATGGCCTCCAAGTCGAGAGTGACCTTGTCCAGGTATTGTTTGTGGGCTTGTGTTTGCACCTCCTGTTTGCTCAGTTCCTCTGTCTGCGTTTCTAGTTTTTGTTTCAGCTGCTGTATCTCCGCATCCTTCCGTCCCAAGACTTCCGACCTCTCCTGCTCTGCTTCCTCTGTAACCTTGGTCAACTTGTTCCTAGATTTCTCTAATTCTATTTGCTGTTGGTAGAGGAGACAGAAGAAGAAACCCTGATGAGTTACAGCCGAAACTGTTTTGAGCTAACACCCGTATGAGGGATCACCTGCTATTAACCCTTTTCATCCTGATACACCCATTGCTTGAAATAAATTTGACTATGATACTTCAAGGATGGTTCCAGAATAGTTTAGTGCCTCAGGCGCCAAGCTATTCTGACACCACCCTTGAATTAAAATGGTTGAGCTATCTCCAGATCTGTAATGTAGCCTTCAAAAGACAATAAGCAATTTTTTTTTTAAATCAGCCCCAGGATGTAATGAGTTCAAGATCATCATTCAGGTGGCTGTAGCTGTGACTGTGGCTGAAGCCACCTAAATGATGGCCTTTCATGACAAGTGACATTTATTTGTTTTTTCAACACTTCTCTTGGGTGAGGACCTGTTTTTTAAGTCCACTTTTTTCCTTGCAAAAAAGGGTGGCTGCTCATAACAGGTTCTGCTGCAATATGCTAGAACAGTGATAACTCACTCACACCTAATGCTAACTTCGGTAAAGTGTCCATAAAGGTACGGGAGATGGATTAGTCATCATTCAAAGGTAGTGCCATATTATGGAGATGGATCAGCCATGATAGTTCAAGGGCAGCACCAGGTTAGCCTGGTGACAGGGAAGGCACCAGCCTTCCCAGTTGCCAAGCTAATCTGGCACTGCCCTTGAACTATCATGGCTGATCCATCTCCCACTGTATGCAACTCATGCAAGACATACTGTTCACGGATAGGAGGTGAATAGTCACATATCCTAATACGAAATGTCTCAAATGAGGGAGCAAATCCTACACCTCCATCTCACCCACAATATATGATATGATATTCTGACTGCTGTAATGTACTCATCAGTACAACTAGCTAGGTTCTGAACTGAATCTATTCCATTTCCACTGTCCTCAGAACAAGAACACATAATGGAGAATTTGAGCAATGTGAAATTGAGCGTAGAAGAAAATCAATGCCCAACATCAGCAATTTGCAAGAAGTCGCTGGAAACGCACAGCTGCTTGCACAACATGTAATCCCGTTCCAAACCCTTCTAGAAGGCATGTGAATACAAATCTCTCTCTTTCTCACCCTCTTCCCATCCCACTCTCTATCTCACATGCACACACAGGGACGCTTACCATATCCTCCAGTTGGCTTTGCACAGATTTCAGTTGCTCCTCATGTTTATTTACAATTTCTTCTTTTTCCTTTTCCTTAGTACATTGTAGTTCATCTATAGTTTCATTAAGCTTTGCTATTTGTTGAGAAGAGTTCGACAAGTCGTTTTGTAGCTCCTCTAGCCTTCTGCAAAGTAAACACAACACACAACTTCGTTCAATTCCGGTGACCATATAACTGTCATCATGTGTGCTGGTCTGTAATTTTAGACCTTACGGCCGCAGGCTGTAAGGTCCAAAATCACAGACCAAAACCTCTGCCAACAATCAACATTTCAAAAAACGCTTCTTTAAACTGGAGTACACAAAAATATCACACACTGTTATTATTTGTTAAAAGGATCAGACCTGTATCCACAATAAAGCGAAGCAAGGGGCACAAGAGTAGTAATCAATTAATGACAAAACTGACACAGACAATTTACAAGTTAATTCACAAGCTTTACAACTTCTCGTGTCGATCCGTCAGTAACTATCAAAAGCTTCAACATCTCTTACTGGACACCATCCAACACAACATGGTGACTGCTAAAAAGCGGCAAACCGTCAGACTGCGACTGACACAAGTTTTGACTAAGCATTAATTTTCATTGTCTTAAGACTCACAAGCCGACAAGTCACAGTATCACAAATATTTACAGAGTACTACAGCGAAAGCTTACACTCATGGTATCACCAGTTTTCACTGTATAAAATGAACACATTACACTGAGTTGCTATCAAAACGTCACATTTTCTGGACTACTCTACTACGAACAACACAGTCAGTCAAACAAGGCAAAGTCAATCAGAAGATTCATTCTGGCATTAGATCTAACACAACACAAATCCCACAATGTTATTCCGCTAGACAGCACACCAAGCATCAATCGTCTAAGCGCTCACTGACGAGGGATGGGAGTCAATTTAGCGAAACACAGTAAAAGCAAAGGGGAAAATCTGGGGACCCTAATCAAGAAATCGATTTAACAGCACAACAGCCAACCGCGCCCATTTTTCAAAAGGCTCAGATGCTCATGAGCTCCTGCTCGCAGTAGCGGCTCATGAGAATCTATGCCTAAGCTGTCAGAGACTGGAAGCAATTTGCTCCTCTTGACTTCAGAATCTATGAAAGAAAGTCATTCCAAGACTGCCCATGTCTAGGCAGCCGTAAACTTGACGAGTTTCGCCACTCTACTCCTGATTTCCAGATCAGCGATGCTCGGTATTTCTACTTATAGATGCACCGAGAGGCAACGGCCGAAAACGTGTATCTACGTTGAGCCGGCAAGACAGCACAAATCGTCTCCATCCCAGCGCTAACGGGCCGATGAATACTCGGTAATCCCCTACTCACGTTTGAGACTACGGGGACAGAGACATTGATCTCGCCCAGAGGAAGACCCTCGTAGCACGGCACGGGTGATTTAAAGTTACGCCTACGCTGTACTTTTAGAACCTCTCCGCCCAGACCTTCCCTTCTCTCCCTCTTTAATCCACTTTAATTGACAAGTGTGCTGGTCTGTGATTTTGGATCTCACGGCCGCAGGCCGTAAGGTCCAAAATCACAGACCAGCATTCTCATCAACTCAAAATAACAGACCTGCGATTGCCCTGTCTTGGGTGACCAGTTCCTCCCAACCCAACCTTTCGAATGGTTTCCCAGTCTCTCTCCAATCACTCTAGACTGGAATGTGTTAAAATGTCACACATCTAGTGGCTGATCCTCAAGAGCATTTCCAGAAAGCCTGAGACATTTTATTTTTAGAGTGTGTGTGTAAGGAGGGGGGAGGGGGGCTTACAGTTAACAAAATTCAGCCTCCACAAGGCCAGACTCTTCATTCACGCTTTTTATGCAGTAGTCGGGGGTTCTTTCTCCGGGTACTCCGGTTCTTCCACCCCCCCCCCCCCCCCACTTTGGTACCGGTCTCAGGCCACTTTACAAATTTCAAATACAAGCGATCAAAAATCTCTGTAACTTCAGTAGCTGACTGGCCCTTCGTTTGTCTTGTACTGTGTTTGTCTTAAATGGCGTAAATCCGTGTCTGTTTCGTGAGTGTGTGTGTTGGGTTTCAGGCGCGGCGCTTTGAGTCGATTTCCTCAAAATTGAGAAAAAGCGCCTATATAATAACGGTATTATTATTATTATTAGCCAACAATCTATGAGAAACTTATAATACGTGCGCTGGGCTGTGATTACAGGCTGTAAGGTCCACAATGACGATCCTGTAAAAATATTAATTTTCTACGTCTACTCCTTTTCTTTCTTGAAAAGTTAGAATTTCTTTTCTTTTCTTCAATTTCATCCCACGAAATATATTGCATCACAACAAAAAAAATCCTCTCTGCAAGTTACATGTACGAGACATTTAGCTCGCCGGCAATTCTGCCGAGAACAGGCAAGATGTATGTTTCAGTCTGTCACAACTCTTCTCCCGGGAAGTCTGAAACTAATCCATTAACTCGCCATGCTAGCATTCAGCTTGAACATTAAAAAGGAGAGACGAATGTCAGAGGATGAAGAGTTCATTCCCTAATGGATTTATTTCTTGGAAGAAAACAAATGCATTGAAAGATTCGAATGCATGGCTACTCGACGAAACAACGATGTCCAGTGTGAAAGTATCTTGTGTACCAGACACAAAATACAACCCAAGTCTCAACTTCTTCAGTATTTCGGTTAGCAGCTGTGAGTAATGAACCCTTTGACTCCCAGAACTAAATGACTTCCATTCTATAGAATGAAAGGCATTTACTTCTAGGAGTCAGTGGGTTAAAGCACATCGACTGGTGCCTGCAGTGTGTTCATCCTCAACATTCTGTTTTGCAGACATACAACTAATCTTGTGGCACTTATACATGATAATATTCACAAAATACACAAACTGTTGTTGTTTACATACTATATACAAATATAGTTAATGATCATCATGCCCTTCCAAGGTCAAGCCAAACAGCCATATCCATGTATCATTAAACACATGCATCCCATGCATCAGAGGTTAATCAAATCCGCTCGTAATTCAACCTGTATGTGCGATTCTTGCAAGTTAACTGACAGCCATTTCATAAATAGTCTTCTGTCAATATCATGGCTGGTAACAGGTTCTTGTACATACATGTACATGCATGCTGGGTCAAATAACGGCACATGCGCGATTCATTAAAAAAAAAAAAATCACGTCTGCGATGTTTTAACAAAACAGAATCAATCATGCAGCAAACACTAACCCCATTGTGCATACTGCCATCCATTTTGTTCACAGTACCGGTGACTCATGCACAAGGGGGTTAATTATTGTCAAATCAATGTCAACGGGAAGAAACAGGATCCACTTTTCTCATTAATTTCAGCAAATAAAATTTGCAAGTCTATCTCTGTCAAAAGCTGAAATGGCAATGCTGGTTAAAAAAAATTAATGCAAAAATAAAATCGTTACCAAACACCTGGCCTAAAAGGTATTGAACTCGAAGCAAATTCATAAAAGTTTAACCCTTTGGCTGTCGGTAGCGCCTTTTGTCGAGGTGATTCCTACAGGAATCACCTCGACAAAACGCACTACCGACAGCCAAAGGGCTACTGGTAAGCAAATTTTTCCAAAAGAAAATTCTTTTCTTTTTCAAACCTGAAGCAGATGATGCAGAGACTACCTGGCCTGATCAAACGAAATATTCTGAAAAGCAGGAAGCTGGCAACTTAATTTCACTCGGGTCCAAAGGATTTGATTAATGACCTACCAAAATTTACCACCTCATTATTTTCTGTAGACAGTTCTCTTTTTCTGTTAGGAAGAAAAGTATTTGAAACATTAAGATCAGTGTTACAAAAGCGATTTAAATCTCCAAATTCCGTGCTCCTGTCAGGCCCCACAGGCTGTGTTGCTGCTGGTCATTAGTATAAAAAAAGGAGGGAAAACTGAATGCAAGATTTCTGAACTGATGCAAAAACAAGGGAACAGAACACAGATTCACGGGAAAAAGAAAAGAAAAAAAACTACACTAAATATTTTTCTTCTAACTCCCTTGTGCATGCAACCACCGGTACTGTAAACAGTACCGGTGGCCGCATGCACAAGGGGCAGTTACAGAACTTAAGTTGCTCCACTCCTTCCTTACTTCTTCCACCCTAAAAGTTTATTTCACAAGATGCATCAAATGCACTCGAATCTAAAAGCCAATCCAGATTTGCATGAACTAAAGCTTTCAACCCCAAGCAGCCAGTCATTACTTTTCTTACTCCTCTGGCTTCTCTAAATATGGCATCCACTAAGTTCAAAATGAATAATCATTCCCAATATGTTTCAACAGCCTACAGTTTCGCAGGGAGTACAAACTGTACATGGTCCACATTTCTAGCCATCTACAAGTTGTTTTTTATACATGTTGATCAGGCAGACAATATTTCAAGCAATCCTTTACCACAAAGGGGAGCAGCCCCAACGCCAAGTCTATTTACAAATCTGAAAGGTAACAAACAACCCAGGAGAGTGAAAGAAGGAAAGAAAAGTGCAACATTTCTGCCAGAAATACAACAAAAGGTCTTCAAAACACTGTCTCCAATCTGCAACCAAAAATGTGCTGAAACCAAAACCAAAACAACAGTCCTGAAATCGAGATCTAAAATTAATGCTGGGAGGAAACAGGATCTAACTCTTGTGTTCAGACTCAAATCTAAAGGTGTATGCTAATAACAGGAGTCAGTGTCCACAGTCTGCGTCAAAACAAACATGGGGTAAATAACTTAAGGTGAGGCAGTGAATAGCTGAAAATCAAATCTTTGGTCTGTGATTTCAGACCTCAACGACTAGGGCTGCAAGGTCCAAAATCACAGTCTATATAATATGTGGTCATCCATCAAGCACTGTTACGGCTATTTCAAGCTGGCAAATTACATCAACAAGTCTCACATGCAAAAAATACAAATCAAGCAACCGAACCTGTTCTTAATATTGCCTTTAAAACTGAAACACATAGATGTATGACACCAATACCAAACAAAAATTTGTAAACAAATAATAGTAAATAAATACAATTTTAAATAAAACAAATAAAACCAACAGACAAGGATTTATCTAAACCATCCACAATTTGTTAACATTAGTAAGATTATTAGTTGTTCCAGAAAAGTAGACTAACTGCAATTAATTGTTAAACGCTAAAACATTCGCAAAATAAATCAAATAAGGCAATTAGACCACCACCACCCATGCAGTGCAAAAGTTCTAATTAGCATGCAAGGCAAAGCAAGCAAGCAAGCAACATTCGAGTGAGAAGGGGCAACTAGGACAGTGGATAGGCACAACTAACCTAGTTCTTTCCGCAAGTTGTTCGTTCAGGGTGGACAGCTGTTTAGAACTATCGCCTGAGTTTTTCATCAGATCGGCTAATTGCTGTTCCTGCAGGGTCCGATGAGCAGGCAAAAACGAAAAATCAAAACCATAACGAAAATTAAAGACTGTAAATTATGCAGAGTGATATGTGGACATGTGCTGGTTGTGTTTTTGGACTCTAAAGCCGTAAGCTCCAAGGTCCAAAATCACAAACTAGTGCACAAATGAAATTAATGGATTAAAAAACAAACAAACAAGGAGTTCAAGTGTCACTCTAGGAAATGTTCAAGTACAAACTGTGATAGTATAATGTTGTTTGTATAGAGCTCTGTGCAATGAACTGTGAACAAAATCAAAGACTGTACAAATAATACTGCTCCAACACTTTAGAATGAAAAAAAATTCACTCGATGTGCTTCCTAAACAGAAATCTAAATTTACGTTTTAAGATAGTGCAACCCAAGGAATATCTGTGACATCCAACAAACTTTTCCACATTTAAAAAAATTAATCATTAATTTTGAGTATTTATAGTCCTTTGTGCCTATGTACTGAAAAGAACCTGAATTGCCTAACAGTTCTTAAAAATAAAACCCTCTAAAAAATTTAAATGTTTGTTATTTTATTAAGAAAAACTAACTTATGAATTGGCTGTCACTGCTTAAAATGAATGGGGCAAAATAAAAGCCAATCCAAACGACTTTCTTATTTGGACTGAAATGATTTATGACTTCTTTTTCTTCTGTGATTTGTTTTTTAATTAAAAAAGTGACACATGAACTTTCCCTTTGTGAATCAAATGAGCCAATACTTCTGCACTACGGGGGAAAACAGGAGGGGCTCAAGATTCCATAAATATCGAAAGCTGAAAAATGAAAACAACACAAGAGAAGCAGATGACATATGAGTGCACATGTATGTTGATAAATGGCCTGAAATGAACCACTCAAACCAATCAGGAAACACAACACATGAAATGAGCCATTCAACCAATCAACAGCCAGCAGATCAGCTTCACACTTCAATCAGTGCACACATGACATGAGTACCTAAAAACAAATTGTTGTTGGGGGTCGTTTAAAAGTCATCTGTCAGAGTGAATCACGAGGTACAAGAATGGTCAGTGCATGTGATTAAATCTTTATGTGTCGACAGCAGTTATTGTCATAATTCCTACAGGAATCAACATGCCAAAAACTGCTACCGACACACAAAGGGTTAAATGTGCTAATCAAGTCTGCATACACAACAGTTCTGGTCTGTCACTTTAACTCATTCGAGACGTGTCGCCTCCAGATATGCGGCTTATGCCGCGTATCTGGAGGTGGCATCTCTCAAATGAGTTACTACACAACAGTACTTGTCTGTCACTTTGAACGTTATGGCCTACAAGAGAATTTGTCCATAGTAGAAAAATGAGACTTTCGGTTAGAGATGACTAAAAGAAAATTTGTTTCTTTGCTTTTTTGTGCTTTGCAAGCTAAGAATAAAGATGTGTAAAATACTTATAAGATTCTGTCAAGTTTCAACCAAAAATTGTGTTCCCTTGCAGTTTAACTCATTTAGCCCCAGCACCCTACAGCATAAGATGGATCGACCATGATAATTCAAGGCAGTACCAGATTAGCTTGGCAACTGATGGCACCAAGTTAATCTGGAACTCCCCTTGAAAAGAATTATTGTGGTCGATGCACCTCTTCAACTGGTACAGTGACGTTAGGTGACAAGTTTGGGAAATGTAGCTGTGGGATTAAATGGTTAAAGTGGGTGTGCTAGAGTGTTTGCAAATTGTTCTCCTGAGGAAACATAAATGTGTGCTCGTCTGTGATATGAAACCTCACGACTTTACGCTGTAAGATCCAACATCACAGACCAACACACGAATGAGACGACGATGAGTGACAGCAGAATGAGGAACTGTTCATGATGATATCTGAATGAATATTGTGGGCAGAGCACAGATGCCCTGAACTGGCCTGTAAATGTCTGACTATGGAAGCACTACATGACAACTACAAGCTGAAGCCAAACTTACACCAATGTCATGTCATGACAAAACACGGGTGAATATGTATCACTACAGCAAATTCTGGTTAATTGTGGGTGTAGGATGCTAACAGAAATACATACAATGTTGAAAAGTGAACACAATTAAACATGTACCATTATCACTGGTGCTAGAAAAATAATTAACCCTGTTGTGCTAGCCACCACTGTTGCTACAAACAGTACGTGGCTGCATGCACAAGGGGGTTAAATGTTAAACACTATCACTGGTGCTATGGAAATGTTATTTGAGTATGTTGCAACTAAACATGTGTGAAATGAGTGCAACATGTGTGAAATGAAAAACTTGTCCTTTGGAATAAGCATATCATAAAAATACACAACATGAATGTCAGTCTCTCACTTTTCCACTAAAATCACTTTTCCACTAAAACCAAAAACTAATTCATTCCCCCCCCCCCCCCCCCCCACCTTCTAGTTATCCCATTACCATATTTCAATGGCCCTAAGTCTGTATGAAATAAGCATACAATGAATAGTGGGCAATAAAATAAATAAATAAATAAAATAAAATTCAATATAAAATCAGGGAAAAAAAATAAGAACAGCAGAAAAATAAATCTGATCTGAAGTTTTTGTCCTATACTGTTTTGTTCTTTTTTTCAAAAGGCCAAAGGCTCACAAAGTGTGCACTTTTCTCTGGAACTTTTGTCCCCCACCTAAAAAAAAAAAAAAATACTGTACTAAAATTGTCATTTTACACCTAATTACTTTCACTTTCCATGAAAAGTCAAAAGAGTTGTGGACATAGAGTGTGAACAAACTGAGCATTGCCTCCCAGTCCTACTCTACCAATTTAGACTACTAAATAGTGAGCAGTGGGTTTCAAGTGAGAAGTGGACAAGAAAATGTGTGCTGGCCTGCGATTCTGGATCATACGGTCTTAAGACTTAGGATCCAAAATCACATTACAGCACTACAAAAAAACTACTGTAAATACATGTACAGAACTTAACTCATTCAAGGCACCCCACATCAATAGCTGTGAAAGTGTCATATAGTGCTGCGTTTGCAACGCTTTATGACACTTCTGCAGCTATTGATGTGGATCGCCTTGAATGAGTTAACAAGACAAAATTGATCACAGATTTCACTGCCACATAATACATACCGTACAAAACATGTAACTTCACTTTTCATGCAAAAAGGAAAATATTTACACTAACTTGCATAATTTACAAATAAACTGAGACAATGAATGAGATCTCACTTAAAGGAAAGTGGAACAGCATTACAGTAGACAGTCATTCAAAACTTTGGTTTTCTCAGTGTCAAGAACAAAGTTAGAAGTTGCAGGTAAATATTAACTTTTTAAAAAATAACTAGTGCAGTTATGTGATCTCTCACCAATAGATGCATTTCAATTTCTGAGACAAAAGGACAAAAAGATAGGCAAAATTATTTATGAAAAACATACCAGTCGGCTACGCTCATCGGTCAACTCAGCCGTCTTTTCCTTGTTAGCAGAAAGCTGTCTCTGCAAGTCTGAAAAAAATATTATCACTGTATAAAATATATGTTTATACATTCAAAACAAACTAAGATTAAGTTTGAGAATTTCAAGGACAAATAATTTTAGAAGTTTGAATGACATTTGACCAAAAAATATTTTCTTTCTAAATTATCCATCAACAAAACTTGATTAAAAATCTCATTTTGTTTGACACTGTATCCAGTGTGCAAGATGTGCTGCGTACAGAGACACAGCAAATTGACAAGTCTCCCTATACCGTATGTCTCGAATGTGTTAAGGCCTACGTCTACCTTGTAAGACTAAGATGATCATCAACTTTAACCCTTTCCCTGTAAGAGGCACCTTTTGTCATCATGATAACAGCAGGAATCTTCACAACAAAGGCGTTACCAACAGCCAAAGGGTTCATAAAAGATTTCTGGATATCATAAGTAGGTCACAATTGCATTTGTTTTGACAAAAAAAGTGGATTAAAAGCCCGGACAAACATGTGGTATCGTATGTTTGTCTGGGCTTTTAATCCACATTTTTTCATCAAACACGAGCAAATTTGACCTACTTGATTTCTGAACATCTATTGCACTGTATGTCTCCTGAAATCATGCACTAAAGCAAGCAAATTAATGTTTAAGGAGACAATACTACAAATGAAACACTTTAACATGTACCAAGTCTTTGGCTTCTCAAGCAAAATCCAGACAGTGTCAAGCATGTAAATGCAAAGAAATTCCCAACAAAGAAACACGCTATAAAAGGGCAAGTACAACACAATTTAAGCAATTTTCGCTTTTTCAAAATAGAAATACAGACAGAAAAGGACTACATGTACTTATCTTTTTCAGTGAGGCAAGAAGTAACTGAAGAGATGACGTGACAAACACGAAGAACTCAAAGTGTGTAGTAAGCGAAGTAAAACAAAAGCGAATTTACTGCGCAAGAACTAAAGTTGATTTTCTGAAAAATGTCTGAATATTCTCCAGGAAAATTTTGGTGTGATTTTCAGGGTCTGAGTAATCAATCTTCTCTTTTTTTTAAAAACTGTTTGACCAGATAACTAAATGATTTCCATTCCATTGAAGTCATTTAGTGCTGGGAATCAAAGGGTTAACAGTGGGAAGTGTCCGTGAAGTGAGTGAAAGACGAAAGTTGTTTTTAGTGTGTGGACCACCCATTTTAACACAAACATCAAAATCATTGCTTCATACTTGTATTCATGTGTTTTGCTTTCAGCATTACCCATTGGCTGTCCATACTGCTTTTTGTCCAGGTGATTCATTTCAACAAAAATTATCAGACAGCCAAAGGGTTAAAGCTGAAAATGAATCAACCTATCATCTTTACTGTGGACAAAGTAGTAGTAACTTCTGCCACAATTTATAAGTTATGGTAAAAGGCATACCAGAAACGTGAGATTTGGAAGATCGAAGCTCCTCATCGATCTTATTGTGGCTGGCGTCCATGTTCTGCACTTTGTTAGTCAGTTCTGAAATCCACACATGCACAAGCAACACAGGTTAGTTCAAACTGTTAACAGTATCAAAGACATGTTATGTTGATGTCTTTAACCCATTCAGCCCTGACACACTACAGCAGGAGATGGGTCGACCATGATAATTCAAGGGTAGTGCCAGATTAGCTTGGCACCTGTCGGCACCAAGCTAATCTGGCATTGCCATTGAATTATCATGGTTGATCCATCTCCTGCAAATGGTGCATAGTCATTAGATGACACCTCCAAAATTTGGGAAATACGGCCGTCGGGCTGAATGTGTTAAAAATGTGCCAATCTGAAATTTTGGACCCTACAGCTGTACAAGTAAGGTCTAAAATCACAGACCTAACACAAATCACATAGTGTCCATGAATGACCCAATGGATGTAAACTTTGCTGGTGCTTGTGTGTTCACTCTATCCTCAAATAATAAAGTGCAAAAGAAAGGCGTGAGGTTTATGTTTCCAAAGTGTGAGGTTTATGTTTCCAGTGTGTCTGTTGGCTGACAGATGGAAACTTACTCAGTCTATGCCGTCTCCAGTCTAAGATAATCAAACCAACATGTTACATGAAACCTTTCATCTATCATACCAAAATGGTGATCTGTACTTAAAAATCAAGCCTTTGCAAAGTATTTAAAATCAAAATTGAAAAAGAAAATTACTTTGAAACTTCAAAGCAGAAATGCATCGATGATGTATGTACATAAAATGTTCACGAATCCCAAACTGCTAATAATTTTTTTTTTTAAGTGGAATGAGTGTAGGTTTTCATAAGAAAAACAAAGTGAAATGTAAAAATCATTACCATTTACTGAATCCTGCAGTTTCTTGCAGCGACTGTTGCTTGCAGCCAGCTCCTCTCTCTGAAATCACCAAAAACGTCACCTGTAATGTGCCCACACATCACACAGACCTAACTGAAAAGCCCAGTCACTGCCCGGACACATTACAACTACTACTACTGAAAGCATTTGTGAGAATACTCCCCAGTAGACCCACACAGGGAGTACGCCACAAGTACACTTCTATTCAAATGAGAGTGGGTCTACTGAGGAGTACTCCTGCAAATGGTATGGGTATGGATTGACCAGGATCTTTCAAGGGTAGTGCCAGAACAGCTTGGTGCCTAGTGGCACCAAGCTGCTCTGGCACTACCCTTGAACCATTATGTTCTGTCTCCTGAACTGCAGTGTATTCTTCAGGGGACAACTCACAAATTTGGGAATGTGACTTTCGGGCTCAATGCGATACAGATAACTTAAGAACACTTTGAATAAATTTCATGCATAAAAGAAACTTTGTCACATTAGGAAAAACTAAACAGGAAAAACTGAACAGAAAAAATGGAATAATAGCAACTGTTTCAGATTTTAAAAAAATCATGCACAACTTTTGACACCCAGAACTAAATGACTTCCATTCTGTAAAATGGAAGTCATTTAGTTCCAGGAATAAAAAGGTTAAAACGAAACAAAAACACTAAAGCCCTGCAGAAAGCTGGTTCTAATGTGTTAAAAAAAAATAATCTCTCAGCAAACTCTTCAGTGCATGCAGCCCCTTCCAAATCATGCATGGTATAGGATGAACAGTCTTGTTACAAGCTACATGTAATGCCCACTACAGTTATAATATTGTTGATTTATGCATTTAAAACATTGTGAAACCTGCCAAAGCAACCATCTGTGCAGATCTAAATTTGCAGCAAATCTTACTGAATAAGGTTCAGTTCCATATTTTACAAATAAATTACACTAAAGTTCAGCTTTTCTCACACTGTAACTGTTTTCTACACAACAAAAAGTTGTACTAAAAACAGACCATTTTAAGGTGTGAAGCTGAAAAGATACCACTTTTCATTACATTTTACCCTTAATGGCATCCTTACTAAATTATCCATTTGCAAGGTGGACTGTGATTTTGGATCTGTCTGCCCTGAACGGTATACAAGTCAGCCTCAGTATATCTTGGTACCCATGAGCCAGAAGTACTAAATTTACATAGATTAGTGGGCGGGAAAACTTGGGCTGATGTCAGCCTTAGTTGGCCCACGCACAGATGGGCGTGGGCCAGCTAAGGTTGACATCGGCCCATGGACCTTTTGCTCACTAGGCATCTCGTAGGAGCCAGAAACGGGTGGATTTAAATCAGATACCGAGGTATATACTGGAGCGCCTAATACTGAGGCTGACCTGCAGTCTGGACTTGTTTAACCCATTCAGCCCTGACGTACTACAGCAGGATCTGGGTCAACCATGATAATTCAAGGGTAGAGCCAGATTAGCTTGGCGCCAATAGGTGCCAAGCTAATCTGGCACTGCCCTTGAATTATCATGGTCGATCCATCTCCTGCAACTGGTGCATAGTCGTTAGATGACGCCTCCAAAATTTGGGAAATACAGCCGTCGGGCTGAATGAGTTAACGTCATACAGGTAATAATGTACTATTAGTGCTCCCCCAACATCAACTGTATAAAAATAAAAGGTTTGTGGTTTTTCTGCATAAGGGAGAGACCACACGTTTTCAAACTGTAATCAACACCACACAAACACCACACCCACAGGGTCAAATTGTACAAAGCAGAAAGTGTCCTGAAGAAAACCGTTATGTTTCCGTACACAAGGAAAAGTCTAACAAGTACTGCACACAGAACTGTTAAATATTCCGAATAAAATAAAGTCAGAACCCACAAAGATACATGGGGCAACTAATTCTTTATTTGTATGTTGGTCCTGATCAGGACTTTACAACTGTATGTTGTAAGGTCCACAATCACAGACCACTACACATTTCCATCTAGATCCTAATACACAGCAATTTTCCAAAAACCAAAACCAAGCAAAAACATCTAGAGAGGACAAGAAAAAAGCGACATTTCTACCAAAATATTTATATATATCTGAAGAAAAGAAGGAGAGACACTAGGATGAAAAAAAGAAAATACTTGAAGAGGACAAGTGGATTAAACTGTTGAAAACAATTTTGGTGATTTAAGCCAAATAAATACCCCCCCCCCCCCCCCCTTCCCTTTAAACAAAAAAAAAAGGGGGCGGGGGGGGGGGGGGGGGGGGGGGAGGGGGGGGGGGCTGTGAAAAAAATAAAAAGGACACAGGTTTGGTGCAGAATAAGACATCAAAAAAAAAAAAAAAGAATTTCACAACAATCAAAAGCATACTCAACGTTGCCTTTTTGACATATTTTGTGTAAAAAAAAAAAAAAAAAAAAAAAAAAAGAAGATGGGGACTTTGCATGACAGATGAAAGGTGAGACAAGCAGGGTCCACACAGTAAGTCACACTTTGACAAAAAGCTCAGCAAACTAATGGAAATGGTGAAAACAATCAGCAATTAGCAATGAAGACAGGTGTGCTGGTCTGTGACTTTCGCCTTACAACTGACAGAGGTAAGATCCAAAAATGACAGACCAGCACACATTATTGTGCAGAATTGTGATTGTCAGTAACTTAGCAAAAATCAAGATTACTAACCCCTTCATTGTTGGAACACAATGAACAATGCCCAAGTGCAAGAGGCATAGATCCACGTGAGCCCCACGAAGGCGGGGGCTCACGTAGATCTATGTCTCTTGTTGACCCCACGTTGTATATACATGTTCCTTGGACAGCTGAGGGTGAAAATAACAAAGATTTCAGAAACACAATCCACGACAAGAAGCAGGGAAGGGGCCAGTAACTCACTACTTGTTCGTTAGAGAGTTGCTGGTGCCTCATTAGGGATGTACCTTGAACGTGGCAGACATGCTAACCCTTTGGGTGTCGGTAGCAGTTTTAGTCGCAATGATTCCTGTAGGAATCATCGCAACCAAAGCTGCTACCAACACCCAAAGGGTTAAAGGGAAGTCTGACGCAATTAAACAGCATGTACCACTGCTGCCAACTTTGAAAGAAAAACTTCAGCACCTTTCGTGCATCTTAGGCTCGTCCAGCACATCTTATGAACTTCTACAGCCGTTTGCACACTTGGGGAAAATGTACACTCATAGTAAACCGATTCATCTAGATCAGTAGGTCAGGCTGAATCAACCACCCACACTGTCAGGTCACAGCATAAAACCATGAAGGCATGATTTCCCTGGCATGGAAGTAACAGTGGGTGCTCTAGACATTCAACATGTATTGTGTTAAGTTGAAAGGAAACATCCAAGGCTTCTTGTTTTCTTCTTTATTCTACCTGGCCATCTGTTTTATCCTGTCTATTTTCAGATCAGGTCTTGCACAATGTGAGAGTAAAGCAACAATAAAATTATCTGACATGAAATTAACCTGCATCCAAGTGGATCCTCCTGTGTCTAGATGAACGACATCTAGTACTACATGCATGATTTTGTAGCCATCTGTGGCAAGAGATTCATCTCTGAGCGGTTATGAGTAGTTGTCTTTCAACTAAATCAGACTCGTGTATATTACAAATCTGAGGAATTCTACACAAGATAACTATTTTGTCAAAGGACATGCTATGAATGAGACATCATGTACCAGGTATATCCCAACCTAATTACAAAAAATAAATTGGAAAGGGTTAGTGTAGAAGAAATGGTGCTAAAAAATGTCAAGGTCACAAGTACACCACTTAACCTCTTCCCTGCCGAGAAAACATGAACCCGATGCAAGAGACAGATCTTCATGAGTTCCCACAGGTGTGGGGGCTCATGAGTATCTAAGCCTCTTGCTGACACCATTTTTTTCCATGTTCCTTGGATGGTTAGAGTTGTTTGGTGTTCAATTAACAAACATTTCAGAAGCACAATCTGCATCCAATGGCAGGAAAGGGTTTTAAAGTCAGCAGAATCTACCACTACAAGCAAAAGACGGTGTTAGAAGCAGTGAGAGCAGACCAGGCACTTGCAGCAAACCCAGGGGAGAACTCAGGCGGATCAGGAAGGTGGACAAAAGCGAACATGCAATCTCATGATGTGTGGTCTTTCCCTTACCCGCAGATGCAAAACCTCGCCTCACAACAGCCTTGACATTGCTTCACAACGACCTTGAACCCAAGTGACCCCTCAGGTTGCAAATGGGTGGGGCAGGGCGGGGCTCGTGAGTGTTAGTCACACATTCACGTAGCAGACAGAGTCGAGCAAGAGAGAGATGGATGGATGGACGAAGGACGGAAGGATGGACGGAGATTGGCAGCTAACAGCTAGGTAGTAGGGACCATAAGCACGCCCTGGAGCTGTCGCAATGAGCACAGCTGCCAACCCACACAGACACAAGACAAAGGTCAAGGCCAGTCAGCACAAGGTCAAGGTCAGGCCACCAAAAGTCAAGGCCAGGCCAGTTAAAGAAATCAAAGACCATCTTTTCATTTTTAAACGAAAAAAAAAAAAAAAATCCACAGACTATAAAACAACTCAATAATACTGAAATTTGTGAAACTGTTATGACTAAGAATTTGGAATGGACTATCTTTCAAGTGATAAAGTGAACAATATAACTGTTCCCCCGTTCCAACAAAACAAGCAGCCATCAATACTGAAAATACATATACAAACCTGACAAGTTCAGCTTTCAACACAATGTGTGTAGCTACATAAGAAAAAAAATCAAAATGTTTTGTTTTATTACTTGAATGATCAACAATAATCGCTGAAACATGTACAAATGACTGGCCATGACCTCCATCTTGCTCTGTCCAAAATGCCGCTGGCCTACTCTTTTTGAACCAGGGGAAGTGCGTTCACAAACACAGCACCTTAAAAGTAAACTTGCACATGGCAAGACAGCTGCCCTAACTAGATTTTGTACTTCATGTTTTTCATGCTGTTAGACATTCATGAATGCATGCAGAAAGATACACATACAGAGCTGTACATGGCAAGTATCTACTAACACTGCCAAAAGAGCTATGCAAGCTTGAAAGACAGTCCATTCCAATCACAAAAACCACCAACGCATCTCAAAGACACAGCAGTCATAAAAGCAATGTAAATGGACAAATATACGACACTGTAACCAAACATTAACCCTTTGGCTGTTGTAGCGCTTTTTGTCACGATGATTCCTACAGGAATCATCACAACAAAAAAGCGCTGCTGACAGCCTAAAGGTTAATCCCCTTGTGCACTAACCCCAGTAGCAAATTGTCTTCAGGCCTACGACGGCCACAGTGGGCCACGCACGTCCGTGCGCAGGCCCACTGTAGGCATTGTAGGCCCAAGGACCTTTGCTTACAGGGAAGCCACTGGTACTGTGGGAACATTGTGGTTATTTAGCATGACATTTACATATTTATGCATTTCCTTAGTACACAAAAGACTTGAGACAGTTGACAGACTGACCGAAAAAGTGTGCACTCTGCTGTTATATGGTAAAAGATAGTATGTCCATTTTTCAGAAAAGCAAGATTTTAATTGTTATACATTGTCATACAATGAAAATCTTGCCTTTCTGAAAAAAATGGACAAACTGGCTTTGCTATATAATGGCCGCGCTGCTCTGCAATTTGAATCTTTAAGGCCCTTATTCACGGACAAACACAAGCGGTATGTCCGTCCCACAAGGAAAATGTGGAAATTGCTAAAGAAGTGGCACTGTGTCTTCATAATTCATTGACATTGTATGTCTACACTTTTGCTGCCACTGACAAAGCACATTTTGGATCAAATTTTCACAACTATTTTTGGCAGTATTCATGACGCATGCCTCTACGCACAGCCAAAGCTATATCATTCACGCCGACATGCACACAGTAGCTTGGATTTCATGTATAATAGTAAAAGAAAGTACATATTGTACAGCAATATATTTAGGAATTGTGGAGATAAAAAAAGTTCCACATATATACTATCAACACATCCATACAATCAAAACACTCCACGTAAAATGGTTTCTTTGCAAATTGCTCTGATATTTTTATCATCATGAGGTGTTTCTTTGGACTAGCAACACATCTCATTCTTCACTGATTACGGTCTCTCATGTCTACCGAAGACCCTGTCGTACCATTTGCCAGAGTACTACCTGGATAGAACCACTTGGGAAGTACACCACAAGTACACTTCTATTCAAATGAGATGCTTGGCATCTCACTTGAATAAAAGTGTACTTGTGGCATACTCCCTGAGTAAGCATCTCATTTGAATAAAAGTGTACTTGTGGTGTATTTCTCGGTGGGTGTATCCAGGGAGTACTCGCACAAACGGTACCGGTAGATGCAACTACCAAAACTTTCATAGTTCCCCTCTTTTGTACCAAAGTGTACAATTAAACAAGGCTCTAGTTAAAACAAATTTTTGATTAAAAACAAAATCTGACTTGTAAGATATAATGCGTGATAACCTGTAAATCTGGACCACACAACCCCAATCTGCAAGGTTCAAAACCACACACCAGCACACTAATGTTGCTTTTTTCCCGTTTTTGGGAAACCACACTCCGCCCGAAGCATTACAAATGTCATAGGGAAAGGACCACACTTTCACCAAGCCAGAACCGTAAAAAATGTCACGTAAAAGTACGTCTAATAAAACAGCCTATCCTAAAGTGCCACCAAAGAAATTGGATGTGCAAAACCAACTACTGCAAAATATCATGGTCTATGCCAATACACGTTATCATACCAACAGTAAAAGAAACTTTGCAATAACTCCAACCCGCAATGAAGAAGCTGACAGAATGGCAAAAGTGGGCGCAGAGGAAGGACAAGATGAAAATGGAGTCAGCTTCACAGAAATGAAGACCATCATTAAGTCTGTGTACAGACCACCACAACGGCCTCTAGACAGTTACCATCAGCTGTCCAGACAAGAGCAGGTGACCATTTTCCGTCTGAGGACCGGGCACAACCGACTCAATTTCCACCTGCACAGACGCTTCCACCTCGTGCCATCTCCCCTGTGCCCTTGTGGAGATGCAGAGCAGACCACAGAGCACATCCTCCAGGACTGTGGGAACCACCAGCTGCTGAGGGAGGAGATATGGCTGAAGCCCGCCACTCTACAAGAGAAACTGTACAGGCCTGTGGGAGGCACGACAGAAGACCACAGATTTCATTTTGAGAGCCAAACTCCAAGTGTGACGGCGTTCGAGAAGAAGAAGAAGACTCCAACCGGACAATGACAAAAGCTCAACAAAACTGACCCCCGAACAGAGAAAAAAGGAAATGTAGCTCTTCTGCTGCTGCGTGCTACTGACAGACAAAGTCTTAAAATAACCTGTGTTAGCCAGAAACTGCTAACCACAGACCTAATGTCACTGTTTTCAGTCCATACTGGGCCTGACAACAGCACCATTAACCCATTATATCCTGGGGACATCTTTATAGATATACTTTGAAGACTGCATCACTGTTCTGGAGACAGATTAATCATGATAGTTCAAGGGTGGTGTCGGAATAGCTTGACACCCACAGGCACCAAGCTATTCTGACACCACCCTTGAACTATGTAGGTGCCAAGCTATTCTGACACCATCCTTGAACTATCATGGTCGATTCAAATCCTGTTGTAGCACATCAGGTCTTTATGAGTTAAGTCTATGGTTGGCAGTTACTGGCCAATTTACCCACCACCCATAGAAAGCTGACAAAAGACACCAACCGCCACTCAGCTAAACTTAACCCCCTTGTGCATGCAGCCAGTGGTACTGTGAACAGTTTGGCTGGCTGCTTGTTCAAGGAGGTAAGCTACAATTCTTCAAATCAAAATGTTTGCGAAAAGGTGGATAACTCACCACTTCCTGTAGCTGGTCCTGAGCATGTTTAAGTTCTTTGCGCTGCAAACTGGTCAGCTCCTCCAGTTCACTGATTTTTGAATTTTTATCTGCCAGCTCCATGCCGATCTGACTTGACTGTATGTACAAAACATACTTGTGTTAGTGCAAATGTGCATACAAGCAAACAAACAAATGTGCAAACTTATATAAAAACATAAAATTAAAAAAAATGTAAAAAAAAAAAAAGGCCCAAAAACAGAAACAAAGAACGTTAATTTACCATGACTTACACTTACTGCAAAGCACACACTCTTTCCCTTTTCATTTTGTACCCCTTAAAGGGTCGGGTCCCAAAGGTATACTTCTGTTTTAGCCGCAGAGCAGGTAGCGCTATGCTTTTCGCGCTGACGGATAGGAGTCAAATGACTCAATGGGACTGTGCGCGTGTTTATATTGGCTGGCCGACAGTTTAACCATTTCGGTGTCGGTGGCATGTTCTGTCACAATATTTCTGCAGGAATTATCATGACAAAAAGCGCTATGAACAGACTTAACAAGTCAGAAATTTTCAATCACGCAAACATACTGTCTAGCAAATCATGTTTAACCCTTTTCATCCTGATACACAGTTTCTTGAAGTAAATTTGACTAAACTCAGGCACCAAGCTATTCTGGCACCACCCTTGAACTAAAATGGTGGCTCTATCTCCTAATAAGTAATATAGCCTTCATAAGACAGTAAGTAAATTTTAATGTTAGCCTCAGGATGAAATGGGTTAAAAAAAATATGTACTTGTGTGCTGGTCCATGAGTCCAGACCTTTATGCCTGGAACCACAACTCCAGAGCCACGGACCAGCACATACACACACACACACACACACCTGATTCCCTGACTGACTGTACAATGTACTTTGCTGAAAGTCCCACCAGCTGCAGCTGGACATTGGGCTGTAAATGATAACTCCCCACCATTTACAGGAGTACTCACGTGAAGCATGCTACAAGTACACTTCTATTCAAATGAGATGCTTAGCATCTCATTTGAATAGATGCGTACTTGTGGTGTACTATCCGGAGCAGACTCCCCTAGTGGGTCTATCGGGGAGTGCTCCCACAAAGAGTACAGATCTGACTGCAACATAATAAAATTCATTTTTCTCTAAAAGGTATTTTTTCGAAAAATACTTACCAATGACATGACTTTGTGGAAATGTCTACTACTTACTCAATTTTAGCCTAAGAACCCGTTGTGTTACCACACAACCCGGGAGGCACTCGGGGAACCCACAGAGGGGCCGAGAGTTGTCTCCCGTTCCTGCCCATCCGGTTCCGAGTCACGTGGTGACCAACCAGTCAGTATACTTAGCTCACCAGCGGCAAGCGGGGCAGGTGGGAGGGTATTCCGAGTCATGTCATCGGAAAGTATTTTTCGAAAAAATACCTTTTAGAGAAAAATGAATTTATTTCTTCAAAAACATTACCGATGACATGACTTTGTGGAAGAACTGCGATAAGGAGGAGGGTGCCGCACCCAAACACCCCCGTGAGGACCAACAGAGCCATCCTCCCTGGCGCAAAACTCCCAACAATTTTAGCTAACCTACGGCGCCTGTGGCGCCAGGAGGGAGTGTTGCGCCACAGTGATATCCCCCACCAGTGCGAGGTTGTCTCGCTGGCCTGCCAGATCCCGGAGGTAGAAGCGGACGAAGGTCAATTCTGCCCGCCAGCCCACGATGTCTTTGACAGAGCAGTTCCGGTCGAACGCGACGCTCGTGGCCATGGCGCGTAATTCGTGTGCACGTAACTCTAGCCTCTTCGCTCCCTGCCGCACAACCTCCAAGCGTGAAGGAATAAGAGCTCCTGGCACGGGTGGAACAGCGGTTGTCAGGGCTGCTTGAGCATCGTGCTTGGCGTGGGCAGCAGCAGTGGGGAGGCTGAGGAGGTCGGTGGCCCAGGACCGGTTCCAGGCGAACGGGGCGACCAGTAAGACGACCGCATTGCATCCTCGAAGCTTGAGGAGTACTTTGGGGACGAGGACCGTTGGGAGGTACGCATACACGATGAGACCATCCCACAGGATGGAAAGAGCGTCGCGTCGACTGCCCAGGCCAGGGGGTCTGGGATCGGGGAGACGAATAGGGGAAGCTGGTGATTCCACCTCGTGGCAAACAGATCGATCATAGGCATCTCCCAGTGCGCACAGATCATCAGAAAGATGTCCCGGCGTAGGGTCCACTCCGTGTGTAGCAACTGGCCGCGCCGGGAGAGAGAGTCGGCCAACAAATTCAGGTGACCGGGGATGTGTCGAGCATGGAGGAAAATGTTGCGGTCCTCGCACCAGCGCATCAGACGGTAGAGGAGCATGCACAGGTCAGGTGAGCGCGTCCCACCCTGCTTCTGGATGTAAACAACCACTGTTGCGTTGTCGGAGAGGACGAGCAGCTCCTGGTGATGGAGTTGTTCTTCCCAAGCGATGAGGGCTTGCCAGACTGCTTGCAGCTCCGACCAGTTGATGTGCTTGTCCGCGAACTCCAGAGGCTAGGGGCAGGACGTCGTGAGGAACCGCGGTAGCAGGTGGGCTCCCCAACCAGCAAGACTTGCGTCGACACACAGGGAGAGTCGAGGAGGTGGAGCGGTCAAGGGAGCTCCCGAAGCGAGCCATGACGTGAACGTCCAACGTAGCAGATGGGGGCGAAGCAACAGAGTCACGGGTACCATGGCGGCCAAATCGCCAGAGGAGGGATGCCAGTGAAGCAGGAGGTGCAGCTGTAGCGGCTGGGCGTAGAGACGACCGAGGGGGAGTAGATCCGCCGCCGCATTCATCAAGCCAAGGAGCTGCAGCAAGGCTCTGGCGGGGGCTGCGTCCTCCTGGGCTACCTGGCCGGCTAGAGCGACTAACTTCAGGATCCGCGGCTCCGGCAAACGCACTCTGTTGATTGATTGATTGATTGTACATTGCTTAACGTCCCGACAGCAACAAGGCTTTCTCAGGACGTGCCTGCACTGCTTGTGAAAAAAAACCTAAACAGAACATTGAATGTATGTCGCCAGCCGGTCAAATACATTAAATAAACCTAACACATAGGGCCTAAATAAAGCTAAGACCATTTAGCAACACACATCCAATATCAAGAGCTACAGGCAGTGCAGACAGTAGGGAGAGTTTTAAAAAGGCAAATACAGGTGAATGGACAAAGGGTAGACAGAAACACATGCCCCAGAATAGAGAGAAAAACCCACCCTGTGGGGCTGACCAGGGTGACCCTGGGAACTAAAAAATACCTAACCCCACCCAAGTCCCCCAGGGCAGACCCGGGTGGGGTGCACTCTGTTGAGGTCGGTGGCGAATAACATGCCGAGGTGGACGAAGCGACACGAGGGGGTGAGGTTCGATTTGCCCGCGTTGACTAGGAACCCCAACCGCGACAAGAGCCGCATCAGTGCATCCCTGTCCGATGTCAGGTCGGCCTCCGATTGGTTGTTTAGGAGGAGGTCGTCGAGGTAGTTCAACATCGGGCTGGAAGATGACTGTCGCGCCTTGGCCACCACTGCGTCCATGATGCGGGTGAAAACCCAGGGGCTGAGGTTAAGACCAAACAGCAGTGCCCGAAATTGGTAAATTACTACGTCGCAGGCAAAGCGGAGATACCTCCTGGACGCCGGGTGCATGGCCATGATTAACGCGTTCAACGCTGAGAGATCGATGACAGGTCGCCACTTGCCGCCTGGTTTGGGAACCACAAAGAGGTGGCTGTAGAAGGCTGGGGAGTCGGGGTGTAGCACGACCTCTGTGGCGGCCTTCTGCAGAAGAGCGGCGACTTCTCCGCGTAGAGCGCAGGCCTTGAGCTCGTCTGACGGCACCTCGATCCACAATGGGGAGCAACGCAGCGGAGATAGGGAGCAAAATGCGATCCGAAGGCCCTCAGTAACGCTCTCCAATATCCAGGGGTCATCTGGGAACAGCGAGCGCCACTCCTCGCTGCACAGCGCCAGCCTTCCACCGACTGGAGACCATGGTGCGGTCAGCGGAGGCAGTAGAGGGGAAAGTCAGGCGGCCCGCCTGCACCCTGGGCGACGGGCACGACGGGGTCAGGTGGGGGCAGGGGTGCAAACAGGTCCGGGGCGGCCGAAGGTGGGGCGGCGACAAGGGGCCCGCAGAGGCGCGGGGGCGGAAGACGCGGCAGGTCTGGAGGTCTGCAGGGCGCGACCCACGGCCTTGCAGGCGGCCTGAAAGCGAGGTGGAGCTGTCCTGCGAGGCCAACGGTCCGAGTTTGCATCCTTCACCGTCTGCCAGGTCTCACCGAAGAGCAGAGGGCCACCCTGGGGAGCACGGCGCAGCTGCATCCTCAAATCGGGGGGCATTCCACGGCAGGCCAGCAACACAGCATCCCGACGCAACAGGTCGCAGTTGGAGGCGGCAGCCATGGTGTTGACCGACGAGTGATACGCTGCCCGGTTGGCTATTTCCGCGAGAGCGAGTAGGTCTCCTAGGAGGGGCGTCAAGGAGGGGTGCCAGGCGTCCTCGATGCCGCGCACGAAGGCTTGGGTCAGCAGCTCCAGGAATCCTGCGCAGGCCAAGGTGTTACGGACGAGCGAGGCAGTCTTGTCCAGTCCGCGGGGCAGGGCGCGCTTCAGCAGGGCGGCGCCTCCAGCCTGCACCAAGGCCGGCGGATCCACAGCAGGAAGAGGGCAGGTGAACGCCTGGGAGTGTCCCGAGTACCAGTCCTGACGAAAGGCAATGTCGAGGCCGGCTGGCCACCTACAGTCTGAGAAGAAATCGGAGTCCCGGAAACCCGACAGGATGTGAGTGGAGAAGGCGTCGCGCAGGTCACAAAAGCCGGAAGGCTGTGGCAGAGACTTGAATCTCTTCACCTGTCTTCCAGTGTCAACGTGGAGATCTTCCTCTTGAGCGGAGGCGACGAAGGGCAGTCATCCGCGGGAAGCGTGGCGGCGATGAGACGAGCAGCTTCGTCCAGGGAAAGCACATTGTCCGTACACGACGAAGAGGCCAGCTTGGGGGAAACCGAGGCGTCGGAAGAAGAAGAGCGAGGCGAAGGAGAGCAGCTAAGTCCACCGAGAAGAGCGGAGATGGAGTCCTCGCCCAGCAGGCTCAGGGTCTCATCCTCCACCGGGCAAGGGGAAGAGGTCCAGCAACGCAGACGAGGGCTAAGGGCGATGACATCCAAGCGCCGGCGGCCAGAGGAGGAGGAGGGGAAGCGACCCGATCCGAGAGGGGGCTGTCGACGATGATGGGGCATAGTGCTTGGTATGGCACGACATGGCGAAGACCTGTTGCCGCAGGCAGGGCGTCCGGAGCGCGACGAGCGACTGCGACTACGTGAACGGTGCCGATGAAGCCGAGGGGGGGTGGGGCTCCTACTAGGGCGCCATCAAGGAGGGGGCGAAGGGTGGCGGGCCAGGCGTGGAGTGGAGGGACGAGACGAGCGGGCGGCCGGTCGAGGGAAGGACATCCGCGAGCTGGTCGAGCGCGACGAAGCCAAAGAACGGAGGGGGCTACGTTCCCTGGCGCGGCACGAAGCGTCGTCATTCCTGCGCTCGCCAACAGGGGAGCGTGAGCGTCTAGTAGAGCTGGAGTAGCGTGAGGGCTCTGAACCGCCTGACGTCCTCGGACGCACGGGTAAAGATCTCTCCGAGCCAGGCGAAGCGACTCCCCGTAAGAGTCAGCGGGCTTTCTTGGAGACGAGCGAGAACTGACAGTGGACATGGGACGGCGCGTGGCGCGTCTCTCCAAACCGGGCTCAGTGAGGTGGGCTCTCTGCCTGCAAGTAGGCTCCCCATAGGAACCAGCGGGCTTTGTCCGGGTGGGCTCCCTCCTGGAAGCGATCGTGTTGATAGCAGTCCTGCTCCGAGCGCTCCCGCGTCCGGTGTGGCGTCCTTTCCACAAGTCGTTGCGGTCTCGTGCGGTCAATGCTCCGGGCATGGGGGATGGCGCCTCGACCGGAGTCGGATCACACACTGGTGCTGGTCGCTCGCATCTGTAAAAACTCCAAACTGCGACCAGCGCAGCTGAGGCCAGGTTGAGCAGGTGTCGCAAGCGTGGTCGGAGGCGCATCCGGCGCAGGGGAGACAGACCTTGTGGTTATCCGACGGACATTGGAACCCTCCGCATTGGGTGCAGGTCAGCACTTGGCAACTGCAACACATAACATACCTGGAGGCATGCGGGCGAGGGCCTGTGGGACTCTGCCCAGGTAAGGCGAGCCTTCGCAACATAATGGCACAAAACAACAAGGTACAAGCCTGCAAGTAAGCGTCTGGTCCTGCCACACCTATCCACGTAAGAGCTAGAGGGCGTGGGCACATGGGGCCCTGCCAAGCTAAGGCGAACACACGATGCCTCAGGTACAACAAAACACAAGCATGTCACGACAGGTACAGCATGAAGAAAGCGTCTGGCACTGCAACATTTACCAACGTAATGGCGACAAGGCGCGGGCACGAGGGGCCCCACCAAGCTAAGCAAGCCATGGACGCATAATAGTACCCCAAACAAAAAACAAGGTACAAGCCAGCAGGTAAGCGCCAAATCCTGCAACACCAATCAGCTGAAAGGTGAGCGAGCGCGGGCACGTGGGGCCCTGCCAAGCTAAGAGGAATATTTGGCGCGAAAAAGCCACAGCGAAGATGAAGAATGTTTCGTCCCTGCTCGAACCGGCGCCCAGCCCGGGAGCTGGCCGAGGGCTAACACAGCTAGCTACCTTACCTCTCTGCCGGAGCGGGAACGGGGGAAAGAAACCTCCATAACACCCACAGCGTGCGAAGGCAGGCGACATCCCAGCAAACTGCACCGAGCAGCCCAAGCAACCCAAGGCGCAGGAGAGGGCAGCAGCCAACGAGCAGGGGACAAGCAGACCCACACAGGGCACAGGCAGGGCCGGCGAAGCCTAAGTCCAACAAGAAGTCAAGGCGTCCGGAAGACCGGCGAAGCAACTGGTCGAACAAGGCAAAGGCTAAGTCCGTAGGCTAAGGCAAACACGTCTGAACGGTGAGAGCTAAGTAGTATGACTGGTTGGTCACCACGTGACTCGGAACTGGATGGGCAGGAACGGAAGACAACTCTCGGCCCCTCTGGGGGTTCCCCGAGTGCCTCCCGGGTTGTGTGGTAACACAACGGGTTCTTAGGCTAAAATTGAGTAAGTAGCAGACATTTCCACAAACTCATATTATCGGTAATGTTTTTGAAGAAATAAATGACAAGCTGTAAATGAGATCTGACCTTGGCCCCATCTTCCATACGTGTGGCCTCAAACTGTTTGATACGGTTCTCTGCCTGCGTCAGCTTGTGAGTCAGCTCCTCGATCTGGTCCAGGTACTGCGACTGTGTGGAGTCTGAATCTTTGATTTTCAACTGCATCTTTTCTGTGGAAGCCTGTGGAAAATGAACGCCTTTTGATAATAAGAGCTCTTAATTTATGTCCTGTCTGTGATTTTTTACCATATGGCTTAGAACCATAAGGACCAAAATTACACACAAGCACATTCTTTCACTCATTTAACCCTGAAACACCACAGCAAGATATGGACTGACCATGACAATTCAACGGTGGTGCCAGAATAGCTTGACACCCAAAGGCGCCAAGCCATTCTGGCACCGCCCTTAAACTCTGTCAGAAACCCTCTCCCTCCTCCTTCCAGTCCGCCCTCCAAACTCACCTCTTTCAACAATTCTAGCACTCTAACGCCACCACACACCCCACCCCCAGCTGACTATCGTAATGTATTTGTGGTATGTGAGTCATTGTTAAAAGTGTGCACATGTGTGCGTGAGCTGCGAGTGCGCGCTTAGAGTTATAATTATTATAAGATAAGCGCATTATAAATACCGTAATTATTATTATTATTATTTAACTGTCATAGTTGATCTGTCTCCTGAATTGTAATGCCGTCTTTAGAGGGCAACTCCAAAATCTGGGGATTTCAGCCTCAGGCCACAATGGGTTAACATCTTATGAGACTGGCTGTATTCAAAAGTCAAAAAGCCAACGCATCACTAAACCAAATGTGAGTGAAAACAGAGAAAATAACAATTCTCAATAGACACAGTTTGCTCCGGATCGCCATTACTCTAATGCGAGGAAAACTATTCCATTCTTCTTTTGTTTTCTCAAAACTCTTACCAATGGCATGACTAATATGAAGGTACCAATTTCAGCCCAAAATTTCATTGTGTACACCTCACAACCAGGGGGGCGACTCTAGGGGGCCGTTACCAGGACGCCTTGAGTAGCCCCCCCCCCCCCCCCCCTTGCCTCCCTATCTGGTCACGTGCCTGGCTGTTTCCTGCCAGTCTTTTCGCTTAGCTCACCAAGACCGGTTGTGTTCAGCCTGCTTCGCTTTGGCTGTGTATGGTGGGATTACTTGGAGACTGTGTGTGGATTTTCCCTTAGGGTTTTGGTGTGCTTCCTTGGATTCAAGTGAAAAAAAAAAGGAAGAAGGAGAGAGTAGAGAGTGGTGACTGTGTTAAGCTCTGAGGATTACCGTGGGTGGCGGAGTTTACTTGGTGGTTCCTTGGGAGGAGACCGAACCAGGTAGCAGTGGCCACGACAAGGTAAAGCTTCGGTGAATGTCTCCGCTGGCGGTTGTCCAAATAGAAGACCGGGTGGCGGCGTTGATCGGGATTCTGCTGCGCAACTGGTCATGAGCACAGGGCCTCCTGGGTGGCCCCGCGCCCTTATGACGGGTCTTTGTCTGTTTTGCTTGTTACAGTAAACAAGTGATGACCTGCACCAGGTGCGGGCAGTTCCAATGGCTGAGGGACTCCCATGATGTGTGCCTGCTCTGTGCAGGCTGCTCTTCCGGGCGGACATGTAATACCTGCGCGGCGTGGGTCAAAGAACGCTGGTCGCAGCTGTGGGCCTTTTACACGAGAGAATGACCAGCCCGGGCCAGGGGGCCATTCAACCCCGCCTTGATTGCCGCGCCATTGCCGCTGAGGCGTGCCACTTCAGACATCGTGGGCCCTGTCGTCGCGTCCGGCACTACTAACTACCCCCCCCCCAACCCCCTTCCGGTGCCTCGAACCCTACCGCCTCATGCTAGGGCAGTCAGCGACCGATGGGACAACAGCCGTCAAGTACAAGCACCAAGAGCCCTATCCCACCCTTCAGTGGCCGAAATGCCGGCACGCCCACGACGGGACATGGTAGGGGAGCCTGTTAGCAGTCGGAAGGACGCACCACAGGTACAGGCAACAGAGACCCTACCCCACCCTTTGGTGGCCGAAATGCTGGTCTACCCATGGCGGGAAATGCTCCCCAGGCGGGTCTAGGCAGCGGGTACTCACTCCCCACGCTCAGAGAGCCGTCAGGCACGCAGCCATCGGCCGAACAAGCGCTGTGATCGAGCGCCAAGATCCACAGGCCGTCACTCAGAAGGGGGGAAGATCGCTAGCCACCTGCGGGAAGAACTGCCCCGCTTCCATGATTCCGGCACTTCATCCGCCTGTGGAGACAGACGGGTGCCAGACAGTCGCCGACAAGACACCCCTCCTCGTGGTATCCAGCCCTCCGTTACCCCGCCTCTCCGCTCAAGGAGCAATGAACGGCACAATCAGCGGTCCCGGTCGCCGCACCACTCAGCGAGGAAAGCGCCTTGCGCTTATGGGACTCGCAGCACCACCAGAGAGGACCACACAGGGGAGGGCCGAGGCTCGCGGCATCGTCAGCGGCAGGACCGTCCCGGTAGAGATCGAAAGTCTAGCTCTACCTTCAGGCATGATCAGGAGCCCCACCTCAGGCGCCGGCAGCATCGCGATACTTCGGGCTCCTGCTCCGCCTCTCTGAGTAGGAAGGCCTCGACTCCGCCCCAGCGCCCGGTTTTGGCTCGACATCGTCCCTCCGCGACGACCTCTCGGAGTCGATCGAAGCGTCGATCTTCCTCACGGGATTGGCGCCCTCGCCCCCAGTAGTCTGGTTGCCAAACACCGATTTGGACCTGAACCCCCATGAAACAACCCCCAGAGCTGGTCTCGACGGTTTTTGATTCTCTGATGGCTATAGATTACAAATCCGACTGATGCCACTCTGGCACTATTGAGGAATTTGATTTTTTTAAAAAAAAATAAAAAATTGAAATTAAGTATACTCAGTTTTGACACAAACGGTGAACCATAGGAAGGATTGCCTGATGCTACAGTGTCAGGTCAGAGATAAGGATGTTGCAAGGAGGGAGGGAATAATGTTGGATTACCTAAAAGCATAGATTCACATTAGCCTCTGCAGTCACATGGGCTCGTGAGAATCTATGCTTCATGCCAGATGAAATCTTACGCAGCTGTTCCTTTCAATGCGGGCATGGCCTGTGTTTAGGTTAGACAGCACTGGCAAGGCGGAGAGCTATAGAAAGCCGCGCTGCCGCTATGTTTCTCTTCCAGGATCTGGGTCAAGTGTCTCTTCTGGCATGTATCAAATCGCCTCGTTATTGACTGGTTCAACTGTTGATGCGTGGGAGAAGTTCCAATTTTGTGGAGATTTCGAATAGAAAAGCAACTGCTTCCATTTTTTTTTTTCCCGGGAAACTGCGAAAATCTAGCTACTACATAATGAGGTCATAGTAAATGCACCCACAAAATAATTTTAAAAACTGAATTATAATAATTGCATTTCAGTTCTAGTGTGTTCGTGTGTATTTAGTATCTACACTAAAACATCGTAATTTATTGTGTGGTCATATGCAACTATAACATATAGATAATAGAGTCAGTATATCGGAAATAGCTCAGCGGATTTATTACGTACAACATGAGACTAACGTGTCGGTCTGTCTGTTGTGGCTGGTTTGCTGACGCAAAGTATGGTATTCTATATGGGTCATAATGACGTTTCATTTAACGACGAGCCATGAGCGATGGGTTAAGCTCAATGCTGCGCCACAAAAAACGAGTGTAAAAACGGCTACAGTCTCTCACAGATGAAATAATACTGTGTAGTGTCGGTGGGTGTGTATGAGAGAGAGAGAGAGAGAGAGAGAGAGAGAGAGAGAGAGAGAGAGAGAGAGAGAGAGAGAGATGATGATGATGATGATGATGATGAAACATTATTTAACGGTAAGAAGTTTTGACAGAAACAAATCGTCATTTTACAAACATGCCGTTGCTAACATCTACAACATAGAGAGAGAGAGAGAGAGAGAGAGAGAGAGAGAGAGAGAGAGAGAGAGAGAGAGAGAGAGAGAGAATGTTTAGGACTGTACTGTTTACATAGAAAACTGTGAAAATAGTAGGAGGGATATTGCTTTGGTTTTTCTCCTCCGTCTGCTTTCAGCACAATCCGATCCCTTATATAACGTAATTATGGAGCGGTGCTTGTTCAAAACACAGTCATTGTCTCTTCAGTGTCATTTGGAAAATGCTAGAGCTGACAGTGAGCAGAGAAAAGCGCATTCATACAATAATTCAGTCAAGCAAAGATCGGTGTGACGGTCTCCATGAAGATATAAAAGCATTATTACAATCAGAAAGTCGTTTGATCCACTGTCACAGAAGCTGTGTTCCTTCGTATACATCAAATCACCGTATTCATTGCCATCTGACACGCAAACGGGGACCTGCTCTTGGAACGTCTGACTCTGGGCAACCAATCACCAACGAAACAAGTGAGGAGATATTGTGTTCATCGTTTTGACATTGCCTTTTCTGTGGTGAAATCTGTAAGGTGGAAGGCTCACGAAATCGAAGTATAGCGTGCAGCTTATTGTGTTAGAACTGCAGACAGAGGTTCAAGCAAGGACTTCAAACATGTGATCATGGACGTCTGCAGCAAAAGCCGGAAAAGATTCCTGGTTTCGTGAAGTGCGATTGAGGTTGAATGGCGCCTTTGCTGATTTACATGCTTGCTGATGCACGATATCACGACAGCTGTAAAATACAGTTCACTGTGGGGCACAAGGGCATAAATGCAGCAGCAGCGAAACACAACGGGTCACAACACGACATTGATGATCCTGCTTTTGAGTCTCTTGTAGATTTCATGAAAGTCAACAGGTCTTCTATGTGAACCTCTGTTGAGGTACACGAATTATACCTGGCCTATGGAGGGAGTGGATTATCCCGTGCACAGCTTCTGAGCTGGCAAAGCTGTTGAGTTATTTTGACGACCTCCTTCTTTTGTCTTCCTGTGGTCTTGCAAATATACTTTTATTTCGCCAGAAGGCATCTTGTCTGGTGTGACTTGATAAAGATGAAGAAGATGATATATCAGTTGAAAAGGTGGCAAAAGCTATATCCATCGAGAAAAAAAAAAAAAAAAAAAAAAAAACCCACACCTTTACACAGACAAATTGTCATACAAAGCTAGACTTGATCAGAATACGATCGCACAGCAAATCAGTCCGACTCACCTATCTTTGCTGACAAATATTTCCGACAAGCTCCAGTCAGGGACACTACCGCCATTGTTAATTGGTAACATGATGATCACCGGAATTGTCACAAAGAGGGCTACTCCACTACAAGTTGCACTAGGCGTGTTCGTACGGGAAAAGCTTCTCATCCAAAGTCTATATATGACTTTGAAGTCACATGTTCCTACGACGAAGTTGTTCGCTTCAAGGCTTCAGCGGCGGCACATCAGTGCTGAGTCGGAAAGGACCACGTCGAATCATGGATGCAAAGTACCATCTTGTGCAGGCTGTAGCTGACAACTTCGATGCCACTATCTCTTCTACGGTGAAGTGGTTTGAAATCTACACATACACTGGCTTTGCTCTTCACGCAGGTTCCCCCACCCGGGTCTGCCCTGCGGGACTTGGGTGGGATTAACTACATTTTAGTTCCCAGGGTCACCCTGGTCAGCCCCACAGCGTGGGTTTTCCCCTCTATTCTGGGGCATGTGTTCTGTCTATCCTTGGTCCATTCACCCATATTTTCCCTTTTTAAACTGTCCCTACTGTCTGCGCTTCCTGTAGCTCTTGATATTGGATGTGTGTTGCTAAAATGGTCTTAGGTTTATTTAGCGTATTAGACCGGCTGGCAACATACATTCAATATTCTGTTTAGGTTTTTTTTTTTTTTTTTTTTTTCACAAGCAGTGCAGGCACGTCCTGAGAAAGTCTTGTTGCTGTCAGGATGTTAAGCAATGTACAACCAACCAATCTTCACGCAGGTGAAACCTAGCATCAGCAACCTTGATTCGGAGGAAACAATTATTAAACGGCTCAGCAAAAACGAAGTGCGAAAAGACTTCAGCAAGGAAATGCCTATAAAGGGCCAAAGAAACATGAAATGCCTTCAGCACAGTCACAGCGTACTGTTTTGCCAATAAAGGTTTTGGCGGCGCAAAACATCTCTGCTCGAAGACGGGAAATTCACTTGAGTTTGACTTTCTGAAGACAGTAGCAGAGAACCATTCTGCCCTCAAGTTTGCAAGATACAACACAATGCAATCACGTCAGCAAGGACAGGCAGTGAAACTAGCGAATAAGACCATGTACAGGCCTTTGATCGACATGACTCCCTCTGATCCCTCCACCATGATGACAGCAATGGTCGAGGCTCAAACATTTACATGACAGTCTGGTCAGAGTTTTACAGTATTCACAGCAGACCAGCAGCTGTACCGAGTGATGACAAACGTTGTCTGGGTGTCCCCAGAGATGTTTCGTAACTTCATACCACGTCTAGGCGGAATGCACATGCTTATGAGTTTTGGTGGTTGTGTTGGTGCCCTCATGTTCAACACTGGGTTGGAGGAAGTCATGAAAGCTGCTTTCGGAGACGTTTCACAAATGCTCACCGAGAAAAATTCCCTAAAAACAGTAGAGCTCTTAGAATGGTCACAGAAGAGCTTCTTCGTGAAAACATCCTAGCATCTGAAGACCATGAGGATCTCATGGCCAACCGTTAGAGAGTGTCGCCACAAGAAACAGAACAGCACGACTCTGGTTAGACAGCAGGCAGCACAGGATGAAAATCCACCCAATCTTCTGCCAACTGACTTTGGCTGGCTAAAAACTCACTCGTTCATTACAACCAGTCACGTTGCCCCCAGGTGTTGAAGCCGCGCCCGCTGAGGTACTGAGCATGTTGAAGTGTGGCTGTGGATCGTATCAGCCTTGCAGTACAGCTCGATGTGGTTGTGCTACTGCCCAGATGACGTGCACGGTGTTTCGCAAGTGTTTCATCTCTGGTGACTGTCAGAAAATATGGATGAAACGTGCGGCTTCCATACCAGACGAAGAGGGAGACGCCAGTGATAATGATTGTGAAAACTGACTTCGCAGTGACTTTACAACGATGTGGACGGTTTGTGAATGGTATGAGGACGTGTATTAAATGTGTCTAATATCTCATTGCTGTTTTATTTCATTGCTATTTTATCGGGGTTTCAATTTTTCTTTGGTTCTTTACATTTTACAAGCAGATTTTGTACCGCAAATTGCATTTTGCAGATGACATTCGGTCCCACATCAAGGTGATTATACTTACGGCAGCCATTTTGTCCGCCATTTTGATAATATACACAAAGTAAATAACTAAAGTACCTATTTAAATTGTCATTCTAGTGTAATAAATTGCTTTTACATACAAACATCACAGCTGTGTGCTGTTTATAACACAAAATACAGTTTCTTTCATGTTCCGGCGGCCATTTTGGGCGCCATCTTGAATATTTAAAATTCCTCAATGATGCTAGAGTGGCATCAGTCGGATTCGTAATCTGTAGGTATCAAAGAGGCAAAATCAAGTGAGACCCGCTCTGGGGGTGTTTTCATGAGGGTATCCATGGTCGGCTGCCAGACTACAGCGTTGGGGCCTCGAAGACAGCGGCCAGTCGTCAGTCTTGGCGGATTCATCTCTGCGTATATGCTCTAGCCAGCCCCGCCGGGCTTCGTCTCTTCACGGGAGCAGGCGCTCTTCTCCCCCCATGCCTCCATCTGCACGCAGGAACCTCCGCTCTTTTCCGCGGTCCACAGGGAACGACGACGAGGCCCTTAGCCTCCACCCGGAGGACTCTGTGTCTACCTAGGCCTGGCAGACTTCTGCTCGGCCTTGCCTAGCACTCGATCGTCCGGTTCGTCATCTCCGGCGGGTGCAGCTCCGACTTCGCTCCCTGAACAAGGCCTCCCGACTCATCGCCTCCTTCCTTCCCCCAGGCACCTGCCCTCCTTCTCCCCCCCCTGAAGAGGAAGGCCGCACCGATGGTG
Organism: Semisulcospira habei; assembly: GCA_036245525.1. NCBI lineage: Eukaryota > Metazoa > Mollusca > Gastropoda > Semisulcospiridae > Semisulcospira > Semisulcospira habei. The sequence continues at coordinate 109,312,638 of BTPG01000007.1, read as the reverse complement.
GACACACCGCAGCAGGCCAAGCACTTCAAGTCCCTCCCTCAGCCGCTGGCGTTTAAGGACCTCACGGAGGTGTTTTCTGCGCAGCTTCTCGCAGACAGATTCAGTGACCAGGGCTTCTTCTCCGACGCCAGATGGCCTGCGGGAATGGACGTCAGCTTCCACCAGCAGTGGTACGCCGGGCATTCTCAAGCATTCTCATGTCCCCTGCCGGCGATAGACAAGGCAGCGCTGCTGCAGGCGGGGGCCCTCAGCGGCAGGCGGCTACGGATCCCTCGCGGCCTGGAGAAGACGGCGAAGCTGGTGCGGAACTCCTTAGCGTGTGCCGGCTTCCTCGAGATGGCACCGCAGGCCGAGGTAAGACGCCTCGAGGATACCTGGGACCTCTCCACCTCGGCTCCTCTCCGTGATGTACACTCCATGCTCGTGGCAGCGAACAGAGCGGCGTTTCACTCCTCGGTTAACGCCATGGCGGCGGCAGCTAAATGTGACCTGATGCGGCAGGACGCCCTGCTGGGACTCTGCGCGTCTCTCCCTGCTTCAGTTACGATGCAGCTTCACCAGGCTCCCTTCGGGGGATCGCTTCTCTTTGGACCGACCTGGCAGACCGTCAAGGAGTCTTCCAAGAAGCTCTGGCCGACCACCCGGCCGTCTACAGCAACCGTCCCCGCCGCTTCTTGCTTTCAGTCGGCCTGCAGAGCCGTGAGTCGCGTCCTGCGATCTTTCAGACCCCCCTCCTCCCGTCTTCCCAGAGGCCGCGGTGCGCTGCCACCCCCCCTCCCCCGCAGCACGCTCGCGTGCTTTCCCCACAACCTCCCCTACCTGGTCCAGAGGCGCCCGGAGACCGGGGCGCGGCCGGGCCCACTGACTTGTTTCCCGTCCCCCCGCCGATTCCTGTAGGGTCTCCAGTCGGCAGGAGGCTAGCCCATCACAGCGGCGCGTGGTGCCGACTGTTTCAGGACGACCCTTGGATTCTCTCGACCATCTCGGAGGGCCTGAGGATCTCTTTCCAGTCTCCCCCTCCGTTGCGTCACTCCCCGCTGTGGACTCGGTTGCTGGGGGAACAAGGCAAGGCGGAGGCTCTGCACGACGAGGTAGTCTCTCTGCTGCGAAAGGGGGCCACAGAAGTAGTCTCATGTCTTGACTCCCCGGCCTTCTACAGCCGTCTCTTCCTCGTCCCCAAGCCCGGCGGCAGGTGGCGTCCGGTCATCAACCTCTCGGCGCTAAACAAGTACATTTTGGCCATTCACTTCCGGATGGAGATGGCCAGAGCTTTGAGGACCGCGGTGCAGCCCCAAGACTTCGCCGTGAGCCTTGACCTGGCGGACGCCTATCTTCACGTTCCCGTGCACCTGGCGTCCCGTCGTTATCTTCGCTTCACCTTCGGCGGAGTAGTTTATCAGTTCCAGGCCCTGCCCTTCGGACTTAACCTCAGCCCCTGGGTGTTTACCAGGATCATCGACGGCATAGTCTCCAGGTTCCGGCAGGTGGCCTTGAGCCCAACTTCCAACTATCTGGACAATCTGCTCCTATGGAACCAGATGGCGACAGCCTTAGAAGAGGACCAGGACACCTTACTGACCCTGCTCCGCCAGCTCGATTTTTTGGTCAACAGAGGCCAAGTCCGATCTCACTCCCTCGCGCCGGTTCATTCACCTAGGCATGGAGTTCCTGACCGATATCAACCACGTTCAGCTCCCAGAAGGACAAATCCAGAAGGTAGCGGATCTGGCTCTCCAAGTCTCTCGCGCGGAGGCTCTCCCGGCCAGGGTGTGGCTCCAACTACTGGGTCTCCTAAGCGCGGCCGCGGACCTCCTGCCTCTCAGCAGACTCTACTCTCACCCGATCCAGCTGCATCTACTCCTCCACTGGCGCCCATCATCTGGCGATCTGACGGCCCTGGTTCTTGTCTCCCCTTTGGCCAGATCTCATCTTCTGCAGTGGACGGACAAGACATGGTTGGCGTCGGGGGTTCTGCTCTCCTCCCCAGCACCCCGGCTCTCCATCTGCACAGACGCGAGCCACTCTGGCTGGGGAGCACACTTATTCCCGGAGTTCGTCACAGCCTCGGGCAGCTGGCTGCAGGACCACGCAGACAGACACAGCAACTGGCTGGAGCTGAAGGCCGTGTGGTTAGCGCTCTTCGCCTGGGAAGATCGCCTCACTCTACAAGAGATCTGGTGCTGTTCAACAACTCGACGGTGGTGGCCTACATACAGAACCAGGGTGGGACGTGCTCTCCTTCTCTCTGCATCCTCCTTACCAGGTCCTCCTGTGGTGCAGAGATCGTGGCATCTCGCTTCGGGCGCGGCACATCCCAGGCCACCTGAACGTACTCACGGACTCCCTTTCGCATCACGAGCAGCTGCTCCACACAGAGTGGTCCCTACGCCCGGACATCTTCCGCCTTCTCTGTGTGCGCTGGGAGACACCCATGATCGACCTCTTCGCCACGAGGTGGAACAGACAGCTTCCGCTCTTCGTTTCCCCCATTCCAGATCCACTCGCCTGGGCCGTAGACGCGCTCTCCATCCCATGGGATGGACTGGTGGCTTACGCGTTCCCCCCCTCCGTCCTCGTACCGAAGGTGCTCCAGAAGCTCAGAGGCAGCAACACGATACTGCTCCTAGTGGTGTCATTCAGCTGGACCAAGAGCTGGACCAGCGACCTTCTTAGCCTCGCCATGGACTCCCTGCTGTGGCTTCCCACGCCTCGGACAATGCTCAAGCAGCCCCGGCAGCAGTTTTTGCACCCTTGCCTGGAACGGCTGCTATTACATGCTTGGAGGTTGTCCGGCAAGCTCTCGCCACTAGAGGTTTCTCGGGTGCAGCGATGGTGGCAATCGCAGCAGCTCGCAGGGCTTCTACCCGGAAAGTCTACGAGGGAAAATGGCGGGTCCTCCAGTCCTGGTGCGCAGCCGAGCAGCCCTCCCCCACGGACTTGACTACCCCACAGCTGGCCGAGTTCTTTCTGTGGCTCTTCGCCCAGCAGAACCTGGCCCCCATCACCATCAGAGGTTACCTGGCGATGATTGCGGACACGTATAGACACCTGGGACGGCCGGACCCGGGTGCCTGCAAGGACCTCTCGGATTTGATGGCTCACCTGGATCTTCAGAGACCAGTTTCCCGTTTGCTGATCTCTTGCTGGGATTTGTCCTGGGTCCTAACCTGGCTCAACTCGGAGCGGTTCGAGCCTCTACCACTAGCGCGGCTGGGAGACCTAACCAGGAAGACCTGCTTCCTGATCACCCTCACAACGGCGTCCAGAGTGAGCGAGATCCACGCCTTCTCTATGCGACCTGCCTGTCTCCAGTTTAGGGTCGATGGTTCGGTACAACTTCTCACTGACCCGGCATTCCTGGCCAAGAACCGACTCCCAGCCACCGCGCCACAGGTGTTGACCGTCCGCCCGCTCAGGGTGATCGACCAGTCCCGGGAGTCCCGACAGCAGGACACCATCTGAGCTCTGACAATTTACCTGCGCCGGATTAAGCCACTGAGACAAGGGCGCACGCGCCTATTTCTGCCCTTGGCTCCGGGCAGACGAGACATCTCCGCGCAGACGATCTCATCCTGGCTCCGCTGGGTCATCCAGTCGGCTTACAAAGAGCTCTCCCCGGTACGGGCGAAGACGATGCGCATACACGCACATGAGGTCAGAGCAGTGGCTGCGAGCATCGCCTTTGACCGCAACTGCAGTGAGAGGCATTGTGGCAGCCGTGGGTTGGCGGGCTGAGTCTACCTTCGCCCAATTCTACCTGTGAGACCTATCGGCCCAGCGCAACAACGTGGCCTTGGTGGGGGACATCTCGGTGGCGCAGCACACCCTCCAGGCACCACAGGTGCCATAGGTAACGCCTAGCTGAAGTTGTCGGGTGTGGTGCGCGGGGGGGGTCCTCGTTGATGGGTGCACTTGAGGGGGCGTTCTGCCAAAGGTTCCCGGGTGGAATACATAGGGGGTGGCACCCTCCTCCTATTCCCTATTCTTCCTATTAGTCATGCCATCGGTAAGAGTTTTGAGAAAACAAATGGATTTTTCTCTAAAATGTATTTTTTTCGGAAAATACTTACCGATGGCATGACTCAGTGTTCCCTCCTTCCTGCCCCGCTTGCCGCTGTTGAGCTAAGGCAAAGACTGGCGGGAAACGGCCAGGCACGTGACCGGATAGGGAGGCGGGGGGGGCGGGGGGGGGGGGGGGGGGGGGGGGGGTGGGGGGGGGCTACGCGAGGCATCCTGGTAACGGGGTCCCCTAGAGTCGCCCCCCTGGTTGTGAGGTGTACACAACAAAATTTTGGGCTGAAATTGGTAAGCTAAGCGTACCTTCCTATTAGTCATGCCATCGGTAAGTATTTTTTGAAAAAATACATTTTAGAGAAAAATCCATTTTTTTCAGAAGTACCAAAATCTCATACCACTCATTTGTAAATATTCCATGCTGAGACTTTACTCACCCTAAGAGCGTGCAGCTCCTTTTCCATTTCGGCAGCCCTGGCCTTTTCCCTGCTCAGGTTCTTCTCCATATCTCGCATGCGCATTTCATCTTCCTCCTTTGTAGTCTGCAAAGAAAGAACAGATGCCTACAAGAACAATGACAATCTTTTGATGCTGAAGTATGCAAATGAATTACAATAATGTTTCTATAACGTCACATAATAAATCCCCACGCTTCTCTGGCGCTACCACTGAACATTCAAGAACAATCTGACTCCTTCAGCACATAGTGGTACAGTCTTTTCTCAGACGTGCAACTGTTTTTCTGTTACATGTTAATGTTTTAAACTTGTCTGTGGATGTTTGTTTGTTCTTTGTTAAGTCATTCAAGCACCCCGCATCAGCAGCTGCAGAAGTGTCGTATAGCGTTGCCAACGGCAACGCTATACAACACTTTCACAGCTATTGATGTGGGGTGCCTTGAATGATTTAACCCCTTGTGCATCCAGCCACCAATATAGGCACAGACTGATGACATTAAAGTGCAAGTATATTATCCGATATGTGTCAGATACCAAATTTTCCAGTTACTCCAAAGAAATGTCCTTACCTCCAGGTCATCCTTGCAGATGACTTCTTCCTCAATCTGGAACTGCAAGTCCTCCACTTTCCTAAACACACACAAAAGATACAAGTTTTCATACATCACTTCTTACTTTTATCGAATGTGCTCTTACTTCATAAAATGTGCGCTGGCACAAAGCCAATGGATGTTCTTTGGAAATCAAAAGTAGTTGAAAACTGCAAGAGTTTCGTTGAAAATACAGTGCACTAAAAGTCCAGACAAACATGTAAACTTATGATCTAAGTCATTGTAAGTACATGTATTGGAAAACAGGTTCTGCAGGTTCTAACCCTTTGGCTGTCAGTACCACTTTTTATCAAGGTGATGCAAGAATCGCCTTGATAAAAATGGTACTGACAGCCAAACGGTTAATTTATGTTACTAATTCTTACTTCATACAATGAATACTGGACTTCTGATTGTAAGGCCCTAAGTCAACGAGCACATAAATGACTTAAGTCAAAATACATATTTCACTTGTACAGAAGAATATGTTTTGAGCAACTACCTACTTTGCAAGAAAAAGTTGTCCCAAAAGACAGATATAATCTCACAAGAGATTCCTTGACGGACAAAACGTGTCACCTGTCATTAACCAACTACATCCTGAGGCTGACTTTTATAAACTTTGCTTATTGTCCAATGAAAGCTACATTACAGATTAGGGGATAGATCAACCATTTTAGTTCAAGGGTGGTGCCAGAATAGCTTGGCCCCAGAGGCGCCAAGCTATTCTAGCACCACCCTTGAACTGTCATAGACAAACTTATTTCAAGCAATGGTGTATCAGGATGAAAAGGATAAAACACCATCATTTAGGTGACCACAGCCACAGCCACCTGAAAGCCGGTCTTTGATAACAGGTGATCTCTTGCAAGAGTGGTGATTCAAAACAGGCTCTGCTGTACATGTAACCCTTTTCTTGTCCTAGACTTTGAAAATTCTAGACACATGCAACCATCCAGTGTTCAGATTCGCAAAGTCTGCAACTGCGAAACAGCACATGGTACAAGAGATCAGTTCAAACCTTTTTTCATCCTCCAGTTTGGTGGCCAGCGTCTCTTTCTCACGTTCCAGCTCAGTAATCTGAGCCTTCAGCTGTGCCACCAACGTTTCTGTGCTGCCACGCATACGGTCCTGTTCTGTGCGCAGCACTGTCAGCTGCGTTTCTGCCTAGATGTAAAGCAGTATAAGCATTGTAACAAATACTATCATGGCAGAAATGCAGTAAATGCAGCATAGCAAATACTGTATAAAAAAGAAGTCATCAAATCAGGGCTTTTGTTTTCACAACAGGTTAAAGGGTCTGTAGACCCCCAGGTATAAATCTTAGAGGGTACACAGACCCCCATCTGAGCATTATAGAGGGTCCGCAGATTTATTTAAGAAAAACTGCATCATCTGTATGTTCCTTAAAATAAATTAACTCATTTCGCTCTCTCCTCTTTAAATGTGTTGTGACAGTGTGTGTGTGTCCTTTCCATTATACTGATTCTTTAACTGGTGAGCTATCACGCAAAAGCCTGTCTCCCTCGCTCTCTCTCTCTTACACAGAAAAACATATATCTATTTATTTATTTGTATGATCGTTTGATAATGTATTGTAACGGAGAATATAGCATTTTCTGCTGAATGTGGCAGATTGACAACCAAAGTGTGACTTGTCTAAACTCTCTCTCTCTCTCTGTCACTGTGTGTGTGTGTGTGTGTGTGTGTGTGTGTGTGTGTGTGTGTGTGTGTGTGTGTGTGTGAACTGATGTACATAAAAGTTTATTTCAACCCATTTAACCACTCAGAAAGACGTGTTTCTCCAATTTTTTCCTAATAACTGTGTACCAGAAGATGGATCGACCAAAATTTAAAAAAAAAACAACTGACAAACTTATTTCTGTTAAAATTTCTGGAGTTGCTTTTTGAGTTTGCCTCAGTGCACACTGCGCATGCCATTTGTGTGCCGTCGTGCTTTAGCCATGGAAATACTCGCAGCGCAGCCATGAACTCTGAAAACTGCATCGCAGCGGCGGTGCCATACACGGCCCAGGTGTATCATTTCTGGTACTGTCGCTTGTCGATGGAGATGGTGGTGTCGAAGTGCAACTTTCTTCTTAGCGATTATCAAGATCAGACGGTGCCAGTCGATTGAAGAATCCGAAGCATTCCAGCTTCCTTTGCTTTTTCTCCGCCATTTAAAATTAATTTTTCTCTAAAATATATTTTTTCGAAAAATACTTACCGATGACATTACTGTCGTTTCTACTTAGGCTAAAATTGAGTAAGTAGTAGACACTTCCAGACAGTAATGTCATCGGTAATGTTTTTGAGGAAACAAACTTCGTTCAAGATCGAAAGTGAAACGCACGATGCCGTATCACATAATAGTATGTATGGTGACGTCACAGCAAGTAACGCGTTCAACATGTAGCGCGCACTTTGTAATAACATGCCGACACCACACATAAACTAACAGTTTGCCTGCCCAGTTACACTCTGACCCCGGAGTCGGGTCGATTCTGAATGCAGCCGTGACTGAGCGAGCAGCTAAACAAACCAACTCATCACTATAAATAGAACGACTGTCACCGACCTCTGTTATGGTACGCATGGTGGTGCAAGGATAATGCGTCTCGGACACAGATGCACTGAATTTTAGTGCGTCCGACTAATCCCTTAGTTACATTTTCAGTACGTGATTTTGAGTTTTAATGCGTCATAGACGCACAGACGCACTAAAACGGAAGCCCTGTCAAATGCACAAATCAATGTTTCAAAGCCTTTCATAGTTCAATCCAAAATGGCTTTGAAACCTGATTTGTATGAAGTTACTTTTTGTTTCTCAAATGCTAAAAGGTGTGAAGTATAAACTATCATACAATAAATGCCTGCCTATTTCACGATATTCCATAAGTCATGGATTACCATGAAATTGGCAAAGTATTCAGGCCAGACCTTCTTCCCCCCCCCCCCCCCCCCCAACCCTCCTCATCCAAACATGCCATCCAATTGTCTGATCTCCTTTATAAGCCCCGTGGTCAACAGCTGCATAAGCAGCACTGGCCTAAAAACTGTTACAATTGACAGAACACAGCAATATACACTTATTCACTTACATCATCAACCTGAGCAGCTGCTCGCGCAACCTCTGACCTCTCCAGGTCACGTTCTCGCAGAAGCTGTTCTATATGCTCCTCTTTTTCCTTCAATGCTTTCTGTTGAGAAAGAATGAATTTCTCATGCTAAAAGGTCACGAGACAACATTATATGCTAATATTTCTTTCATTGCCAGAGAGAAATTTTTTCAGCATAATTGGCAGGTGTGCAACATTATTAACCCATTACATCCTGTGGGTCGTAAAATCATAAGAAATTAATTTTGGCGTAAGAAAATACGGCAAAACCGGAAGGGTTGGCATCTCTGGGTTAATAAGTAACCTACACAATACTAAAACTCTGATCATTTGTCTTTTTTTTCCTTCAGAATAACACCATCTAGCTAGATGGTAAGCAGACCACTGAGCGGTCTAGCCTTGTGCTGTCGGCTGGACAAGGTAGGGAACTCACCTGGAGAGCAGCCGTGGTGGCCGAGAGGTTTAGAGTGCTTGGCCTTTGTCCAGCCTTGTTGGTCTGTGTTAGTGAAAGACAGTCACAGAATATATACAGGGTGTGTGAAGGTTACAGCAGTACAGTCGGAGCAATGCAAAAAATAAAAATAAAAAAAGCAGCCGTGGCAGAGAAAACTGATGGCAAGTTAGACAACTGCATGTGTATACATGTGCTGATCTGTGAACATGGACACCATAGGCTGTATGGTCAAAATCACAGACCAGCACTCACTTGAATTTTTCAACTTGAAAAATTGGATGTGTTCTATAGGAAAATCAAGACTAGTCCACACACAGTTTCAGTTCTCCACTCAGGCTTTTCTCCTACCCCTTTTCTAATTTGGAGACTTTAAATGTAGAGTTGTCCTACTTGCAAAGTTTTCTCTCCATTTTTTCACATTGTAAAATAGACATGTGTCAAGACCAGGAGCCATATATATTAAAATAAACATGTTAAAAACATAACACTCAAAGATACTGTTCAAAAGTGTTGCACATTTTCTATTATAAGTAATATAACCTGACTTTTTGTGAAAGATTTCTTTCAGTATTGATAAACTGCAACTAAGCAAATCAACACCCCTCACTCGTAAGATATGAAACCAACCTAACCAAACAGAAAAATTTTAATCAGCTCCTTGAGCTGGTCACAACGAGAAATTGATTAACTGTAACACTTCAAGGGTGATGCAACACCATTCTGGCACCACCCTTGAACTATCATGGTCAATCTATCTTAAGAAACTGTTATGCATTCATTATGTCTTAAACTCCCAGAACTAAATAACTTCCATTCTAAATGAAAGTCATTTAGTTCTGGGAGTTTACGAGTTAAACGACAACTCCTCAGGGCTCAACATGTTAACCTTCTGCGTGTCGGTAGTGGCTTATTCGTGATGATCCCTACAGGAATCATTGCGACTAAAACCACTACTGACACGCAAAGGGTTAAGAACAAATTCTCTAAAAAGCCATAACACCTGGAGCAAAAAAGCAAATAAACAGAATTCTCAACAGAGGAAATTGGGGAAAGAGAGAAATTGAAACTTCACAATTACCATACCTATTGTGAAAAGCGTTTCAAGGTAAATATAATTTACATTAGTACACCTCAAACACTTGTCATAAAATGTGTATACATATATATTTGCTCTATCTAGTACAAATCTGTTATTACATCATCAGATATTGTGCATAACTGTAAACACACTCACCATCCTAACAAGCAAAATTTTTTTTTTTTTTTAAATTTCTGTGCAAAAACACTGTCTATATGTTATGACTAAAGGACATGTACACTGAATAAATAGTTATATTTTTTTCATCTTCTTGTGTTGCCATATCCATAAGAAGCAGATCCAAAGGAAGTATTTGAGAAAAAAAACGTGATGAAAATGAAAAAAAAATAAGTAATAGTTGACTGTAACTTACAGATAGCTTTGAGTATGGTTTATGAAATTATTACAATAAAATAAATGCTTTTTCTGGCTTTAAAAGCTAAAAAGGTTCTGTTCTAAGAAGTAAAAGCAAAGGAACCGATCCAAGCAGATTGCAAGTGATGCTTCAACATGTGATGTCAGCAAGTAGAGAAAAAACAAAGTCAACTCAAAAAGAGTGAACCACACCAAATGTGATTTGAAAAAAAGTGTTTCTTTCCTTAGCTTTCCAAAAGTTTTTACCCTGGAACATAAAACTACAACTACAAAAGGTTACTTGTTTAGGAAAGAATTGGGTTTTGTTTAATTATAACTGAACCAGTGCAATACTTTTGATTATCAGAGATAATATATATATATACAAAGATTATATGAAAAAGTGGTTTCAATAGTTATTTGAGATACACAGTATACAATATGTCACTTACCTACCTGTCAAATTGTTAAGTATACATTGTTATGATATTTCTATTTTTTAATATTATTAGTTCCAGTATTAAAAGTGTTCTGGCTTGTGATTTTGGACCTGAAGTCTAATATCACAATCCAGTACACAAAAGTAGAAATGAAAGTGAGTTAATGTGCAATGATACCAAATCTGATAGATAATACATGTTCAAACAAGAAAATGTGACATGGGTTCCATGCAGCTCACTGTTGCAAACTGAACAAAAAAACTTTAAAAACTGAAAATGAAACCTACTTTCACTCTCCAGTCTTTTCTTGTGAGGCAATTAATTTGAACTTTAACAAAAAGAATCAAGTTAATTAAAACTACAAAACCTTTTTTTCTTTTAGTTAGGGAGTTATAATTACAGCCAACAGACAGGGCAATAGTCAATAGATGGGGCAAAAGGAGTGCGAATGACAGAACAGAAAGTGAAGGGCACATGAAACATCAAGTGACCCTAAGGTCGGCTAAGGCCAGATCTACTTGAGCAGTTGACCACTGGCCGCCACAGTAATGAAGATAAGAACACAAGCAAACATATGCAAATGTGTTAAAATGCAACAGCCAAACAAAAATGAACCAACACAATATGTGATTAGGATGGTGGAATGACTTCATAAAGTACACAATGCTGTGTAAAGGTTTACAAACAAAATAAAACTGAGCATGAAAAAAGTGATGTCAACATATTAAAAAAAAACCTCCCAAACAAGGAAAGTGTCAGTGGTAGAAGGGGAGAGGAGAGGAGGGGGAAGGGAGTGTATGGAGGGGTGGGATCTGTAGTCATAAAAATAAATGCTACAGGCAGCGCAATCTGTCACCAGTGACAGAAATGTTTCAAATCACTGAACAATACCCTGCCCCCCCCCCCCCCCCCCCCCCCCCAAAAAAAAAAAAAAGAAAAAAAAAATGATGATTATACTAATTCTATCACACCTAAAGTTGTAAGAGATTACCAGAATCATATAGACCAAAAATGAACATTATTTTGAAGAAGGCAGGCAAAAAAGTTACAATGAACAGGAACATACATGCTGCTCCCTTTACCCCCAAAAAGAAGAGTGGATTCCAGTACAGTTTGCGGGAGTACTCTGCAGATAGACCCACTTAGGGAGTACACCATAAGTACATTTCTATTCAACTGTGATGCTTAGTTGAACAGAAATGTACTTGTGGTATACTCACTAAGTAGGGCTATCTAGGGAGTACACCTGCAAACAGTATGGGATGTCAACTGAAGCAAATGGAAGGTAGGAAGCAAAGGTCCCTGGACTCACTGCAGCCGTTGTGGGACCAAAGACATTTAGCTACTGGGGAAGTGTGTATGCATGTGTGCGTGCTATGGGGTGGGTGGGTGGGGGCGGTTGAGGACATGTAGCCTTGAGGGGGCTGGGCCTAATAAGTGGGGGCTGGTCTCTAAAGATGTAAGGTTCCATATAACAGACCAGCATGCTTCCTGTGCAAGCTAAAAACACACCAAGTAATTCAACATGATGAAATTTCTGCAACCAGTGGTCATCTGGTAAAGATATATCTGGCCTTATGAAGCAAAACGCATAGACTGGACACATTTATATCTTCCGTTTTTACAGCAAGTGTGTGCATGTGTGTAGGTCAGGATAACTTCAAATAGCCAAAAGTTTAGTTTACGTTCTCTTAACTCATTGTAAGCAATCAGCAGAGGGTGCTACAGCCAAAACTTTGACATGTGTCCTAGACAGTGATTTTGGACACTACAGATTAAGGCCAAAAGTCCAGAATCACATACCAGCACACACAGATTAGTACAGAGCAATTCAAACTTTTTGTTCAGCGATTTTCCATGTGCAGTGAAATAAAATATTCATATAAAAAATAATTCAGAAAACATTCCCCTCTAACAACTGGTTTCCTTTCAACCCATTTAGCCCCGATGCACTTCAGCAGGAGATGGATGGATCTCTTGCAACTGGTACTTGGGAAGTGCAGCTTTGGGGTTAAATGGGTTAGACTCCTCAGCTAACTGATCTGCACCACACACAGCCTGCTGACCCAACGGAAGCACAGCAATCAAAGTGGGAACTGAGAAACTAAAAGTAGCAAAAGTGACGCTGCATGTACCTGGTTGGCCAAGGAGGTAACGCCCAGTCTTACCCGGCTGCGACTCACGCTGCTCGCCGATGAACTGATTGAGCTCACAGACTCCTGGCTGCCTGAGCGCTCACGAGCTGAGCGAAGACCCATGCCCAGTCCACGAGACTGGGGACTGGGCGTGCTCATGGACATGGCTCCTGCTAAGCGAGCAACTTTGTGAACTGGGGCGAAGAGACCGTGCATGGGCTTACAGTCAAAATAGCTGCAATGACCAAAAGAACATTTGAAATCCCACTGTATGCCATGTAATAAGCAATTACAGCATTGTCCTAAGAAACACAATATACGACACAGGCCTTAACTCCTTCCCTGGCGGCAAAAAATGAACACCACCTGACTGCAAGATGAATCAAATGAATAACAATGAATGACAAATTTCAAAAGCCTGCATGTGTGCTAATCTGTAAAGGGGTTAACCCATTTAACCCCAAGGCTGCATTTCCCAAATTTGGGACGTGTCACCAACGACTATGAATCAGCTGCAGGAGATGGATCGACCATGATAATTCAAAGGTAGTGCCAGGTTAGTTTGGTGCCATCAGGCATAGTTAAGGGATTAACCCTCTTAACCCCATGACTGCATTTCCAAACTTTTGGATGCGTTGACCAACGACTATGTACCAATTGTAGGAGCTGGATTGATCATGGATTGATCATGATAATTCAAGGGTATGGCGCCTTCAGGCGCCAAGCTCATCTGGCACTACCCTTGAATTGTCATGATCAATCCATCTCCTGCTGCAGGGTCCTGGGGCTAAATGGGTTAAAGGCAGAAGCTTGCTTAATTCTCTTCCTCTTTCAAATGTACAAATGTACTGCAATAAAGAAACATAAAAAGGGCTCCCATTCATTTCCTTTACATACCGTTTTCCTGCAACAGCGCCATCATTCTTCCCAAGCGCTTCATCCAGCTCTACACCGGCCCACACGCCTTTTGCAAAGTCTGTCTCTCCCACATACTTCAAAATACCTGGCTTGGATCCACTCACCAACACACGGTCCCCAATCTGCAATAAAGGATAAAGAGTTTCAACTATTTGTTTTGCAAGTACATTGAAGTTTGAACATAAACAGACCACGCTAACACCAAGCCGAACAAGAAAGGCAAAGCCATTATGGCTCACATGTATGACCTATTTACATATGTGTGACCTTTGTGACAATAAGGGCTGGTTTTTGCCCCAGCAAAATCCATGTTTTCTGAAAATGTAAGCATTTTTCACTAAACTGTCAACACCCCCCCCCCCCCCCCTCACCTGCCAACCCTTGACCTTTGCGATGAGTCGACTAAATTAGTGTGCATAGGAAGGTCTTATCATCAGCTACCCTTGTGCCAAATTTGATTGAAAAATTTGCAAAAATGTTGATAACACCTACAATTTCATAAAGAAATTTGCATTTTACACACATTTGCTGGCCTCTTGTGACCCTTGACTTTTCTGAGGGGTCATCCAAATTAGTATGCATAGGTAGGTCTTTCCATCAGGTATCTCTATACCAAATTTGGGTTTGAAGTTGTCAATAGTATTTGAGAAAAAAACATCTTTTGTCAAAATATGGCTATTTTGGACCCATTTCCTGAGCTCTTGTGACCCTTGACCTTTCTGAGGGATCAACCAAATTAGTATGCTTAGAAAGGTCTTACCATCAGGTATCTTTGTACCAAGTTTGGTTTTGAAGTTGTGAATAGTATTTGACAAAAAATAAATTATGTCAAAATATAACTATTTTTGGCCTATTTCCTCATGCCCTGTAACCTTGACCTTTGTGAGGTCACTCAAATTGGTATGTTTAGAAAGGTCTTGCCACAAAGTATCCTTGGGCCAAGTTTGAAGACTGTGGCATGAATAGTCTCCAAGAAAATGCCAACGTTACAGTTTACCATGGACGACAACAGACGCCGGATGGACGACCACTGGCCCGGAACATACTTTTGCTTCGCACTTGAGCCAAAAAATGAACCTAAACATCCTAAATTACAATAAAACAATATTTGCAACAACAAAAACATGGCTCATGGGCACAGTCAAAGCGCTCTATGAAGGGATTATCTTCAGCCACTGGCTTTTTTTAACCACTTCCCTGCCACTGCATGTACATTTTTGTTTCTGAAATCTTTGTTCATTCAACAGCCCTGAAAGTCTAAAATTTTGCCCACCAGCCTTTGGCTAGTGACTTCCAAGTTTTACTAGCCAAACTGAAAATGTTACTAGCCAAAACTGAAAATTTTACTACTGAAAATAGCCCCCCAACTCAACAATATAATGTACCACAAGTGTTTGACACCCAATGTTAGAGAGTGTTTTCTGCCCAGAGGCATTGAGAACAAATATTTGAACAGACAATCATAACCAAGTTAATGTTTATGTCCTGACTTCAGGCTTTTGATAGTATCAAGTGGAGAAATAACTGACAAAGTCCCCATGTGAACTGTGGTGGGATTTTTTATTTATTTATTTTTTGTAAGTAGAGCTGGGCTTCTGTTTGCACAACAGGTTAAAGGGTCTGTAGACCCCCAGGTATAAATTTTAGAGGGTACACAGACCCCCATCTGAGCATTATAGAGGGTCCGCAGATTTATTTAAGAAAAACTGCATCATCTGTATGTTCCTTAAAATAAATTATCCACACCCGGGTCTGCCCTGGGGGTCTTGGGTGGGGTTAACTACATTTTAGTTCCCAGGGTCACCCTGGTCAGCCCCACAGACAGGGTGTGTTTTTTCTGGGGCATGTGTTTCTGTCTACCCTTGGTCCATTCACCTGTATTTGTCTTTTTAAAACTCTCCCAACTGTCTGCACTGCCTGTAGCTCTTGATATTGGATGTGTGTTGCTAAATGGTCTTAGATTTATTTAGGCCCCATCGCGTAGGTTTATTTAACGTATTGGACCGGCTGGCGACATACATTCAATATTCTGTTTCTTTCTTTTTTTTCACAAGCAGTGCAGGCACATCCTGAGAAAGCCTTGTTGCTGTCGGGACGATAAACAATGTACAATCAATCAATCATTAAAATAAATTATCTCATTTCGCTCTCTCCTCTTTAAATGTGTTGTGACAGTGTGTGTGTGTCCTTTCCATGATCTGATTCTTTAACTGGTGAGCTATCGCGCAAAAGCCCGTCTCCCTAGCTCTCTCACACACAGAAAAAAAATCTATTTATTTATTTGTATGATCGTTTGATAATGTATTGTAACAGAGAATATAGCGTTTTCTGCTGAACGCGGCAGATTGACAACCAAAGTGTGACTTGTCTAAACTCTGTGTGTTTGTGTGTGTGAGTGTGTGTAAACTGATGTACTTCAAAGTTTGTTTTACCCGTTTAACCACTCAGAACTGAGACGTGTTTCTCCAATTTTTGCCTAATAACTGTGTACCAGAAGATGGATCGATCACGATTTAAAAAAAAACTGACAAACTTATTTCTGTTCAAATTTCTGGACTTGCTTTTTGAGTTTGCCTCAGTGCTCATTGCGCATGCCATTCGAGTGGCGTCATGCTTTAGCCATGGAAATACACTCAGCACAGTCATGGACTCTGAAAACTGTGTCGTAGCGGCGGTGCCACACACGGCCCAAGGGTAGCATTTCTGATTTCTGGTACTGTCGCTTGTTGATGGAGATGGCGATGTCGAAGTGCAACTTTCTGCTTAGCGATTATCAAGATCAGACGGTGCCGGATTGAAGAATCCGAAGCATTCCAGCTCTTCCTTTGCTTTTTCTCCGCCATGTACAACTTCGTTCTAGATCGAAAGCGAAACGCACGATGCCGTATCCCATAATAGTATGTACGGTGACGTCACAGCAAGTAACGCGTTCAACATGTAGCGCGCACTTTGTAATAACATGCTGACACCACACATAAACTAACAGTTTGCCCGCCCTGTTACACTCGCACGGACGCCGGCTACGGGTCGATTCTGAACGCAGCCGCGACTGAGCGAGCCGCTAAACGAACCAAATCGTCACTAAAAATAGAACGACTGTCACTGACCACTGTTATGGTACGCACAGTTCGAGTGACGTGTTCGGCTACTGCCCCAAAGTGATGTTAGAGGCAACTCGCGGTGCGGTCAGGTCACGCGTCGGCGTACCTGATGTTCGGCTGGTGGTTAGCCGTTGGATTGGAAAACGCACGAGCGCACTCGCATTTGGCGAGTGTGTATTTTTTTTTACTCGCCAAATAAAAAATTCACTCGCCATGGCGAGTAAATTACTCGCCATTTTCAGGGCTGTTCAACGACCAAAAGCAAAAACCATCCAAGAAACATGGATACAAATAGGTCTCAGCAAGAGGCATAAATCCTCATGAGTCCCACAGATGCGGGGGCTCATGAGGATCTATGTCACCTGCAGCTAGATCGAGTTCACTTTTTCTCAGCAGTGAAGGGGTTAATTTGCAAGCTAAAGTGTGGCTTCTTTGGTCCTTCGCCTCCCTGTATCCCTGCCACCTACAACATTCTCTCAATGTCATTCTTTGCACTTTTTTTTCCTTTTACTGTTCCAAAATGTGTGATCTCTCAAGGAATCATGGCCTGCAGCGACATGCCATTAATATTCATGGAAATGACAGTGAATATACATGAAACTCGATGTCACAAAATTTTGTGAAAGTCACAAATCGAAGGTGATGCTTCTTAAGACATTCACCTTCACCTCATAAATATTCCCGAGAATCACGAATGGTAAGTTCTAAGCATAACAACTTTCATTCTCTGTGTGTTTATACTATAGCACAGGAATGCTGACAACCACCATAAATCACCCTTGCAAATTAAAATTTTCACAAAATCCACCAACAGCTCTCACAACATTACTGCTCTTACCTTCAGGCCAGCCCTGGCAGCTGCGGCATTGGAGGGTGATGGCGTAGGACTGTGGAGATTGGAGGTGGAAGTGGAAGGTGAGGCTTTGTGGAGACTGGAGGAGGAGCCAGAGGGGGCGCGAGATCCCCCCAACCCCAGGCGGGGTGTTGTGGGGCGTTCTCTTGGTGAGGTAGCTACCCCGTTCGTGGCACTAACGTTCTGTTGGGAGAATAGTCATTCATTTCAGATGCAACAAAATGGAATGGCACCCACAGTTGCTGCTACAGTAAACAAAACACCCCAACACAAGGAATATAAGTGAAGTAACTGCAATAAAAACAATGTCATTGTTAGATCCGACCTTGTTACATGTATAAGCAAAGTTTTTCTGTAGTTCCCTTTGATGTGGAGAAGAAAATTTGAAGGGTTCTGGTGTAAAACTGAATAATCCTTCCTTTTATGAAGTAAATGTACAAGTGTCCATTGTTTCAGTCCTTTGGCTGACAGCCCCACCCGGGTCTGCCCTGGAGGACTTGGGTGGGAGTAACTACTTTTTAGTTCCCAGGATCACCCTGGTCAGCCCCACAGGGTGGGTTTTCCCCTCTATTCTTGGGCATGTGTTTCCATCTACCCTTGGTCCATTCACCTGTATTTTCCTTTCTTACACTCTCCCTACTGTCTGCGCTGCCCGTAGCACTTGATATTGGATGTGTGTTGCTAACTGGTCGTAGGTTTCTTTAGCGTATTAGACCGGCTGGCGACATATATTCAATTTTCTGTTTAGTATTTTTCACAAGCAGTGCAGGCACGTCCTGAGAAAGTCTTGTTGCTGTCAGGACGTTAAGCAATGTGCAACCTATGGCTGACAGTGACAGTGGAAAACTAACATATAATGATGATAATAATACAGCCATAGGGCAGGGTCCGTACAGAAAAGCAGGGACGAAGTTCACAGACTTTTCACAAACGTTTCACAAACCCAAACTGAAGCCTGAAGGTTTACACACTATAATTAGATCACTCTGTATCAGCAGCTCATTTTAAGCTTTCGTGCCTAATGCATGAAGAGACACCAAAATAACAGAACGCTTAGCGAATGGCGGAGCTCGGTAAAAGCGTAAACAACCAATCAGAATGTTCGGCAGAAAGGCCATGCAGTCACTTTATGATCAGAGCGAAATATAGATCACTTATTGGGCACCATCTTGTTTGTGCGACCTACCACATGTTTCGCTCCCAGTGTTTTAGTGGTTTTTCGTTGGATGTACTGTGTTTCGTGAGCTGAAAGTCTGCTGAGTATCGTGTAAGAGTGCGCTGATGAGGATTATGCTTGTGTTTCGTCGGATCTGGTTGCTGTTTGAGTGATATCGTATTGAATTGTGTCTGTCATTTGAATTTTTGTTTACGTCGCCATTTTGCTTCTTCCGCAGCGTGGGTTCGCCGGGCCTTTCCGCCGCCCTGTTCAGTATTCATGTGCTACGTGCTAGTGTGTGAAGTGTTTACTGTGCGAGTCTGTTTGCCACACGTGTTTGCATCTGCCGCTTGTTTGTTGTAAACTCGTTCGTATTCCTACCGTTCTATAGGTTTACATGTGCTCTCCCGTCGACATCTCGCCCTCCCCACTTTCGGCGCCATTGCCCGATCTTGCCGCCGACCGACCGGAAATCAGGTAGCTCCCCTACCACACCGCTCACACACACACTTACACACACACACCCTACTGAACCCTCTTCTCGTCTTCCTCTTTCTTGTCCTCACAAACAATCACGCTCATCAAATACACACGCCAACAACTGCTATCTCTACGTCGCCACGCCACCTACTGCGCGGCCGGTGCCGCTGGCAGTGTTGCAGATGCCTTACGCGGCATCCGATCGCGAAAGAGAGGCCACAGGGGCGGAATTAGCAAAAGGCGGGACTCGCCACCACAAACACAACCACACACTTCTTCCCCTTTTCCTATGCCCTTCCACCCCTTCCGCCTCCCCCCGTCTCCTCGATTTCTCCACCTCTCTTCCTTCTTCTCCCATTTCTTTTCCTCTCATGCTCATCTACCACCCACTGCTCTCCTCAGCCGCCCCCTCCCCCACCCTCCTCCCCCTACCCCCTCCTCCTTCACCTGCTTTTTCCTCCTCGTCCCCTCTCCTCCCTTTCTCCTCCTCTTCGCCCTCCCCCTCCCTCTACCTCAGCTTTTTCTACTCCCCTTCCTCCTCCTCCCCTCTCCCCCCCTCACCCTCCTCTCACATCCTCTTTCTTGCCCGGTTCTCCTTCCCCGTCTTTTCCTCCTCCCTCCTCTCCCCCTCCTTCCCCCCTCCATCCTCTTTCCCCCCTCCCCACCCTCCTCTTCCTTCGTCCTCTTCTTCGTCCGTTTCTTCTCTCTCTTCCTCTTCTGGCTCATCCAACCTAAAACTGTGTCTGTTCAATGCACAGTCTGTCTGCAAAGATGGCAAAGCCGACGTGATTTTAGATTTCATTCTAGACAATGACCTAGATGTTGTCGTGATCACCGAAACGTGGCTCCGCTCAGCTGGCGGCGAACCCATCATCGCCAGCGTCACTCCGAGTGGCTACCGCCTGGCCTCCTTCCCGCGTGCTTCCAGAGGGGGTGGCATTGCCATCATCTACAGGGACTGTCTTTCTGCTCACCTCTCCTTCTCTCAGTCTCTCCCTTTTGCTCATCCCTCCTTTGAATCTGTCGAGGCCGTAGCAACACTCCCTGGCCAGTCCCTCATCTTCTCATGTATCTATCGCCCAACTCCAAGCTCTCAAAATAAACTCACAAACTCCATGTTCCTCACCGAGTTCGACCTCCTCCTTGACCAGTACAGCACACAACCCGGAAAAACCATCCTTCTTGGCGACTTTAACTTCCCCTTCGACAAACCCGACCACCCTGACACAAAACGCCTTTGTACGTCACTGTCAAACCACAATCTTACACAACACATCACTAAACCCACCCACCGACTCGGCCACACCCTCGACTGGATCATCACCCGCACCTCCGATCAACTCTTCCTCAACTCTGACACCTCTTCTGTGCTTCCCTCCGACCACCTCGCTATTCTCGTCGCCCTCAATCTACCTCCCCCGAAAAAAAACAAGCTCTTTGTCTCTCGTCGCAAACTAAAATCTGTCAACCGAGAGAACTTCGACGAAGTTGTCGACCTTCTCTTGGACCCCGCCCCCTCTCCCGATCTTGCATCCCATTTCGATTCCTCCCTTCGAAAACTTCTAGACACCCATGCCCTTGTCTCCACCTGCTCCATACCCAACCGACTCCCCTCCCCCTGGTTCACTGACGACATAGCTGAGGCAAAGCGTGAGCGTCGACAAGCGGAACGCCGCTGGCGCTCATCTGACCTCACAGTTCACAGAGAGATCTTCCAAACCACCAGATCCAAAGTCTGCAGAATGATCTCCGACTCCAAACGTAAACACCTTCAAAACAAAATCCTGGAATCCACTTCTTCCAATACCCTCTATGCCACCATGAACACACTCCTAGGCACTTCTAAAGACTCTCCTCTTCCCAACACACACAGCAAACAAGAACTTCCGTCCGCTTTCTCCTCTTCTCCGCCTTGCCTTCCTGACCCCCCCCCCCCCCCCCCCCTTTTCCGGCACTCCCCTCTCGTCCTTCCGGGGCGTCTCTCAGGATGAAGTCCTCAAGACCATAAAGTCCATGCCTCTCAAAACCTGCGAACTAGACCCCCCTCCCAGCTTCTCTCTACCGGGACGGCCTCCCAAAACTTTTGCCCTTCATTACCGACATCATCAACACATCTCTAGAGAATGGCTCCGTCCCCGATATCTTCAAGTCCACCATCGTCCGTCCTCTCCTCAAAAAACACAACCTCGACCCAAACGAACTCAAGAACTACCACCCAGTCTCCAATCTCTCTTTCCTGTCCAAGCTGCTTGAGAAGGTTGTCCTCAACCAACTCAACCTCCACCTTGCCGACAACAACCTCCTCAGTCCCTTCCAGTCTGCCTATCGCAAACATCACAGCACTGAAACAGCCCTTCTACATATCCTAAACGACCTGCTTCTCTCCACTGACTCGGGCAACATCTCCCTTCTTACGCTACTCGATCTCTCTGCCGCCTTCGACACCATAGACCACTCAATCCTCCTCCACCGCCTTCACCACTCCTTTGGCATCACTGACTCTGCTCACTCCTGGTTTCTCTCCTACCTCTCCGACAGACAGCAGTCCGTCACCATCGACGGCGTCTCCTCCAACCCAGTCAGGCTCTCCTGCGGCGTTCCACAGGGGTCCGTCCTGGGTCCGCCCTTTTCACACTCTACACCTCTGCCCTGTCCAACATCATCCAGTCTCACCACATACACCACCACCTCTACGCTGACGACTCACAACTACTAGACAAAGACAAACTCGACAATACTCAGACACTACTGACTCGCACGGCTGACTGCTATGAAGACGTGAAAAACTGGATGACAGCAAACAAGCTCAAACTGAACGACGACAAAACGGAAGCCATGCTGATAGGCACTAGACAGAAACTTTCCCAGCTCCCTCCCTCTCTCCACCTTCAACTCGACAGCATCCCCATCTCCCTCTCTGACTCGGTCAAGAACCTTGGCGTTATCCTCGATTCCTCTCTTTCCATGACCAGCTTCGTCTCCGCCACGGCCCAGGCATGTTATTTCCACCTCCGCCGCATCAGTCAGATCAGAAAATACCTCACCACCGAAGCTGCCACCAAACTCGCTGTCTCTCTCATCTTATCTCGCATCGACTACTGCAACTCTCTCCTTTCCGGCCTGCCTCACTCCACCACTCTCACACTCCAGTGCGTCCAGAACAATGCTGCCCACCTCGTCCTTAGAAAGAAAATATCTGACCACATCACTCCCCTTCTCAAGCTCCTTCACTGGCTCCCCATCCCCCAACGCATCCAATACAAGATTCTGTCTCTCTGCTACAAATCTCTGAACAACTACGCTCCTACCTATCTGTCCAACTTACTTCACCCCTACACTCCTTCCCGCTCCCTCCGCTCCACCTCCGACCCTCTCCGCCTCCTCATCCCCCGCACCAAACTCAGCACTTTCGGCCCCCGCTCCTTCTCAGTATACAGTCCATCCACCTGGAACACTCTCCCACTCTCTCTCCGTCAGAAACACTCTCTCTCCTCCTTCCAGTCCGCCCTCAAAACTCACCTCTTTCAACAGTTCTAGCACTACATCACCACACTCCCCACCCCAAGCTGGCCGTCGTAATGTATTTTTCACTATTTGTGGTACGTGAGTTATTGTCTAAAGCGTGCGCATGCGTGTGCGAGTTGTGAGTGCGCGCTTAGAGTTATAATTATTATAAGATAAGTGCATTATAAATACCGTAATTATTACTTGCAACAAGTGTCAGCATGATCGTTCGCAATGAAATAGTCACAAATTGGGGAAGAAGAAAAAAGAAGTAGACAAATGTTTGCCAGCACTTTGTCATTTTTTACAAACTTTCACAGACTTTAAGGAAAGGTACTGAAATAGACAGACTTTCAAGGGCTCCAAAAAAGCCTTGTCATTTTTTAACAACCTTCACAAATGTTCACAGACCGTACGGACCCTGTAGGGTTACAGTCATGGAGACTGTAGCCCTATGGTTGTCTATATTAGTTTTCCACTATCTCGACAAGTAACTAAAATGTGACTAGCATCAGATTAACCCTTTCAGCACTTATATGCAACAGCAAATGGATCAACCATTGACATGGGGACGTAGCTTAGTGGATAAGACACTGCGCTGGCAGTCGTAAGATCCCGGGTTCGAATCCCCTGGTGGGCAGGAATGGGATGTGGACTTTTCCTCATTCCCATCAAGTCAAATCTACGTACAGACTAGGCTTACGGTTGCCTGTCTCGCCTTCATGTGCACAGCAGGCATAATCATCAAGTGTGCACGTTAAAAATCCCATTACTACTAATCGAAAAGAGAAGGCCCGGTAGGGCCGGTGAAATGGAAACAGAAATATTTCACATGCACTGAAGTTAATAGCCGGGTGGAGGTTTGCACATAAAGTAGCGCTTAGTAGCAGCAGGCTTTCAAAGCTCCAGCTTCCATCCCTACGACGGCGCCTTGAGCATCTTTAATTAGATGGATATGTGGCCCTTGGAGACACCGTACAATACAATACAAAAACCATGATGGTTCAAAGGTTGTGCCTGATTCGGTTGGTGCCTTCAGGCACCGAGCTGATCAGTCATTACTGATTTACTCTTGAAATTATTATCATGATGCAGTCATTAATCCTTTGGGTGTCAGTAGCGGTTCTAGTTGTGATGATTCGTGAAGGAATTATCATGACTAAACCCGCTACCAACACCCAAAGGGTTAAGCACATCTAAATGAATGAATGAGCATGTGCAACTTCCTCCCGAGATGCAGCACCAACCTGTGCAGACCATGTCTGCAGGCATCTAGTTAACCTTTATCATTTTGAATACACCAGTGTGTGAAATAAGTTTGACTAAAATAGTTCGAGTAGTGAAAGAATAGCTTGGCGCCTCTAGGTTCCAAGCTATTCTGGCACCACCCTTGAACTAAAGCCATTGATCTATATCCTTATCTGTAAGTACTATAATGTAGCTTGCATATGGCAGTGTACAAATTTGAAGCTTTTAGCCTCAGTATGATATGGGTTAATCAGGCAGTACCCTTGAGCAGATCATGGTGTGTGATAGTAGACACCTCAACAAGTTTGGACACTAGATCCTCTCTTGTAAAGTGTTAGTGCTGGATCAACGATAAACTTTGCACGAGTGAATTTATCAGGAGATGAAGAACCAACCTGCGCCGAGTGTGTGCTGGCAGTGTCACTAGCAGAATCACCAGGTTTCTCTTGGGAGCGTGACAGCTTGCTCAGACGTGAAAACACACCACGCTTCATCTCACACTGAAAGAATTGAGAACAAAATATTAATAGTAGTAAGCTTTGTGAAAGTGGTGAGCTTTATGTAAGCTAAATATGAAAATGCTTGTAAAACCTAAACACAAAGACCAGTATCACATGTATCTAGAATTAAAGAAAAGGGCAAAATTGTGAACTATGTTTTGAAATAAAATTCTACAACAGTACACTGTATCGTAAAAACATGAAAGTTAACTCATTTAACCTCATGGCTGAATTTCTCAAATTTTGGAGGTGTCACCTGACAATTATGTACCAATAACAGGAGATGGATCAACCATGAAAATTCAAGGAGTAGTGCCAAATGAGCTTGGCATCTGATGGCATGAAGCTAATCTGGCATCTACCTTCTACACTGCAAACAGAAATCAATATTTATAAGTTATTTACACATTTATTTTGCTCACCAGAAAGTATTTCATACCAGTACCTATCAATGTGAAATAATTTATTACTTATCAATTTTCAATTGCTTACCTAAAAGTATTAAGTATCTATCAATACTCATATTTTCTTTTGATAACCTGGAAGTATTCAATGCCTATCAACATTGTGATGAAGCTCTATGTTCGTACATAGTGCTCACACATTAGGGTTAGTACGGTACGGTTTTTGTTAACGGTTTGTTTGTGCCGATAGTCCGTATGGCCCGTTGGCCACGGGAAATCTTTAAGACATGGTTAGTATGGGAGTTTTAGTGAGTACTGTTATAGTGAGTTCTAGGCGGAAGCTGTCTTGCAGAGCAAAAATACGTTAATACGGGCTTTCTTGTCAGAGGAATCAGATGTGTTTGAGATACCTAGCCTGTATTCCAAGACTCTGAAGCCTAGAACTGAGGTATGTTTCTATACATGTAGTATTATTGATGCTTAGTTGAAGAATAGTATGCGTTGCTAAGAGTAATTTGTTTGTATAGTGTTGGCCGGTTTGGTTCAGTTATGTTGGTTTAGAATTCAGTGAGTTAGCCGGTGTTTTTGGTGTACAGTTATTTACCGAGATGGATGACTAAAGGAATGTAAGGTGTGTATGCTTGAGTCGCTATGAAGGTAGTACGTGGATGGTTAAGCATAGTCTTTTCCAGTGTATAGAGTAGTGTATAGCAAGAGTGTTAGGCTATAGTCTGTTTCAAGATAGTGACAGAGATATGGGGGTGTTACGGAAGTAGACAGTTTATGAAGCACGTGTGTGTGTGTGTGAATGAACGTGTGAGTTATTTGTATCAGCCAGGTTACGTGACGTTTCTCATTGATCCAATATGTTGTGTGTTTAGCAAGTGTTACGTTGGGACTTTTGTTGTGTTTAGAGTGCTTGTAAAGAATGGAACGACGGACGCCGAGACGTCAGTCACAGGTGGGACCTAACGTGAGGTCATCCCTCCAGCTCTTCACTCAGAGTGAGTCTGATCGGGACCAAGACACCCGGATCACAGCAAGAACTGCGCTACGGTGCGAGTACAAGGACGTCCGTGTTACAGACAGGACGACAGGAAAGAGCATACAACGGACTTGCACGCCTGGACGTGAGAAGGACCTACATAACCAGGCAATAACATCAAACAGGTTGGAGACTGAGAACTAACACCTAGCCTGGCGAGATATTGTGAATTGTGTCTGTGTGATGTTCGGATGTTAGTAGAGAAGTGTATATAGTTTGATAATCTTTTTGAACCTTTTAGTATATAAAAGTTACTTTAGAAAGGGAGCCCGTGTGTTGAGTTTTACCGCATGAATGCGCCCGTCTGAGTCAGTGGTGGTGTATGCGTCTGTTGCGTGAGAGTCTGTACATGCGACTGTGGGCAAGTCTGCGTGCGTTACAGTAACGCACGCAGACTTGCCCAATGAGAAACGTCACGTAACCTGGCTGATACAAATAACTCACACGTTCATTCACACACACACACACGTGCTTCATAAACTGTCTACTTCCGTAACACCCCCATATCTCTGTCACTATCTTGAAACAGACTATAGCCTAACACTCTTGCTATACACTACTCTATACACTGGAAAAGACTATGCTTAACCATCCACGTACTACCTTCATAGCGACTCAAGCATACACACCTTACATTCCTTTAGTCATCCATCTCGGTAAATAACTGTATACCAAAAACACCGGCTAACTCACTGAATTCTAAACCAACATAACTGAACCAAACCGGCCAACACTATACAAACAAATTACTCTTAGCAACGCATACTATTCTTCAACTAATAAGCATCAATAATACTACATATATAGAAACATACCTGAATTCTAGGCTTCAGAGTCTTGGAATACGGGCTAGGTATCTCAAACACATCTGATTCCTCTGACAAGAAAGCCCATATTAACGTATTTTTGCTCTGCAAGACAGCTTCCGCCTAGAACTCACTATAACAGTACTCACTAAAACTCCCATACTAACCATGTCTTAAAGATTTCCCGTGGCCAACGGGCCACACGGACTATCGGCACAAACAAACCGTTAACAAAAACCGTACCGTACTAACCCTAATGTGTGAGCACTATGTACGAACATAGAGCTTCATCACAAACATTAAAAAAAATAAGAAAGGCAAAGCCATTATGGCTCACGTGTATGACCAATTTACATATGTGTGACAAGGGCTGGCTTCTGCAGGAGCAAAATCGATCTTTTCGGAAAATGTAAGCATTTTTCACACATCTGTCAACCCCCCATGACACTTGACCTTTGTGATGAGTCGACTAAATTAGTATGCATAGAAAGGTCTTATCATCAGCTATCTTTGTACCAAATTTGGTTGAAAAATTTGCAAAAATTTGGAAATACCTACAATTTTATAAAAATTCTGAATTTTACACACATTTGCCAGCCTCTTGTGACACTTGACCTTTCCAAGGGGTCATCCAAATTAGTATGCATAGATAGGTCTTACCATCAGGTATCTCTGTACCAAATTTGGGTTTTAAGTTGTGAATAGTATCTGAGAAAAATCATCTTTTGTCAAAATATTTGTTATTTTAGACCTATTTCCTGAGCTCTCGTGACCCTTGATCTTTCTGAGGGATCAACCAAATTAGTGTGCATAGAAAGGTCTTCCCATCAGGTATCTCTGTAGCAATTTTGGGTTTAAAGTTGTGAATAGTATGTGAGCAAAAAAAGCTCTTGTCAAAATATGGATATTTTGGACCAATTTCCTGAGCCCTTGTGACCCTTGGCCTTTCTGAGGGGTCATCCAAATTAGTATGCATAGATAGGTCTTACCATCAGGTATCTCTGTGCCAAGTTGGGGTTTGAAGTTGCCAATAGTATTTGAGAAAAAAAATCTTTTGTCAAAATATGGCTATTTTTCACCTATTTCCTGAGCTCTTGTGACAATTGACCTTTCCGAGGGATCAACCAAATTAGTATGTATAGAAAGGTCTTACCATCAGGTATCTTTGTACCAAGTTTGGGTTTAAAGTTGTTAATACTATTTGAGAAAAAATAAATTATGTCGAAATATAGCTATTTTTGACCTATTTCCTGATCCCCTTTGACCTTGACCTTTGAGAGGTCACTCAAATTGGTATGTTTAGAAAGGTCTTACCATAAAGTATCCTTGGGCCAAGTTTGAAAAATATGTCTTGAATAGTCTCCGAGAAAATGCCAACGTCAAAGTTTACCACGGACAACCACTGGCCCAAAACATACTCACTTTTGCTTCGCACGTGAGCCAAAAAAAACATTGCTTTTGCTAACCTGGAAGTATCGAACACCCATTACGCTGCCATCGTTTTTGCCGATTGCTTCGTCAAGGACAACACCCGCCCACTCTCCAGGAGCGAACTGTGTATCCCCGATGAAGGCAATGATACCAGGCTTAGTCCCACTGACCCATACCCGATCACCGATCTTGAAATCATCTGTCGAGGCTGCTCCCCCATCAGACTCGGGGCCTGAGATAAAAAGTCATGGGTGAGTGAATTATAACATTCCTGTCCTTCAGCTAACCACTGCCGTCTGCAGAAGACATAGATTTCATCTGCAGAAACATATGATTCAGTGAAAGATACAGATTCTTGTAAATATCAGCCCCTGCCACTGCAGAAACTGGTATGTTACAAGAATCTATCTTTTCGCTGACAGCCGCTCCTCAAAATCAAGGTTTTATTCTACAAAGTGTAATAACGATTCAGAGGTCTGTACCATTTGTAAACAATCACATTTGACCCTATTGTCAAGTTCTTTCCACCTCAAATGCAAGTTTGAGCAAGGTTAACCCATCATTTTCATCTAACAACTATGTACCAGTTGCAGGAGATAGATCAACCATGATAATTCAAGGGTAGTGCCAGACTAGCTGGGTGCCTAATGGCACCATGCTAATCTGGCACTACCCTTGAATTATCATGGTCAATCCATTTCCTGCTGTAGTGCATTAGGGCTAAAAGGATTATATAACCTTTCTCAAACTTGTCTTTTTGAAGTGACATAAAGACAAATTGATCTGACAGTGAATATATATATATATATATATATATATATATATATATATATATATATATATATATATATATATATATATATATATATAATTTCAGTTCTCAAAACCATACACAAGTGCTGGTCGATGATTCTCATCCTCTGGGTCCAAAATCACAGACCAACTCACATTTAGCTTATCCAAGGTTAAAAAAAGTAAAGTAAATTGGATAGGAACACTGTATTCTGCATTACAACACAGGTATTGGTTTTTATCTTTGTGAAACTGAAAGCTTGCTGAATGTGACAAAACAAATTTATAACTGAATGGCAGAGATTTGTAAATGATCTAGACAAGCACACAAGACTATCAAACTATAAGTATGCAAACAAAATGGCATAACTTTGGTCAATGTGTACAGTTCAATCGTCCCAGTCTGAGGGTTCTATGATCAAGTAAAAAGTAAGTACACATTTATACGACAACAATCTGACTGCATCATGGGAAATGTAGAAATTCCCCACGCTGCAGACTGATGTCTGCACCATGTCATCATGTGACATGGCTTGTAGTTGTACTGTATCCTCTGTCACAAAGTGTGAATAGAGAGCATCATCTTTACATGGATACATTACATTAACTCATTCTACCCCAGACACACCACAGAAAGATATGGATTGACCATGATAGTTCAAGGGTGATGCCAGAATAGCTTGGCACCTATGGGCGCCAAGCTATTCTGGCATCACCCTTGAACTATCATGGTCGATCTGTGTCCTGCACTGCAAGGCAGTCTTCAGAGAACAATGGCAAAATTTAGGGATTTCAGTGTTGGGGTAGAATGAGTTGAATAACTGCATTAATTTTTGTTTGCGTCTAATAATCGTGTGATACAGGCAGCTTTTTTTTGCCTGGTTCAGCATTATTGGTTATGCAGGTTCTTTGGTAGAAATGAGAAAATCATACTCCTATTTGTGCAGCCATTTGCACACGCGCACAATGAGCGCAAAACCATGCAGTGTCAAAGAAAAGTATTGTTTCAAATGCTTGCCAGAATATTACACGACATAAAAAAAAACAAAAGAACAAGAAAGGCAAAGCCCTTATGGCTCACATGTATGACCGATCTGCATGTGTGACCTTGTGACAATAAGTAAAGGGATGGCTTCTGCACCAGCAAGATCCATGTTTTTTCAAAATTTAATCAGTTTTCACACATCTGTCAGACCCCCATGACCCTTGACCTTTGCAATGAGCTGACTAAATTAGTATACACAGGAAGGTCCTATCATCTTCAGCTACCTTTGTGCCAAACTGGATCGAAAATTTTGTTGACAATAACTACAATTCTATCAAACATTGGCATTTTACACACATTTGCAGACCTCTTGTGACCCTTGATCTTTCCGAAGGTTCATCCAAATTATTATGCATAGATAGGTCTTACCATCAGGTATCTCTGTAAAAAGTTTGGGTTTAAAGTTGTGAATAGTATTTGAGAAAAAACATCTTTTGTCAAAATATGGCTATTGTTTACCTATCAAAAGTATTTCATGAGCTCTTGTGATCCTTGACCTTTCCAAGAGGTCATCCAAATTAGTATGCATAGATAGGTCTTACCATCAGGTATCTCTGTACCAAGTTGGGGTTTGAAGTTGTCAATAGTATTTGAGAAAAACCATCTTTTGTCAAAATATGGCTATTATTCACCCATTTCCTGAGCTCTTGTGACCCTTGACCTTTCCGAGAAATCAGCCAAATTAGTATGCATAGAAAGGTCTTACCATCAAGTATCTCTGTACCAAGTTTGGGTTTAAAGACTTGAATAGTATTTGAGAAAAAATTAATGATGTCAAAATATAGCTATTTTGACCAATTTCCTGATCCCCTGTGACCTTGACCTTTGTGAGAGGTCACTCAAATTGATATGTTTAGAAAGGTCTTGCCACAAAGTATCCTTCAGCCAAGTTTGAAGACTGTGGCTAGAATAGTCTCCGAGAAAATGCCAACATTAAAGTTTACCACGGACGACAGCTGACGGTCGGATAACCACTTGCCCAGAACAGACTCACTTTTGCCTTGCAGGTGAGCCCAAAAATAAGAAGACTAACATTTTTTTATATAAATGATTTCTGTGTATCCGGCTTGTGCGTTTCTTTTGTTAATATGTCTACCTATGCACTCTCACAACCCTGTCTTTATCCTGTTGGTGCTGGTAGCGGTTTTAGTTGCGATAACCTGCCAGAATCATCACGACTAAAACTTCTACCGACACTCAAAGGGTTAGAGTTTGCACTAGAAAAAAACCCGTTCATGACATTACAAGTCAACTCTGGCTAGTGGCTAGAGGGGCTGCACACTTACACATCACAGACTTAAGCTGTGCACAATGTACAGGGGACTTAATTTCGCTTGACCCCTAACAACATACAACATACACGCATAACATGAGCAACTCTACTGATTCAGCAGAATGGTTGCAATACAAACTGTATTCAACAATAAAGACAGAAGTGAGAAAATGAGAAAGAGTGGATCTGAGCAGCAGAATGTGACAAAACAAATAAAAGAGTACCAGAAATAGAAATAATCTTCTTTTATATGTTAAAGTTGTTAGAATTTGAATATCTACTCTTCGGTTATTATTTCATATTAACATGAAAAATGTATCTACGCTCTAATAAGATTATGAGACAAAAACTTTCATCCCATTTAACCCATTTAGCCCCCACGCACAACAGCAGGAGATGGCACGACCATGGTAATTCAAGGGTAGTGCCAGGTTAGTGCGGAGTGAAATGAGGAGTGCGTTGACTAGTGTATCTCTCTCTCCCTGTTGATGCTGTCGAGGAACTTGCACCACAGAATGTTGCAGTGGCATCTTGCAAGTGGCAGACTTACTATACCACCGACACTGGGGTCATGTGGTAGGCTGTGTGTGCATTTTTTTTTGTTTGTGTTTTTTTGGGGTGTTTTTTGGTGGGTTTATTGTCGCACGAGGGGGTGGGGGTGGGGGTTGGGTTTAGGCTCGGGACGGGCGATAGATGAGATTTAATTTTACCATTGTGATAATGTGGCTGAAATCGTATGCGCGCATGTGTCTTTCGCTGTTTTAGCATACTGATCGTAATGAAAGAAAATTTTTCAGCCAGACTGACACAATAAAGTTTTTGAATCATGAATCTTGAATTAGCTTGGCACCTGATGGCACTACCCTTGAATTATCATGATCGATCCATCTCATGCAACTGGTACATAGACGTTAGTTGACAACTCCAGCTGTGGGGTTCAATGGGACAAAAAAAAAAAAAAAAAAGAAGAAGTGAATTTACATGCAGCTACTGTAGAACAACAACAAAAATGTGCTCGTCTGAGATTTTGGGCCCTGTCCAAAATCACAGACCAGCACCCAATTACCACAGGCGAGCATGACACAACATCATCCTGCGCTTGTGCCAATTACCCACACAAAGATGAAAACAATTGACCACATTCACCTCGTAAATGCTGGGCCACGTCAGCAGCATATCTGTTGGCGGATGGGTCTAATAAACCTGCTGCTCGCGCACTTTTAGCAATAGCACCTTGGGGAGAAGGAAAACCATGCCCATGCAAATCAACCAAACACAAGCAAAAAAAAGGAAAAATAAAATAAAAAATAAATAAGCTCCTTGGATGGCAATGGGGAAAATAAGCAGCAAAAGCGATTGCTGAAACAGGTAGTCAGCCTCCATGCATGTTTATTGTTATGTCACAAATGATGACCTTAATTTGATACTCTTTGCTTTACAAACCATTTAACTCCCAGAACTAAAAGACTTCAATTCTATAGAATGGCAGTCATTTAGTTCTGGGAGTTTAAGAGTAAAAGACCACAGGCATGGGATGATCACAGCACAATCGATCACCTCTATAACAAGAGTAGCAAGAAATGGCAAAATTAATGTGCTAGTTCCTACTACCCATGCTATGGAGGTGATCAATTATCATCATAATCATTTAATAATAATTTAATGCCTGTGGTAAAGATGGTAACCCCCTTTTGCATGCAACTGCTGGTACTGATTACAATAAGGGTGGCTGCATGTACCAGTGATTAAGACATATTCTGCAGATGAGTGGTCTGTGATTTTGGACCTTATGTTAAATCATAGGCCCAAAATCACAGACCAGTATAAAAATTAATAGAGTGTATGAGCACATGGAGGCTGTAAAGAAATGGAGGAGAAAAAAGCAAGCACAAGTACCAAAAATAA
This sequence comes from Semisulcospira habei, assembly GCA_036245525.1. Taxonomy (NCBI): domain Eukaryota; kingdom Metazoa; phylum Mollusca; class Gastropoda; family Semisulcospiridae; genus Semisulcospira; species Semisulcospira habei. Next base: position 109,279,535 of record BTPG01000007.1, on the reverse strand, counting down.
AAAAATAAAATATTCCCTAACACCCCCTAAAAAGGATTTATTTTACTGTGTGTTTCCCCATTTCAACCTTAAAATGTTACCTGTTTTTCTTGGGATTTCTTTGCACATGAATTAATAGAGAGCAAACATCAAAGTTTTTTCCATCAAACTCTGCACATGTATTAACCCGTTAAATCCTGAGACTGATTTTTAAAACAGTTGCTTGTTGTCCTAAGAAGGCTACATTACAGATCAGGAGAAAATCAACCATTTTTGTTCAAGGGTGGCCAAATAGCTTGGTGCCTCAAGCGCCAAGCACCACCCTTGAACTGTCATACCCGGTAGTCAAATATATTTCAGGAAATTGGTGTATCAGGATGAAAAGGGTTAAACCAAACATCAACATTCCAACAACATCTTTAACATGCATTGCTATTGAGAAATTATGTTTAACTGAAAACATTCTACCTTTTTAATGAAACAAATGACAACATTCAAATCAACCAAATCTCATGGAACAGCAATCGCTGGCATTAAACTTTTACAGTTAAAAGAAAATTAAGTTCCACAAAAAGAGAGGCACATTCACAAGTCAGTTTTCATTCAAAGGTTACAAAAGGACAACATAAATTATGTGTTCTGTCAGCCAAACTCCATGAAACAAATGAATGCATTTGCGTGCTGGCGTATGATTTAGGACCTTACAGCCTGGAACCATAAGGTCCAAAATCACAGACCAGCACCCATTCTGACCATAAACTTCAAACATAAACTTCTAGCTTAGACAAGGGTCAACAAGCAAAACAAGCAGCTGGGGTTTAACACCCTTTAGCATGCACCACCTGTACTGTAAATGGTACTGATGGCTGCATGAGCAAGCGGGTTGGGTTAGTACTCACTCTGTGCTTTGGACCCTGGGATACCCGAAGGTATGCCTGTTTTCGCAGGTGGTGGAGTTGCAGCCGCAGTGGCAGCGGCAGCAGGAAGCCCTGACGGCCGCCCGATCTTGGACGGGGCCTTGAGGCCCGAAGGCCGTGGTAGACTCATTGGGCCTGCCTCACTAGATCTTGTTGGTCAGGAATATGTACTGTGGAGAAATCCTATACCTGAAAATGTAAAAATATGAGCACAATATTCACTGTCAAAATATAAATTATCATGTACAACTACGTATAATAAGGCTCCTGTTCAACAGAAATGAATCATGACAAATTAATGTTTAGTTATGGGGGAAGCATATTTGACGTTTCATGCCATAATCTTGTCACTCCTGAGATGATAAAGCCCCCATTTCACACTGTTTGGGAGACAGTGCTAAGTCAGTGGCATGTACTATAACTGTATGGTAACTGCATTGCATACTGTTGTTCCACTGACGCAAGTTATCGCCTAAAGCTCATGTTGATTGGCAGCTAGAATAGTACATGTCATATATAATGTCAATTATTTACTGTGACATAATAATATAGAATGAATGACAAGGATCGTGTGTGTATCATGTATTCCTGTCAGCTTGCATGTTTCTCATCCCAAAACATAACATGCGAGTCCTTTGAAAAGACCAAGTGTGTTCGGCCCTTAAAGTGCACAATGTCAAGACCTGGGCAAATCTCACTTGTGTTTGCTGATTTCCCGTTTTACCGCCAAACAGTTCCCTCGTAGCCCCATTCCATCAACAAAAGGCATGGATTTTCATGACCCCCTGCACTCATAGGGGATCACGAAAAGCTATGCCTCTTGTCGACAAGGAGCAGATACACTCACTTCCTCACACGAAAACAGTCACAGGGGTTTAATAGATCTACAATTGTAGTTGCACGCCGTCACTACCTCAGCAAACTCTACCATCTTTCAGCCAGCCATTTGCCTTTGCAAGAGGCACAGATTCTCCTGAGCCCATGCCGGCAGGGGCTCATGAGAATCTATGCCTCATGCAACCTGAGGTCGGCTGCATTTGCATCCTCAGACTGAGGTAATCCTCCAGAATTAACTCTGCGGAAGATCAGAAGTGTGTGTCAAATCCTAAAACAGCAACCGGGGTGTTCACATTTGTCTCTCAAAGCCCCATGACATTTTCAGTCTCAAAATATTGACATGCGTAACTAATTAGTCTACAACACACCAACGGGAAATGGATTTGCCATGATAGTTCAAGAGTAGTACCTACTAATTACTATTAGCCTGGTGCAGCCCAATTCAAGGGTAGTGCCTGATAAATATTAGTTCGGTGCCTTGCTGGCATCAAGCTTATCACTTTGAAAAAAAAAAAAAAAAAAAAACAGAACTGGGTACCCTTGAATAATACTTGCCGAAAGGTATGGTAAGCTGACATTATAATTAATATCATCAATCATCCAACTGCAACAAATAATGTAAGGTCATCGAAAGACACCTGAATTGTGTAAACATGGTCATTAACCTGCAAGAGTTTAAAATCTCTTACCTAGAGTTAATGGTATGCTCTTCACTTAGTGTCTTTTTCTTTCTGCATCACAGCTTCAGCTATACAGATCAACCTGAAATTAAAAGAGGGAAACTGAAGTGAGACTGTGTGTTGCAAACTGAAAAAGTCAATAGAACACTGAAAAGCTTTACTGACCAATTAGTACTGAATAGCGACCAGATATGACTCCTTACTACTGTGTGTGGTGATATTAATGTGTGTTCAAAGAATCATTTTCCCACCTACCACAGTCTCAAATGTTTACTGAAGGCAGGGAACCTACAAAATGCAAAGCTAGATTGCCTGACTCAAAGCTCTTGACCCAGAGGACATTGACTTTCAGACCATCTGGACATCTTTCAACTACTAGAAAACATCTCTTTCTTGGCATATCAGCTCAACAGATGTTGTTCAAAAATCAGAAGCAGGTCAAAATTGCAAGTTTCAATGAAAATGGATTAAAAAACCAAACATGCAATATCACATTTTTCTGGCATTTAATCCACCCTTTTCTTCAAAACACAATTAATTTTAACCTACTTCTGATTTCTAAAAATGCTTCTAAAGATTAATCCCCTTGTGCAGGCTGGCTTAACTCATTCTACCCCAACACCGAAGTTGCCGTTGTCCTCTGAAGACTGCACTCTAGTGCAGGACACAGATCGACCATGATAGTTCACCTTGGCGCCTATGGGCACCAAGCTATTCTGGCATCACCATTGAACTTTCATGGTCGATCCTTATCTTGCTGTGGTGTGTCTGGGGTAGAATGAGTTAAATTAACCCATGACATCCTGATGCTGATTTTTTTTTTAATTTGCTTATTGTCCTATGACTGGCTACATTACACATTAGGAGACAGATCATACATTTAAGTTCAAGGGTGATGCCAGAATAGTTTGGCGCCTTAGGTGCCAATCTATTCTGGCACCACCCTTGAACTATCAGTCAAATTTATATCAAGCAGTAGTGTATCAGGAGGAAAAGGGTTAAAACTGCGATGCAAAATGATGCACTAAGATCTGTCCTGGAAGTAGTTGACAAAATGAATAGATTCAGCAGCACAGAATTAAGGACACATTCAAAGCACTTAGTAAGACTGCTAGCACATCAGTACCGACATCTCACTCTCAACCCAGACGAAACCTGACAGTTCATTTCTATTTGGCCTGGCCTTATTCACACAAAGAGCACATAATCAGCAACACCTGGACACATTGCACCTCGAGTCCGCCTGGCGCAGGTAACGCCATTATATGCAGCATCTTCAATCATATTACCTCTAGGTGTCCTACCCGTATTTTGCACTCTACTCTGGTACCAGTCAACCCCCTTTAACCAGCAAGAGGCATGAATTCTTATGAGTTCCTGCACACTGATTGGGCTCAAAAGAATCCAAGCCTCTCCATGAAAAGTTCGGTTGCAAGTTTTGTGTACAATCACAGCTGACTCTCAGCCTACAAAAATGTCTAATATACATAGAACACGTTATAACATTTTCTGAAAGGTTCAACTACATTTTTTTATGTCAATAATAACAACAAATATCCACCATCATCTATATCAACAACCAAATACAATGTAATGTGTACCTCAGATGAGGTGAGTCGGTAATGGTTTCAACCTACTACTGTTCAGTAACCGTACGTTCCTGATTAAATTTAAAGCTTGGCCGTTTTTCTCTACCCTGGGGCATCGTTAGCTAATCGGGAAAATATTTGAGGCAGCCTGTGTTTTGTCAACCCTTTCCCTCCCCTTGGCGTTGGCCCTATTACTGAAGCAGTTGTTTTGCTAATTCAAACACAGGTTAAAAGGTGCCGCTGTTGGTTTCCAGGGGGCAAGAGGTAACCCATTTACTGGCTGTCAGACTTCTCTTTTAACCCCTCTTATGCATGCAGCCACCGGTACTTTTCACAGTATCGTTCACTGCATGCACTATAGGTAATAAATGTAAACTGTAATGAATCCCCCTGGCAAGAAAAACTACAGACGGCAAGTCTTAACCCTCTTCATCCTGATACACTACTGCATGAAATTAATTTGACTATGGAACTGTACAAGGATGGTGCCAGACTTGCTTGGCGCCTAGGGTGCTAGGTGCCAAGCTACTCATCTGGTACCATCCTTGAACTAAAATGATTTATCTATCGCCTAATCTGTAATGTGGCCTTCATAAGACAATAAGCAAATTTTAAAATATCAGCCTCATTAAAACAATGGAGGAAGCCAATGAGATGAATAGATAAGCATGCAGGTTACAGAGAGGTGGAAGAAAGTATGGTTTATGTTCTTTTTATCTTTTTAGGAGATAAGTTGATTTTTAAAAAAATAAGAAAGACCTTTTAACACGTTGAGACCTAGGGTTGCAGTTCCCAAAACTAAAACTTGTCTTATATTGACTAAGTTACATTTTAGGAGATAGTTCAACTGTGGTAGTTCAAGGATGGCGCTAGGACACAGCTTGTCGCCAAGAGACACCAAGCTATTCTGGCACCACCATTGAACTACTGGTCAATCCACATCTTCGTGTAATGCATCAAGGCTAGATGGCTCAAAGTAAGCAAGGGATCTCTATGTCCACATACTATGTGAGTAATACACACCCACTAAACATGAGTGTAGCATTTGAACCTGCTCTGAATCAGTGAATGTTTAAACAGAACACTTTAAATACAATTTTTTAATATATATATATGCATCCTAATATCCTTTATTTTTTAAAGTAAACCATCACACTCCACATTTCACCTTTTTAAAGTGGATTAATTTTTTATACATCCCACTAGAGGTGTCCTGCTGTTCTGAGGCCTAACTTTCACACTGTGTTAAGTATGCCCTTAAGACTAAAACATTACGGTTAATGGTGCCAAGGCTAACTAACTTTCTTGTTCTGTCACAGGAAAACAATTCCAAAAACACACTCTCATGCAACATAAAAACAAAACACACAAAGAATGTCTATACATTTGCTACATGAACTATACCCCTGGGATGGAAAAATATATTTCAGAAGTAGACGGACAGATGTGTGTGGCGTAACAGAAAAACAATTCCAAAAACATGCGCCTGCGCTGAAAAAAAAAATATTACAACTTGTAATACAAGACTTGAGGAACTGCTGGCAAAACTAACAGTAACAGAGACTGCATCTGGCGCTCAGACTAACACAGTAACACTGCAACAGATGTGGAGTGCTATGAGCGGGTCACCCAAACCTAACCCCACAGCTGTTGTGCGCATTTATGTTACCAAAAAAAATCTTTGCTGCAGCACGTGATCTGCATACCTCTCCCATAGAAATTGTTCTTTCTTTATAACTGACGCAAAGCTACAGTAGATTGATAGACCATAGTAACTCAAGGATGATATCTGGTTAGCTTTCACTGCAGGTGCCAATACTGTGGTCGGTCCACCTCTTGCAGTTGGCTTTGCAGCGAAAGAGGCACGAGACTCGTTGCCAGACTAGGCGAGCTTGATGACTACAGACGGGAGGAGGGGGTGGAAGCGCAAAATGGGTGAGTGCGAGTTGGGAAGGGGTGAGACGGCAGACAAGAGAGGAGAAAGGTTGAGGTCACCGTCATCATAAAAACGGTGACTGGAATCTCCAGAAGGAGGCGACAAAAACTGATAGTGAAAGTGACTCATTCTAAACCTAATCTCCGGGTATCATTACACCGATTTAAATTCAAATTTAAAAAAATAAGAAATATCAACAGTAGATGAAATAATGGAACAGCCACATACTTCAATTATTCTATGTCAAATGTCACTACTGTTTTATTAATGTGACCATAGACCAAAATGCCTGAGACTGCCACTTTCTACACTGTGTTAGTATACCGTTAGACCCAGTGCTGTTTCAAATTATTTGAAAGAGGGGGTGCTAACACTAGCCGAGTGAGATCATGCTGTGTTACGAACACACAGCCTTGAGACAAGCACGATCTGTGTGCTGGTCTGTGATTTTGGACCTTACGGCCCTGAGCCGTAAGGTCCTAAATCACAGACCAACACACGCACATATCCACCCCACCCCTCCACCTCTAATACCTGCACAATGAAAGGTGTCTCACCTTACCGGTGATCTACCCTAACCGGCATGACAATGGTGATAACAAACTGATATTAGTAGCACACAATTTGCTAACTGCCCGAAACCCTTCCTACAAGTGTGGAAAACTGATCTAACACAGGTCAATCCTTGCCATCAAGAGGCATAGGTCCTCATGCGTCCCTGCGACCGTAGGGGTTCATGAGGACCTATGTGTCTTAATGATGAAACAGGTTTGCAGTTTGACAAATTTGACTTACTGAGCCGGTTATGGGAGGGCTGTATAGATAGGAGACCTATCGATTTCCAACCAATCACACGAACTGTTGCAAACAAGCTGTTTCCTTCAACAGTCAGGATGAGTCACGAGCGTAATACCTGGAGTTTTGTCAAAGTCAGCGTGATTTATTCCAATGATAGATTATCAGTAGACTGGCAGTGTACACCTACACCAGCAGAAATTACCCAAACTCAGCAAATGTCTGCCCTGAACCTTTTAACCCTTTGTGTGTCCATAGCCGTTTTAGTCTGATGATTCCTGTAGGAATCATCGTGACTAAAACTGCTACCGACACACAAAGGATTAAAACTTCATTAGACTAGCAACATAGAATTTCATAATTATGTGTTGCCTACCAGCTATGCTCAGATGATATCACTCAAGTAACGAAGACATTAACCCTTTGTTTGACTCCCAGAACTAAATGACCCCCATTCTATAGTATGAAAGTAATTTAGTTCTGGGAGTCAAAGGGTTAAACAATTACGGCTTGAGAGTGTTCACTCAGGTCTGAGAAACGTATCCTGTTCAAAACTGCACACAATATAGCAGATATACAACACTCACTCAATTCCAATCTAGTCAGAGAATCCTGCCATCATTGAAAACATGTCTACAATTTCATAGAGGGATGAAAGACAAGGCACGCTACAAACCAATACACTGAAGATACTAAATAGCAACTCACCTAACGAGACAAATCAAGCCTGATCGACGACAAAGCACCCTGTTGGAAGACATACCCGACTAAGACTAAGAGCAGTAACTGAGAGACCTTACACTCAAACACTGCGGTTCTTCTACTGGAACGCCAATGCTGAACTGAACAGCACACATTTGAACCAGTGCGACTCCCTCAATCTGAGGCTGTAAATGAAGCTGAGGGACTGATACTGCTGAGCCCCTGTGACTACAAGAGGCTCACAAGAACATACGCCTCTTGCAGACTGAAATGGACCAGCTGAGGGGGTAGCTGTGAAGAGGAAACGGTGCCATGTTTGAAAAATGTTCTCTTTTGCAAGCCAGACGGTTACAACAGACCACGTCATGCCTTCATCCAACACCTTTCATCTGCAAGACGCACGGATTATCATGAGCCCCTGCAGCTGCAGGGGCTCATGAGAATCCACGCGGCTTGCTTGCTGGAACTGGCACCATTTACATGATCAAGCTAGTAGGGCAATGCGGGGGGGGGGGGGGGGGGGGGGGGGGGGGTGGTGTTCCGTTTAATGTGTGAGAAAGGCAGTGTGCAGTCTACCTAATATTGTGCCAGATTACCCTGCTCCAACTTTGCTCGGAGCCCAGGGGCCTCACAGGAAAACATCAACTCCTCCAGTCTAACGCTTCAACAGCAAATTACGCGCATACGGTTCGAACATGCCTGCTAAAGAGAAGCGTTAGTTCAGCTTGGCACCTGCTAGCTTATCAAGAAAGTTCTTTAGCTGTCAACATTCACCTATCTCAAGCAACTTACACACTGTTTTGAAAACTACTGTAAGAGTCAGTAAGTGCATCTAAGTCATCTAGTTCTGAAAGTGAATGTAGGCTACAAGACAAGCTGCTGAATGATTTTGGTACTTACTTAACACCAAAATCACAAATCAGCACACTATGCAGTCGTAGGAGTACAGTGCCAAAAATGTACAATAAAATTTTGTCAGTAAAAGTGTTCTAGAAATTAAGTGACACCATACACATTCTTTTCATATCCACAATATATCATAGTCAGTAAAATGACAAAATCACCTTAAAACCCCTTTACATTTTGACTGCATGAAAAATGTTATGCAATTAACTCATTTAGTCCTGACACACCACAGCAAACAGCAAGAATCGACCATGCCAGTTCAGGGGTTTACCAATTGTAATACAGTCTTCAGAAGACAACTCCAAAATTTGGGGTTTTCGGCCTTGGGACACAATGTGTCAAACTGCAATGAACAACACTGTCAGAAGCCTTAGTACGTTAGCACTGTGTAGTGAATGACAGCCACACACAAAAATCAACTAGTGCTGAAACTCCTACAAAGACGAAAAGCACTTCCGCTTACACTTTACAGGTCAGGTTATAATGTATGGTCTGATGAGTGCAAACTTCTTTGGGAAAACACTCAGCAGTTGGCCCCAAGTTCCTCTGAAGACTTGTTTGTGTGCTGGTGTGATTCTGGACCTTAGGGCTCTGAGCCATAAAACCTAAATCTAATGCCTGCACACTATTTTGGACTAATGATAAAAGGCAGGAGTCACCCAGAGTTGTTTAGTGCTGTACACTATAAAACTACATCTACTATGGTGGTGGTAACTGTTTTGTTTTTCTTTTAGAGCAGAGTTCTGAGGAACAAAGTAACTGCATGTAGCAGTAGTAACTAGTTAAGTTAACATGTAAAATATAGCTTTTAATGTGCACTATGTCATTTTGGATCTTCGCTCTGGGCCATATTTTAAGATCCCAAATCACAGACTAGCACATAAGCAGAATATTTTAAGAACTTGACATTTCTTCTCAGAACTTTTATAGTATTGTGACCTGATGTAGCCAGGTAAACTGGGAAGGCAACAGTTGTACACACAACCCACGCTAAAACCCTGCAGTTGAAAAACTGATCAGCAGCAGCCCAGATTCTAATGAGCCCAAGCAATTGCAGGTGCTCATGTGAATCTATGCCTCTTGCACAGCTGCAGATGGAAGGAAAGATCTTGAAGAGAGACTGGGCAGGACAAGTTCTGGGAGGGTTCACAACCATTGTCACTTAAGCATGACCAGGCAGGCAGCCTGACTGTACAGACAAGTAAAACTTACAGCCTGCCCTCCATCAGGGCTTGAAGGGCAGCATAATGAACAAGAAGCAGATTTATACTGTATTTAAATGTATAATGTACTGTACAGTCTTCTTCACAGGACAAACATGAAGCACAAGTACTTTTAGTTTTAGTCATAGCCTGCTTATTTTTTAAAAGGCCATTTCATATTTATGTTATTTTAATCTGCAGTACTAAATTATGTTATTTTAATCTGTAGTACTCAATATTTTTGTCAATCACCACCAGATCCAGAAATGTGTGTCTGTGTGCGGAGGTGGAGGGGTAGTGGGCATGTGATGGGGTACTGTCCAGTGGGGTAAGGAAAAAGGAAATAGATATAGGTGGGAGGGAGGATGGGTGGGTGGGTCTGCTGATGAAAAATGCCCTTGAATTTGAAAATAAAATTTGTCCGCGGAAAGGGAAGCTAATTAACACAATAGTCCTGGCACCCCCAAGTGATACATGTGCAAATGTTATGTTTCTATTATTATTAATTCTAAACTCCTGACCTAAAGAGTTTCTAAAAAACGACTATGCATTTATTTCAAACTCAGCAATCTTTCTAAATTAAATAATACACACAGATGGGCTTCTGTATTTTGTAAAATTAACACTGACACATGATCTGCATTAAGTGCATCAAGATCATTCAATAAATGAAATGTTCCATGCAATAATTACTTACTGAACTGTACTTTGATTACTAAGATATATGCTCTAACTTAAAGTCCAAGTACTTTCCAGCAGTAGCAACAGGAATAATTTATGTAAAATATAGTCAGACATGTTTCAAGATCAAAACATCAGATGTCTGCCTACATCTCTTCCAACTGTATTTACGTACTGACGCAGAAACAGGAATGCTGCCAAAATACCAAAGCTTCTACGCACTGCTTGGCCCACGTTTCAGTTGGCTACAGAATGCCTTGCACTGTCAGAGATGTGAAGTACACGTCTTATGACTTGACCCAACACTGTCAGACAGCATTGTTCTCGGCAGGATAACGTCAATGCACAGTCTTTTTTATGTTCTTTCCATAATATTTGGAACCCCGTTTCTTACTGAACGTCTCATCAGACTGCAGCAGTGGGAATTAGCTTGCTTCACAGACAAAATTCATCACAGATTGGTTAATGAACCCGTCATAACGGGGCGAGTGAAGGAGTTGTCTACACTTGGCGGCGAGTTTCGGTCGCTACGAAACTCAACAGGCTGGTATAATGCAAATGACTCATGTTATAATAGAAAATTGTACGAAGAATGTTCATCTTATTTTACTGTTTATGCAAAAGATAAGTATTGGTAACTTACACGTCGATGTCCTGTTAAAAACACTGCAAAGCAGACTCATCGCTGGATCATGTTTAGCTTATTGACGTCACAGTATGGCTGCCAATGAGTCAGTGTGCGCACGCGCAAATCGACAGTTAATGGGTGCGCGTGTACCTACGGGTCCGTGCAATTGCACCGTTGAGAAGTTCTGCACCTTATTTTAATGGGGAAGGGGAGTGACGCCCTGTGGTATGATCACAAAGTTACTGTTTCTATATATAGTACGTTAATTTCATTTGTGAAGTTTTTGCCTCAGAAAAAGACGTGATTTCGCTGTGCAATGATCACTTAACAAGTTTATCAAGCCAAGATCTAAACCGACTTTAGTCAAGTGCAGCTTTTGTCGATTTCTTGATTTTTTGCCTTTGTGCAGTGACAACTGCAAATTTGATTGTTTTTGTACACGTGTACAAGAAGGTATACGGAATCTGCTACTAGCGATGGTCATTGATAGTCACCAAAATGATCAACTTCATGTACTGGCCGCATAATTAGCTTCAGCATGATGGGCGGATCAGGCTGGGGGGGGGGGGGGGGGAGGTGAGGGGGGAGAGGAGTCCGGCAGGGCTTCTGGAACCACCCAACACCCCTCTTCCCCCCCCCCCCCTACCACCACCACCACCCCCAAAGAAAGAAAATAATAATTATTTGGGAAATTTGACTACTCCTCTACTTTGTGAAAGTCTTTAATTGATTAAATCACTGAGTAGAAATGTTAATGTAATGTGTGCAATCTTTATTCCCTCCCCCTCCCCCCAACCCAAGACCCCCCCCCCCTCCCTCCCCCCAGCTTTTTGAGTTTCTGGTCAGTGGGAGGCAAGGTCTTCCCTATTAGCACCGGGCCATCCATGTCTCAGGTTAGCTTTTTACCTACAGCTGGCATCTGCATCAGAAAAGTTACTTAGTAGGCAAAGAGTTCAAGGTCCCCCCCAAAAGTTGGACCCGCACCCCCCACCCCCTGCTCTTGGGAGGTAACTGGCCTTATTGGAATTATAAAGTTCTGTCTGCCATAATGTGTGCTCACGGATAATATTATTGATCTCAAGACTGACAGGGACAGAAGGTTAACAAACCTTTCTGGTGTGTTGTTCTAATCAGTTTTACATGTATTAAATGTGCAATCACCACACGTTGAGCGCAAAATCAGTTTTCCTTACTCTTCCAGCTAGATCTACTTTATCCAGATGAGACCTGCATAACTGAATATATAAAAGAATGAGTACACTCATACCCACTATAAGAATTGCTTACACTGGGGTTAAACTTAACCCATTCAGCCCTGACGCACTACAGCAGAGATGGGTCGACCACGATAATTCAAGGGTAATGCCAGATTAGCTTGGTGCCTGCAGGCGCCAAGCTAATCTGGAACTGCCCTTGAATTATCATGGTCAATCCATCTCCTGCAACTGGTGCATAGTCATTAGATGACACCTCCAAAATTTCGGAAATACGGCCTTTGGGCTGAATGAGTTAAAAGTATGCCAGGTGCACAGACACCCTTACAGGTAATGCTGACACCTACAATGTACCTGCTATGTAGTTTGCAGTGATATACAGTGAAAGTTAATCCATTACATTCTGAAGATAATTTTATAAAATTGCCTATTATCTACGAAGGCTACATTATAGATGAGGAGATAAGTCAACGACTTAAATCAGTTCTATGCAAGATTTGATTGTCATGATTTTGAGCATGAGAGGGAACAGGTCAAGGAAATGCTATAGTCCACAAGCTAGGAAGGTCTACCGTGCACCCCCCCCCCCCCCCCCCCCCCCCAGTACTCAATAAGATGGATTTCAAAGTGTTCCTTAGTATGTCCTGAGATGTTTTAGCCATGTTCCCCGAAAATCCTTAGGAACACACCAGAGATATAGCCGATGGCGCAAGGGTACCCCCATTCACACTCTTCGCAGGTGCTAAAATGAGGTTGAGAACATTTTCCTCTAAATAAATCAGAATTCATTCCAGAAGCTCAAATCAGGCAATATTATGTTAAGGCACACGTTCTGCAGCATCTGCAAAAAACAGAATGAAAACATATTGAATCTCTGGCTCACAGTGAAGGTATTTGTGCACCCAGCAAACGACCATTTCCGCGAAATCGCAAAAAAAGACAAAAATAATGTGTCAGATGCCTTCAGACATTTTCTATAGTGCTGGCAGTCCATTTTCAGGCTTACATTATTAAAACAGGATGTTACAATTATTATAAACTTGACTAGGTGATGCTGTGATCACTGTGAGTGCCACAGTGGTTGATTTTGTATCCCTACCCCCAAGTTGTAAAAATACACAAAATTAATTAGAAAAAAATTTCTAAAGTTATTCTATTTCATTTTGACCTTTCTTTACCTATTAAGTTTCAATAATGTGAGCATAAAGTGCAAGAAAATAAGGAAAGTCGGCATCCTTTACGGTACATTCGTGGTGAATGATAGCTTTTTCCCATTTAAAATTGACAAATTGGGAAACGTACGTTGTTTCCGGTGCCCTCAGAAATTTTGTATACTACCGATAGGTCTTTGTTAGGTTTTATTGGTTAGGATAGAGTACCACAGTTACTCCCAACCTGATTTTGTGATGCTATGATGCATTTAGGGGCCACAGTGGCTGAATCTGCTGCCCTACCCCCATTTTACCAGTACGCAAAGTAACGCAAAATAATCATAAAAATTGCTTACGTAATAGTCCTCTGTTTAAATTTTTTTTTTGCCAGTTGTTTTTTTTTTTTAAAGTATGCATACTGAGCATAAAAAGTTGTGATCATTTCATTAATTTCAATGTAACCCATCAATATAATTGTAACTATTTTTAACTGGCTGGTCTTTTAGGTGATATTTTACCTAGCGTAAGGCGGGTCTAGTAAGGTCTCCCCTTTTCCTTTCATTTATTTTTATCTAGAAATGTGTAAATATGAATATGCGTAATAAAGTTTCATGGTTCCTAATAGCCAAAACAATGTTATCAAAAATACTTAGTTTCCACATGTCGACCACGAGATCTCCACTTCCACCTTCTGCAACGTTCAATCTTTTTTATGGCCGTCTTTAAATCTTATATTGTTCTGGCTGCCAATAAGTGAGCTGTCAAGAGCTAGGCAGCATGTTTTCAAAGTTTGGTGTATAGGGGCATGTCTTCTGGTCAGAACTGCCAGCAGACCGCTTCTCTGTATGGACATGTTTGGAGAATGTGCTAAAGAGACCGATTTTCTACGCCAAATTCGCATAGGGCTGTTTCCACATGACCCAGTCTCACGAGGTGAGTTCAGCAGGGTCCTTACGGTCTGTGAACATTTGTGAAAGTTGTAAAAAAATGGCAAGGCTTTTTGAGAGCCCTGGAAAGTCTGTCAATTTCAGTCCTTTTCCTTAAAGTCTGTGAAAGTTTGTAAAAAATGACAACGTACTGGCAAACTTTTGTCTACTTCTTTTTTTTTTTCTCCCTCAATTTGTTGTGACTATTCCCATTGCAAATGATCATGCTGACGCTTGTTGCAAGTGATCTATATTTAGCTCTGATCATAAAGTGACTGCATGGCGAACATTCTGATTGGTTGTTTACGCTTCTACCGAAATCCACCATTCACTAAGCGTTCTTTTATTTTGGTATCTCTTCACGCATTAGGCACGGAAGCTTCAAATAATTGTTGATACAGAGTGATCTGATTAAAGTGTGTAAAGCTTCAGGCTTCAGTTTGGGTTTGTGAAACGTTCCTGCTTTTCTGGATGGACCCAGTCCAGAGTAATCAGTGTGTAGATGAAAGATGGTGGCCTGGCTCTCCCTGTTCAGCTTGTTGATGTCATCTGCCCACGGGCTGCAGCTGCCATTCTGCTTTTGCCAATCACTTTGTTGTTGTAGTGTCTCCATTCCCAGCTAGTCCAGAATGCACTGGAATCCACTGCAGCACTATTTTGTGGACAGGGCATCCAGTCTATCTTGAAGCTTCCTGGTGAGATCAGTGGATCAAGCTGCTGCCTTTCCCTAGCTAGTGCTCTGCTGCTGTGTTGAGCACCTGCAGATCTGTATGATAGTTGGAGCTGCTGCCGCTAGCTGGTAAGGAGAGGGAGGTAGTAGTGCAGTCTGCACAACAGATGTACACGCCACTTCCTTCATTGAACACGGCATCTTGTGTGGTATCACAGCTGCTGTGAGGGTAGCGCTTGTGCACAACCTCCAGCAAGATGGCTTTGTGCAGTGCCGCGACCTTTGGCAAAGAGTCCTGGAACATTATGTTGTCTTGAAGGCTCTTTTGAGATGTCCAGGTATCTGAAGGGAGCTGTTCACACATCTTTGGGCGTCAGTGTTAGCCCTTTGCAGGACCTTCAGTTGGCAGTTCAGATTGGGCATTTCTGACGGTTCTTGGTCTGCTCCTGTAGTCTCCCATGCTGTCGGTGTTTAGTAAGTCTCTTCATAGTGTGTGCTGTTCTGCATTCCAGTGGCTCCAATGTCCTCCATTTCCTAAATTGAGGTGCTCCAGATGGCTCTAAGAATGTCACTGCATCATGAGAATGACCCATGTTCTGCATCTTGTCAAGCCTGGCTTTTTGGGTTTCAGGCAGTGTTTCATGTTGTCGATGTATCTTGGTACCGCACAACTGGTCTGACCGAGCAGGTGTTTGCTTGTGCCAGGATGCTGTAATTTGCACCAATGTGGTCCCCACCAGTTCTTCATCAAAGACTCTCTTTCTTTTTTGCAGCTCTAGCTTCCATGGTTTCAATGTGAGGCCTCCACGTGAATCCAGTAATTTATTTGTTGCCAGTAAAGTTGGCCTGTCTGTCTTTGGTACTGGAAGATCTCCAGTTTTGAGGTGACCTCTTCCATCTGATTGAAAGAGATGGTCTAGCTCAGTTTGAGTGGCCTCTTTCAGTCCAGCTGCTGACTCTATAGTCAGCATCCTGGATTCTGGAGGATGCTATTTCTTTGTTCTGGAGGATGCTATTTCTTTATGCCTCCACGTGAATCCAGTAATTTATTTGTTGCCAGTAAAGTTGGCCTGTCTGTCTTTGGTACTGGAAGGTCTCCAGTTTTGAGGTGACCTCTTCTGTCTGATTGAAAGAGATGGTCTAGCTCAGTTTGAGTGGTCTCTTTCAGTCCAGCTGCTGACTCTATTGGCAGAATCCTGGATTCTGGAGGATGCTATTTCTTTATGTTCTGCTGCGCTCCACACTGCAAAGTCATCTGCATGGAGGATGTTCAAGACGAACCTTGGTACTGTTGTACTGATGTCATTAATGTAGACTAAAAACAGCATCAGACACAACATCTCTCTGAGGTACACCTTCCCCGAGTTTGACAAGAGTGCTGAATGTGCAGACGATAGAAGCTTCAGCGGCAGCCCCTGTTAAGCATGCCTTAAATAAAAAGAATTACAATTAAATCGATGGGTCACATTGAAATTAATGAAATGATCACAAAATATGTTTATGCTCAATATACATATTTTGTTAAGAAAACTGGCAACAAAAATATTTAATCAGAGGAGCAATTGTTATGATCATTTTTCGTTCCTTTGCGTACAGGTAAAATGGGGGTAGGGCAGCAGATTCAGCCACTGTGGCCCCTAAATGCATCACAGCATCATAAAATCAGGTTGGGAGTAACTGTGGTACTCTATCCTAAACAATAAAACCTAAAAAAGATCTATCAGTTGTATACAAAATTTCTGAGGGCATCAGAAACAATGTACTTTTCCCAATTCAGCAATTTTAAATGGTAAAAAGCTATCATTCACCATGAACATACCGTAAAGGATGCCGACTTTCCTTATTATTAAAACTCAATAGGTAAAGAGAGGTCAAAATAAAATGGGATAACTTGAGCAATTTTTTCTAATTAATTTTGTGTATTTTTACAACTTGGGGGTAGGGATACAAAATCAACCACTGTGGCACTCACAGTGATCACAGCATCACCTAGTCAAGTTTATAATAATTGTGACATCCTGTTTTAATGATGTAAACGTACAAATGGACTGTCAGTGCTATAGAAAATGTCTGAAGGCATCTGACACATTATTTTTGTCTTTTTTTGCGATTTCGCGGAAATGGTTGTTTACTGGGTGCACAAATACCTTCACTGTGAGCCAGAGATTCAATATTTTTTCATTCTGTTTTTTGCAGAGGATGCAGAAGGTGTGCCTTGACATAATATTACCTGATTTGGGCTTCTGGAATGAATTCTGATTTATTTAGAGGAAAATGTTTCTCAACCTCATTTTAGCACCTGCGAAGAGCGTGAATGGGGGTACCCTTGCGCCATCGGCTATATATATCTCTGGTGTGTTCCTAAGGATTTTCGGGGAACATGGCTTGAACATCTAGGACATACTAAGGAACACGTTGAAATCCATCTTATTGAGTACTGGGGGGGGGGGGGGGGGGGGGGGGGGTGCACGGTAGAACTTCCTAGCTTATGGACTACTACCCGTGGACCTAAACACATGCAAAGTGAAGCGATTGTGGTGACTGAGGAGGAGGTGCTTAGCTTACTTAAACATGCCAACCCAAACAAAGCGTCTGGGCCAGATGGTGTTAGATCAAATATGTTAAAATTATACGCTGAACAAATGTACCGAATTCTTTGCTATATTTTTAACATGTCACTTACCCAGTGTGTCGTTCCCTGTTGTATTATCCCCTTGCCAAAAAAGCAAACTGTATCTGTGATGAATGAGTTGCTCTTACCTCATGTGTCATGGAGATTTTTGAGAGGGCTGTTCTTTCACATTTTCAAATACAGGTTTCCGATTTTATGGACCCCTTTCAGTTTGCTTACAGACGGCAAAGATGTGTTGATGATGCCATTTTGCATGTTGTAAACAACATCTACTCTCATTTAGAAAAACCAGGAGCCTCCATTCGACTGATGTTCTATGATTTTTCGTCTGCTTTTAACACCATTCAGCCACACATACTCGCTTCCAAATTAGTTCACATGAACATAAATGCCTCTACCATTCTTTGAGTTTTGGACTATCTCACTAACTGCCCACAGTATGTCAGAATTAGTTCAGATCTAATCTCAGATGTACTTTTTACCAACACTGGTGCACCACAGGGGACTGTCCTGTCGCCTTTTTTGTTTTCTTTGTACACATCAGACTGTAGAGCCACTCATGACGACTGTGTCACGGACAAATACGCTGACGACACAGCACTGACAGGTCAGATTACAGATGAGGACGACAAACACTATCCACAGGAGATCGACGACTTTGTAGAGTGGTGCGATAGAAACTATCTTGAATTACATGTTGGCAAAACAAAAGAGATGGTCATAGATTTCAGGAAAAACAAACATCATCCCGATCCTGTTGTCATCAAGGGAACAGAAGTTGAGTGTTTAGAGTCTTACAAGTATTTAGGTGTTCTTTTTGACAACACGCTCAATTGGAAACAAAACACAGATGCTATTGTGAAAAAAACGCACACCCGTCTTTACTGTTTGAGAAAGTTCAGATCATTTAATGTAAGCACTCAACTTTTACAGATGTTTTACTGCTCCAGTATTGTTAGCGTTCTAACTTTTGGACTGACGTGCTGGGTTAGAAATTTATGTAAAAGAGATCAAGATTGTCTTAACAAAGTAATCCGGAAAGGGGGCGGGGTGATTGGTAGGGCACAGAATACTTTGGACACACTGTACAACAGATGGATTACGAATAAACTGGCTGACATTCTTCATGACAAAACACATCCACTTAGATATGAATTTGACAGCAGACATATTGAACGAAGTGGCAGACTTCCAGTACCCAAAAGTAGTACATCACGTTATGTCAACTCTTTTGTCCCTCAGGCTGTTACCCTTTACAACAATAATATCAGTAGATAGTGTCAGTCAACATTCTTTAGTTCTTTAGTACTAC
Source organism: Semisulcospira habei (assembly GCA_036245525.1). Classification (NCBI taxonomy): domain Eukaryota; kingdom Metazoa; phylum Mollusca; class Gastropoda; family Semisulcospiridae; genus Semisulcospira; species Semisulcospira habei. The sequence goes on along the minus strand of BTPG01000007.1, from coordinate 109,260,778 downwards.
TACTAGCCCTTTCAGTAGTTCACTGCAACATTGCTGACACCAGAAGCACAGGGGGAATCCACCATAAGTGTTTCTGATGCCAAGAGTGTTACAAAGGTAACAATGTGTCTGTTACAGTTCATCTCTTTAATTGAGAGTTATGGGTTATTTAATTATTTCCATCAGTGATTGGTGATGCCATGTGTTGTATGGGCAGACTGTGAATTTCTTCATGAGGGATTAATAAAGTATTATTGTATTGTATTGTTTTGTATTGTTTTAGTTCAAGGGTGGTGCCAGAATAGCTTGGCGCCACAGGCGCCAAGCTATTCTGGCGCCACCCTTGAACTATCAACTATCAGTCAAATTTATTTTTTCAAGCCATGGGTGTATCAGGATGAAAAGGGTTAAGAAAGACAAATCAAAACACTTGACATCAGTTTCCTTCAACAAACCTGAGTCCTTCAACCATCATGTCGGTCCACATCTTGCAATTTGTGAGTAATGAATGTGCTTTAACTCATTCAGCCTGGCGAATGTATTTCCCAAATTTTGGAGGTGTCATCTAACGACTATGCACCTGTTGCAGGAGATAGATCGACCATGACAATTCAAGGGCAGTGCCAGATTAGCTTGGCGCCGACAGGCGCCAAGCTAATCTGGCACTGCGCTTGAATTATCATGGTCAACCCATCTCCTGCTGTAGTGCATCAGGGCCAAATGAGTTAATGCTTCTGTTAGATCTACTCCATCAAGGCCAAGGTGACAACGGAATCAGCATGTCCAACGAATACTTGGTGGTGGTGACTGGGGGGGCCAGCTGTTTGGGTCAGCACCTGATCAGGCAGATTCACAGACGTGCAAGTCACATCACACACATCCGCATCTTTGAACAGCAACCCTTCATTCAAGAACTAGGTCTGTAAGCTTTGAACGATCAGTCAGTCTGTGAAGTAAGTGACAGAGTTACACGGTATAGTGGAGAGTTACATGGTAACTCTTTCAGACACTTCACAGACTGACCATCATTGCACAAGAGTAGTGCCTGTTCAGACTGCAAATCACGTCACTCACATATGCAAATTCTGCGTCTGCAAGGTCTGTGTTCAGGAACTCGGTTAGTATAAGGTCTTTCACTGCTTACAACATGGACTGACCATTATTGCTTATGGGTAGTTTGTGATTAGCTTAATTTGCATCTTTCCAGTCAGACACTGCTCTTGAGCGAAGCATGAAAAATCTATAACTAGCTCGAGGTATATCAAGGTATAGCTCTTTCACTTTCAGCGCCAGGGGCCATTTGCATGAGTGTGCCTTAGTCCTGCGCAAGCCTCAAAGTTAGTTATTTGAGTTTAACGCTGAGCAGGCGACTAAGGCCATCTCACCGCTAGCCTCTAAGCAATGTGCTCCATTATAGTGGAGCACCTTGCTTAGAGGCTAGCACAGGAGTAAGCTCACTCATGCAGCTGACCCAAGTTATGGGAGACTGATTATTTTCTTCCCTGCCACACCATCTATCTATTCTATCTATCCCGTAGTCTTGCCGACCGTTGTGGCACCACTGATGACTTGGCAACCAGCTCCCTCCATTCCACTCTGTTCTCTGCCATTAGTGTGTCGCTCAGCTTCAGTCCTGTCCACTCTGTGATATTGGCCTCCCATCTTTTTCTCTGTCTTCCTCTCCTTCGCCCTCCTTGCACAGTGCCTGCAGGATTGTCTTGGCAAGCCTTGCTGATCGTGTGACATGCCCATACCACTTCAGTTTACGTTTTTTCACAATGGCTAATAGGTCTTCATAGGGCCCGATGGCTTGCCTGATTCGGCTTCCCACTTCCTCGTTCGTGATGTGATCTCTGTACGAAATGCCAAGCAGCCTTCAAAAACATCTCATTTCAGTGGCTTGTATCCTCCTTTCGAGGTCTGCTGTGAGGGTCCATGACTCACAGGCATATAAGAACACTGAGATGACTAAGGAGCGCATCAGTCTGATCTTGGAGCAGAGTGTGATGTTTCTGTCCTTCCATATGGTCTTCAGTCTTGTCAGTGCTGTTGTTGTCTGTGCAATCCTGGACAGTATTTCCGGTTTTGATCCCTCATCTGTCACAATGGCTCCTAAGTATTTGAATTTCTTAACTGTTTCCAGTTTTTGGCCTCCAACCATGATTTCAGTGCCAATGCCACTGGCGTTATTGGTCATCAGTTTGGTCTTCTCTGCGCTGATTTCCATCCCAAACGCAATGGCTGCGGTACTGTCCAGATTTACCACCAGCTGAACTAGCTCCTCCTCTGTTCCTGCAAGGCCATCAATGTTGTCCGCGAAGCGCGAGTTCTTGATTATTCTGCCTCCAATACTGACAGTTCCTTCATGATCTTTCAGAGCGTCCGTCATGATTCTTTCCAGGAAGATGTTGAAAAGAGTAGGTGAGAACAAGCAGCCTTGAATTATCCACTGTCGGTGTCACACCATGGACACATATATATATTTTAATCTATGTGAAAGCATCTGTGCAGGTGGAAATTGAGTTGGTTGTGCCCGGTCCTCAGACGGAAGATGGTCACCTGCTCTTGTCTGGACAGCTGATGGTAACTGTCTAGGGGCTGTTGTGGTGGTCTGTACACAGACTTAATGATGATCTTCATCTCTGTGAAGCTGACTCTATATTCGTCTTGTTCTTTCTCTGCATCCACTTTTGCCATTCTGTCAGCTTCTTCATTGCCGTAGATGCCACAGTGTGAAGGGATCCACTGCAGCATTCATTCAATGATCAAAAGCCATCTTCTTCTTCTTCTCGAACACTGTCACACTTGGAGTTTGGCTCTCAAAATGAAATCTGTGGTCTTCTGTAGCACCTCCACAGGCCCGTACAGTTTCTCTTGTAGAGTGCCGGGCTTCTGCCATATCTCCTCCCTCAGCAGCTGGTGGTTCCCACAGTCTTGGAGGATGTGTTCTGTGGTCTGCTCTGCTTTTCCACAAGGGCACAGGGGAGGGTGCACTTGATGTTTTGCAGTGCCTCTTCTAGACGTGGCAGTTTGCTTGCTGTTGCTGCCTCAAGGACAGACATGGCATCAGTCAGGAAGACAATCTGGGCATCAGGGTTTGCAGTGCCACTAAGGGTGTTTGCAGCACGGACCAGGGCTTCCACCTCAGCTATGTAATTTGTGCAGTGAAGGTCTGTTGATACCGCCTCTGCCTGCCATTTTCCATTTGGGTACTAAATGTACACCCCAGCCCCTCCATTCTGAACTGCATCTGTGGCTGATCCATCGGTGTATGCCCGTATCCATGCTTCCTGGGGATACTTTTCTTCGAGCATGGCCAGTGCCAGGGCTTTCTTGCTCACAGTGCTGTGCTCATCTTTGGTGGTGATGTAGGGTACCGTGGAAGAGATGGTGATGTTTTCTGGCTTACTTTCCCAGGGTGGAAGGTCACTAGCAGGATTCAGAGCCTCTGCCTGCACAGGGAGCTTTGCATGGTGTTTTCTCTGCAGAGCTCTCGTCTCCTTCACAAAGCTTGATCTTTTCAGTCTCTCTGAGGTTGGCTGTTTCATCCTAGGATGGTCTCTGGAAGACTTAACCTTTATGGACTGTATCAAGGCTTTGCAATCTCTTCTCATGCGCAGGGGTGGGATGCCTGTTGTCTCTTCCATCTTTTCAATTGGTGTGGATCTCATTGCGCCGGTGATGATACGCAGTGCCTGGTTCTGAACTCTGTCAATGGTCTGCTGGTGTGACTGGGCTGCCTTCAACCATGCATTGGATCCGTACTCAAGGTGTGGTCTCTGTCACGACACGGGTTTTTTTCGTCTATTTTTGTAGGGGAGTAAGTTTAGAGGGGTGACGGGATTTAGTTAGTCAACGTTAAGTTAGTTAGTGTTTGGCCTGTACACGAGTATTTGCTGCCGTGCGGGGATTTGGAGGATCGGCGTAACGCACATGATCGCCTGGTTCTCCGCGATCGGGTGGTTATTGTTTCACGTGTTTTCACATCACATGATGTAGTGAGCGTTTTTTGGCCAACCTATCGTTATCCAAATTTTCGACAGTCGCATTTCCACCAGTGAACGAGTCGGTCGCTTTTGCCAACAGTCTCCTAGGGTGGTTTTTTAGGCGTGGTTCGCCATTTGCTGGAGGCCACAAGCAGCTGTGTTGGTCCTGTGTATCGGCCCTGCAATACGGTTCTGGTCATCCTGGAGCCGTTGTCCGAGGAAGGAGAGGGAGAGAAGAGAGAGCTGCGACGACTTAACCCCTGGCTTGTCTTGTCTTGTTTGTCTTCGTTCTAGCCGGGGCGTCTTCACGGATGGCAGTAAGTACACGTAACAATTCTTTAGTGGCCATTTGCTCGGGGGAGGGGGGGGGGGGGAGGGGGATTTGTTTGTGTTTGCTTGTTCTTTTATTATTATTTTGGTTAGTGTATATTGGGGGGCAAGTGTAAGTATAGAATGTAGAAGGGAATGCCATTTGTTGTATGTCGTAGTTTCTAGAGTAGTTAGCGTCGAATTAGTTATTGGGGTTTTACGCCGAACAGGCGATTAAGGCCGTATCACTATTTAGCGTAGGAGTGCAAATATCGGAAGTGAGTCATATGGTGACGTGTAAATATGTATTTTGAGGTTGAATTTATTGTTGCGGGAGAGAGGTGAAGAGAATATAAAAGATGGCAGTTAAAGTCGCGGGAAGGGTGATGTGATTATTTTGTTTCTTTTGTTAGTTATTTATGTGTATTTTTGCACCTGTGTTTTAGTGCATCCAAATCTGGTTCCTATCCTAATCCAACGGTGGTACTGATTGGGGCTGACTGTGTCACTCCGTCTTGTGGGGCTACGATGCCGAACCTGGCTGCTGTTATGAGTGTCGCGGCACGCCGCGTGTTAGTCAGGTCGGGTCGTCCCACTTATTCTAACCTGTTTAACCTTTTGACACCGTAGTCTGTCAACTTGATTTTTCCCTGCTACCGTAGTAATTTTGACAAATTTCATTGGCCTTGTCTGTTGTAAAAATCTTATCATACCCCAACATATTTGGTATCAGTGGAAAAAGCAATTCAAGGTGAACTCGTAGACACTATGCTGAAGAAAATATTTTGTAATGTTAAGATTTTACAGGTGTATAAAGAAGATGGGGTAAGAAGCCAAAAATCAAAAACAGTTTCACACTGGGTTCCACTGAAACTGAACATGCTGTTAGTGTATTAGTTAGCCAGAGTGTGAAAATTACACTCACCTAGCATTCCAGAGACATATTCTAGTGTGCCACCAGTAAATAATACAGAAAGAAAGGCACAACAGAAAAGTTTCTTCACACATAAAAGTTTTTACACCAAAATCCGCCATTTTTTTTGCACATGGGGACGTTTTGTATTAGAGCTTCTAATTCGTTGGTTTCAGCCCATACAAACAAGAAAAGTCACTCTACAAGTAAAGAAATGAGTGCTTGACATATTATAGTAGATTGCTTCCCTTAGACCATACTGCCGGTATTGGCAATAGGGAAACTAGGCCAGCGCACATATGTGTGTGTCCCGTCGGCAACGGAGCTTTGCTTGGGGCACACATATGTGTGTTCCGTCGTCAAAAGGTTAAGGAAAGTCTTGTATATTTATAATATTGTAAAGAACGTTAAGATTTATTTCATCTCCTCGTAGTGACAGTCTTGTGAGGGGAGCTTTGTCACAGAGACGGAAAGTTTTGGAGATATTGTATTATTTGAAGGCAGCCTGTGTTACGGAAGACCTTATCGCGGAAGCAAGAGCGTCGAGTTGAGCTGCGCTTAATGGTTGTGCTTCCAGCGAGAAGGTCCCGTGATGTGAAAAATATTGTTTATTCAACTTTTTTCAGTCAGGTTGAATTAATGATATTTGCTCCATTTGTATATACGTGATATTGTTTATTCTGAAACGTTGCTAGTTAAAGGAGCCTTGTTTATTCTGAAACATTGCTAGTTAAAGGAGCCTTGTTTATTCTGAAACGTTGCTTATTAAAGGAGCCTTGTTTATTCTGAAACATTGCTAGTTAAAGGAGCCTTGTTTATTCTGAAATGTTGCTAGTTAAAGGAGTCTTGTTTATTTTGAAACGTTGCTAGTTAAAGGAGCCTTGTTTATTCTGAAACGTTGCTAGTTAAAGGAGCCTTGTTTATTCTGAAACATTGCTAGTTAAAGGAGCTTTGTTTATTCCGAAATGTTGCTAGTTAAAGGAGCCTTGTTTGTTCTGAAACATTGTTAGTTAAAAGAGCTTTGTGCTGTGAATGTCTAGTTTGCTAGAGCATTAGCTTAATTCGAACTTGTCGTTCGTGCTCCCTCTTAGGAGATGTAGTAGATATGAACAAAATTCCTTTTTCTCAATCTTCATTTGTGTGTTAGTAAACATATTTAGTTGATTGTATATTTGATATTGTGCTATTTGCGATACTATATTACTTAAGGAGCCATGTGCTGTTGAGGGACTCTTCGCGGAAGCAAAGGTGTTGGTCTACAGGCGTTAGCGCCTGACTCTTGTGCTTCCGTCGGGGTCCGGTGGCTTTTGGGTTTAAGCTTTTTAGTTTTGTTGTATTAAGGATAGTAGTTTTATTTATATATTGCTCATTTGTATTTTATTCAGGATATTTAGTTTATTATGTATTTTGTTGTTATTTTGTATTGTGTATAGTGGTTAATCGGTTTGGGGAGTTGGACATATGTGTGTGTGAATGTGACATGTGAGCGTGTGGTTAGGATTGAATGAGGGTATAGTTGGTGATTGTTACTTACTTACTTACGCCTGTCACCCCTACCCAGGTATAGGCCGTCGACGAGAGACCTCCAGCAACTCCTGTCCTGTGCTTCTCCTTCGATTCTACTCCAGGTGGTTCCCAGTCTCTTGATGTCTGCTTGGATGGTGATTGTTAGGGTTATATTTAATAAATGTCGTCGTCATTGTTCCTTTGGTGTTTGTGTTAGGTTTGTGTTAGTGTGGGTTGGGTGTACCTCGAGTGTTAGCGCTCATAGTTCGTGTCCCGGAAGCGGGGTCATGACAGTCTCACTGTGCCTTGATATACATTTTTGAGGATCTTTTCATTGGCTCCCCATTGTGTTCCAGCCAGCTTCCTCATGATGTTTAGCTTTCTTCTAGCTTTCGCTTCTGCGTTCCAAATGTGCGGCTTCCACGTCAGCCTCTTGTCAAGGGTGACTCCCAAGTATGTCTGTTGGTCATCATACTGCAGTGGGGTGTTGCCCAGTGTTAGGTTGCCAGCCTTTGCTTTGTTGGAGAGAGAGAAGAGTGTGGCTGATGATTTTTCTGTGTTGATGGTGACACACCAGTTGTTGGTCCAGTCCGTCAGCCTGTCCAGGGCTAGCTGCATCCTGTATGTAGCAGTTGTTGCATACTCTTCTGTGCACCAGAGTACCAGGTCATCTGCGTACAGGGCTGCGTGGACTCCTTTTGGTAGCTCTGGCACAAGGTCGTTGATGAATCAAAAGCCATTAACCCTTATCATTCAGAATACACCAGCGTGTGAAATAAGTTTGACTAAAATAATTCAAGGGCAGAATAAATAGCTTGGCGCCTGTAGGCGCCAAGCTATTCTGGCACCACCCTTGAACTAAAGCCATTGGTCTATATCCTTATCTGTAAGTACTATAATGTAGCTTGCATATGGCAGTGTACAAATTTGAAGCTTTTAGTCTCAGTATGATACGGGTTAAATGTCCAAGAAAGATGGATAGAATCATTCTCAGCAACAAGCATAGCTCCTCATGAGCCCCAGCAGTCAAGTGGTGCTCATGAGGACCTGTGTTTCTTGCAGATAGATCACGTTTACTTTTTCTTAGCAGGGAAAGGTTTAACAGTAATGCTTGATTCACTTGACACCACACTGGACGTCAAAGTTATCATGACCTTCCCTTGAGCTGAGGATTCATAGTCATTTTGCTTCTCTCTGGCACCAAATAAATCAAGCACAAACCTTGAATTATCCACTGTCGGTGTCAAAACATCTCTCATCTGCCTCCCTTCCCTCCCCCCCTTACCTCCTTCCCCCCACCAGTTTATGTCGAGTACATAATTACTCGACATGAACTGGATATTTCATACACTATATTGTGTTGCAGAGTACACACCAATAACGTCCATGGAAGTGGTTCAAGGGAATATCCTTGTCTACGAGGATGTGGCCTTTGCCTTGAGAGGGGCATGTACCTGTTTTCATCTGGCAGTCACAGAAGATCGGCACATGTTCTTTGATATGGAACCATGCGAAGCTGTCAATGTTAAAGGTCGTAGGAAAAGCTGCACTTTTTGTCACAGAATATGAATGATAGATTTGGATCATGGTAAACTGTGCTGGCATCAGAAAATGTGAGCTGTGTATGAGGGCTCATGAAACTCTATATATGTCTTGCTAGGCCTATGTCAGTATATGTACCTCTGGAGACCATCAGGGGGTCAATATCTTTAACAGAGACATCCAATGTGTTACAAAACTATACAGTGTTTTGGTGACAAGCTATTCTGGCACCACCCATAGGTTTGAAATTTTTGGAAGTGCAGTTTTCATGAATATTTGGAATTCTTTTTAAAACAGTTAAATTCTTTGAATCTGTTTATGGAAAAAGCAATCTTCTCATTAATAGCCAAATAATTCTTCATGAACAGCATTTACATAAGCCTGCTGATTGTCCTAGCTCTCAGGTATATCTAGGTCAAATTAAGATTTTTTGGCACATGTTTTTGGAATCATTTTAAAAATAATTAAAGGTCTTTGTAAATACTGTTTATGAAAACTTATTTGGGTATAAATGAGAAGACTGTTATTTTTTCTAAAAAGATTTAAATATATTTAAAGATGGATTCATTGGGATCAAGCATCCCAACACAGTCGAAAAACTGTTTGCAACAGATACTGCTGACACTGTGTGTATTTAATTGTCATCAGTACATGCCAAATCATGTCAATCTTACACTTGATAGCGTGTTGACGTCTAGCTGTTTTGGATTCCCATAAGTTAACTTAGCCCATTTTTGCAGAATGATTGTAAGACACACTAAGAGCATTTATAAAGGAGGTAATGCAAACAACAAACAACAAATTAACCCATTCAGCCCTGATGCACTACAGCAGGAGATGGGTCGACCATGATAATTCATGGTCGACCCAAGCTGTCGGTGCCAAGCTAATCTGGCACTGCCCTTGAATTATCATTGTTGATCCATCTCTTGCAGCTGGTGCATAGTCATTTGATGATACCTCCAAAATTTGGGAAATATGGCCATCAGGCTGAGTGAGTTAACCTTTTTTTGCCTGGAGCATGTCCCTTCAGCAAACTATATTCAGTCAGAATCTTGTGGTTTTTGTCAGGGATTTAACATACCATGCAGCGCGCATTATTATAGTGCTAATTGACGCAATGATTCCAGATAACAGATGATTCCAGCATGTGATATGTTTCACTGTGAAAGATATATATACAAGTGATGTTTTGTATCCAGGCACAGACAATGTGATCCGAGCATGCTGTGCCAATGGCGTCAGTAACCTTATCTTCGTCACTTCTGTGGACGTTGTGATCGGATATGATGACTTATACCTGGTCAATGAAGAAGAAAGTGGATATCCCAAAAAGCACCTGTTTCCCGATGCCATCACAAAGCAAAAGGCTGAGGAGGCAGTGTTGAAAGCAAATGGTAAGGTGAATTAATTCCAATTAACTCTTTTAAACATGTCGCATACCAATAGAAGGCTTAAACCTTTTCACCCTGACACACTTATGCTTGAAATTAATTTGACTATGATAGTTCAAGGGTGGTGCCAGAATAGCTATGGCATCACCCTTGAACTAAAATGATTGATCTATTTCCTAAACCCTAACGTAGCCTTAATAAGACAAGAAGCAGATTTTAAAAAATCATCCTCAAGATATTATGGGTTAAAGCTGCGTATCCGAATGCAGCATGTCTCAAATGAGTTAAGCTACATCAGTTGAGACCATCCCTTCACCCCCGCATGCATTTAGCCACCGGTTCTGTTTACATTGCCGATGACTGCATGCACGAGAGTGTGTTAATCAAAGCAGGTCAGAGAATGCAAAGTTTACATATGCCAAGGATTTAGCCTACATCTGCAGAGGTATTTTACAGAACATGGTCTTGCAGGGCCTCAAGATTTGATGTCTGATGTTGGTGAGGAGTGGCCTTATTTTAACCCTTTTCACCCTGATACACTCTAGCTTGAAATAAATTTAACTGTGATAGTTGAAGGGTGGTGCCAGAATAGCTTAGCGCCTGAGGTGCCAAGCTATTCTGGTGCCACCTTTGTTTGAACCAAAATGGTTGGTCTATCTCCTAGTCTATAATGTAGACTTCAAAGTACAATAAGCAGCTTTAACAAAAGTCAGCCTCAGGACATAAAGGGTTAATGCATTGGCTGTCGGTAGCGCTTTTTGTCACAATGATTCCTGTTGCCACCAAAAAAAAACCCGCTACCAACAGCCAAAGTCCCTAGTTTGATGTACTGACTTTGCTTGTGTGAGATGGTTTTGGACAATGATATGTGGCAAATTGTTGGTGTAGCTGTCAAAACACATTGAAAAGGAACATGTCACACACTATATAGCTCTACATGACATGTCCCTGCATCACAATTTGTTCTGATTCCATGACAGTAGAACTTTACCTTTTGGCTGTCAGAACATGTATCACTTTTTGTCTGACTTGGTGATTTTTGTAGGAATTGCCTTGACAAAAGAGGCTACCGACAGCCAGAGTGGTTATAAATATGTGCACTGATCTGTGATATGTTTGCTGGATTGTGATTTAGACCCTACAGTTGCAAGCCATATGGTCCAGAATCAAAGACCATGTACCAACTTACATAAGTGAGGAGCAAAAGAAATGCGATGTTTTTGGAATCATCAGAAACACTTCAAGTGTTTCTGATGATTCCAAAAATGTCGCATTTCGTTTCCTCATCAGTATACTTATCTGCATCACAGAGCATTGTAGTGTGAACACAATCGTCCTGCGCCCTGTTGAGATGTATGGTGAACTGGACAAGAAATTCATCCCGAAAATGCTGCGCTTTGCGCGATACAACATGGGCGAACTTCTGTGCGTTGGTGACATCAATGTTGAAACCCAGATCATGTATGCTGGCAATGTGGCATGGGCTATATTGTGTGCGGAGCGACAGTTAATGTATGTGCCAGAGCAGTGTTCTGGGAAGGCTTACTTCATCACTGATGACACTCCACCCGACAACCTCTTCTTCCTGGTCAAGCCCATGTTGAGGCGTTATGGTTTCTTTATCACAGATATGTTCATTCCGGAGAAAATTGCCAAGGTATAGTGCATTTGCCAAGATATAGTACATTTGTGCCAAGGTATAGTGCATTTGTGCCAAGGTATAGTGCATGTATGCCAAGGTACAGTGCACGTCTGCCAAAGTACAATGCTTTTGTCTGCTATGGTAGCCTGTGATTTTGGACCTAATGGTCTTGGGCAGTATGGTCATGAATCACAGACCAGCGCATATTTGATATTTCAGTGAACTTTGTTTTGTTTTTTGATTTTTTTAATTGTATGGTTCTTGATTTTTTTAATTTTGTTAAATTTCTTATTTATTAATTTTATTTTATTTATTTATTTATTTTCTTTTTTTTTTGGGGGGGGGGGGGGTGGGGGGGGGGGAGGGGGGTTAAGGGTGAGTGGGGGGGGGGGGGGGGGAGGATGGGGCATGATTTATTGCATTGAATTTTTAGATCATGCACTCACAGTAGCAAAAATGAATCCATGGGTTGTACACTGACCACCCATGGTGTGTCAAATGTTCTGTTAATCTAGAGGTGCCAGACTATTCTGGCACCACTCTTGAGCTATTGTGGTCATTCCACATCATGTATAGTGTGTCATGGATGTCCAGTTATGCGGCCTTATGCTGCGTATCCGAATGCCACGCATGAGCAATGTGTTAAATAAGCTGTTTAGCTTACAAAACTGGACCCTGATCAGCTGAGTCTGTTAGGACCTAAAATACAACTTTTCCAAACACATAACAGTGGCATGATAACTTCACCTTTGTGCACGTGTTGGTGTGAAGTGTAAATTGGCATCTAATTGTCTGGATTGTCTGCTGAGACAAATGGTCACCTTAAATTATTCATTTTTTAGAGCTGCAACAAAATTGAGACTAGAAGAACTGCATCGAGTAGCAGGAAGTTTATTCATGACATTCAAGATGTGACCAAAATCCATAATGTTACCATAGCTCTAAACAATGAATTTATCTCGATTCAGTATCAGCATTCAATAAATCGCAAAACAGGTTTTTGAGAAACCACTGTATAAACAGCGCACATAGTTTGCTTGCCGTCATGCCAACGGTACATCTACACTGTAAGCAAACTCATTAAAACTTCTGAAAATGTGATAGCTGTGCTTGCCTTCTGTGCCATATTGGGGAGCTGGGTGGCTCGGTGTTAAAGCGTTCGACTCTTTCTTGTCCGAAAAGGTCATGGGGTCGAAGCCGGCTGGGGTCAAAATTCGTACAGACCTCTGTTCGGTGCCCCGCCGTTGAAATCACTTTCATGGTGGACAAAAGATGTTAAACCCTAAACGTTTAACGTTTTCTGTGCCATATATTTTCCTATGCTGGTGAAATAGCTGCATGATTTCTTCGCATTTTATTCCAATGTTCTGATGGTAATTTAACAAGATGAGGTTTTCATCCCAAAGTCTACCGTATTGTTTGGAGCTCACAGGCGTTTTTCTTTTAGGAACATTCAAAGCCGTTCAAAGCCGTTCATATTTTTAAGCTTATCCGTTTGATTCATTTCCCTCCTTTCTAAGCCAACCTCTGTTCTACACACATGCCAGCACACATAAATAATGATGGACACATGGTGCTTCCCATCATTAATACGCTCTGTGTGTTGATGTAGCGACAGGATTTCTGAAGAAGAATAGCACGAGCAGCAAAATGGCATCACTATAAGCTTCACGTCATGGCAATGCTAGTCTAACAACACCGTGTACACAGTGACGAAGTTTCATGTTACTCATCTGAAAGGCATGCAGCCTCTTCCAGGGCTTACTGTTTTGTTCCACACAGCCTCTTCCATGCCGACTGACTGTTTGATGGGAATAAAAGTGGAACCCAAACTTGCAAAAATGAATTCATTATTATTCAAAACGTTGAAGAGGTACAACACTGGATTATGAACTCATTCAATATCTCCCTTTAATCTAGCTGTATGCAAAGTATCTAGTAAGAATAACAAAAATTACGGACTGAAAAATGGGGATCAACTGTTTTTTGTGACGGCCATTTGGTCACCTTGACAGGTTTGACAGCACACTACATGTTTTGTTGCTGTTCAGATCAAAGCCGTTCTGATCAAACTCTTTCATTGAGACCTGATTTTTTAAATTTTGACTGGCCTTACATCTGTGTTACAAATGACGTGGATGTCTCAATTGAGGAAAAGGTGTTTCTTCTTGACAGGTTTGATTGCATCATCACAACACTGCAATGTACATAATATTATATGTTTGCAGAATATCCTGGTGATAATGAAAGTGGTGCTGTGGCTCCTGTACCCTTTCATCTTCCAAAACCCAATAATCACTTACGAACTGGTGCATTATTTCTGCCACACCAACACTTTTAGTGATGACAAGGCTCGCCAGGATCTCTTGTATCGGCCCATCTACTCTGTACAGCATGCCTGGAAGAGGACGCACATGTACTTCGACAAGAAGTTCAAAGTAAGACAAGTACATCTACCAAGGGAAACTACACAACACTGGACATGCAGTTAGATCCCTTGACACCTTTCTTATGGAAGAGGTCAAGGGATGTAACGGTTCGTCCAGTCTTGAGTGATTACCTTTGTTATGTGTACTATATCTTTCAGAGCCTGCCTCACCTTTGATCTTGATTCATTAGCCCATTGCATCCTGAGGCTGATTTTTTTGGTATAATTTGCTTATTGTCCTATGAAGCTACATTAGGAGCTAGATCAACCTTTTTAGTTTAACTCATTCACAGCCAAATTTATATAGAAATGCTTGTTCTCAGCGGCATTTTTTTTTCCAGTTGTGTGAACTGCTGTTCTCTTTAATTGCTTTTATTTCAGAAACTATTCCAGATATTTACTTCAAATTTTGTTTATTGGGGCAAATGTTAATTTTATGACAAAGTTCATATTTATGTATAACTTTGATGGATTGATTACACAAACAACTTTTGCAATGTTTATTATGATACACATGGAGCGCATGTGACAAACATCTTGAGTGAAAAAGCAAAACACACTTTCCTGAATCCGTTTGAGGACTCTTGTTGGAATTGTTTGGTTCTGGTGACCATTCTTCAAAACCAGAATCATTTTCAGGCCCTTCGCTATCTTCATCATTAAAAAAGCCCAAAACCTCTGGTGCAGCGAATCGCTTTTTTAACTTGCACCTATTTCTGTATGCTCAGTTCGTTGTGAAGGGAAACTATACATTGGGTTATAGCACTGCAAACTTTGTCGGAGGGGGCGGGGGGGGGGGGGGGGGGGGGGAGGGGGGGGGGTAGGATGTGTGTCACTGGCGTCAGTCAGTTATGCTAGGTGAAACACTGTACTGCAGGAAATACAGTCCCTTTTACATCATGGCGGTCTGTCTATGGGTAAGTTGACTATGGCGGTGAAAGAGTTAAGGGTGGTGCCAGAATAGCTTGGCGCTGCGCCAAGCTATTCTGGTACCACCCTTGAAATATCACAGTCAGATTAATTTAAGCAGTAGTGTATCAGAATGAAAAGGGTTAAATACATTTGTAAGACAAGGAAACATTGATCTGTCTGTCCACCCTTGTGCCAAATTTAACCCCTTTGCGCATGCAGTCACCTGTACTGTAAGACAGTACAAGTAGCTGCATGCACATGGGGGGGGGGGGGAGGAAGGGGGGGGGCTGTTAACCCTTTTTTATGCGCATATATGAAGGGTGTCCTGTACGTTGTATATATCAGTACAGTCATCACTTGCAAGTGATGGGCATAAAATAGAATGCGCCCTGTTTGCTTAACCCATTTAGCCCTGACGTCCCACAGCAGGAGGCAGATTGACCATGATAATTCAAGGTTATAGTGCCAGATGAGCTTGGCCCTTTCAGGCACCAAGCTCATCTGTCACTACCCTTGAATTGTCATGGTCGATCCATCTCCTGCAGCTGCTACAAAGTTGTTAGACAACACCTCCAAAATGTAGGAAACATGGACCTGGGATTAAATGGGTTAATTGATTGATTGTACATTGCTTAACGTCCCGACAGCAACAAGGCTTTCTCAGGACGTGCCTGCACTGCTTGTGGAAAAAAAAACTAAACAGAACATTGAATGTATGTCGCCAGCCGGTCAAATACATTAAATAAACCTAACACATGGGGCCTAAATAAAACTAAGACCATTTAGCAACACACATCCAATATCAAGAACTACAGGCAGTGCAGACAGTAGGGAGAGTTTTAAAAAGGCAAATACAGGTGAATGGACAAAGGGTAGACAGAAACACATGCCCCAGAATAGAGAGAAAAACCCACCCTGTGGGGCTGACCAGGGTGACCCCGGGAACTAAAATGTACCTAACCCCACCCAAGTCCCCCAGGGCAGACCCGGGTGGGGGTATTAAATGGGTTAAATTTCATCAAAAAGCAAGCCAATTTCCAGCTATGTTGATATAATAAAAATACACACAATAAATGGTGTGACATGGAAGAATGTGTACCTGTAATCTTAATCATGATTTAATTTGTACACATCTGATAATTAGCGTAAACTTGTCTTACCTGGTATTGTCCCTTGTGTCGTTTTCAAACATCAGAGGTTTATAAACATCACCAGTAAGAGCGTCAACTATTTTGTTGTTTCTCTATTTAGGTTATTTCTTTAACCCATTTCCTCCTGATACACCCATTGCTTAAAATAAATTTGACTACTAGTTCAAGGGTGGTGCCAGAATAGCTTGGCGCCTGAGGCGCCAAGCTATTCTGGCACCACCCTTGAACTAAAACAGTTGATCTATCTCCTAATCTGTAATGTAGTGTTCATAGGACAATAAGCAAATGTTCGAAAATCAGCCTCAGAATGTAATGGGTTACCCTCCCCTGCATGCATCCACCGGTGGATGCAAGCACCACATGCGGGTTAATTTGTCAGTACTGGCATTTTTTCCCCATTACATCCTGAGGATGATTTTTAAGAAGTGTGCTTATTGTCCTATGAAGGCCACATTACCGATTAGGAGATAGATCAACCATTCTAGTTCAAGGTTGGTGCCAGAATAGCTTGGCGCCTCAGGCGCCAAGCTATTCTTTCACTACCCTTGAACTATCATAGTCAAATTTATTTCAAGCAATGGGTGTATCAGCTTGAAAAGGGTTAATGGCAGATGATCTCTCATAAGGGTGTTAGGTCAAAAGAGCTTTGGCTGTAACTCATCCATGTTCTTTCATAGTCAAATTTATTTTAAGCAAATGTCTCAGGGTGAAAAGGGCTAAGACTCATGTCTATTGCCATAGCTGGCCCTTGTTGACTTCATGACAACAAATGTGGTGGAAAAGACAGGACACACAGGCAAGCTAATGCAGCTGCAGAACCTCAAGAAGAATATGGTCACGGAATATGCAAAGAATGCCCACAAATTCAGGTGGGTGAGAAACAGAGTTGCATTAACGCTGATAAAGAAGGGTTTGATGGTTTCACCCATTAATTTGCTCAGTGTACCAGCATCCAACTATATTGGCACCGGACAAGTTACTTCCGGTAGCATCAGCACAGAGACTGCTCTGGCAATGGATCTTGAAAGTAATTTGTGATTCTTAGGAAAACTTCTTTATTTGTGATAATAGTCACTTGCGTTTCCCTCAGGGTGGACCTTTGCGCTCTGAAAAGCTCATACACGCTCCACCCCATGTCAGAGGTCTTCCCAGGGTTCTTTTGATATTGTACCAATATTGGTCTGGGTTACTCTGGATCTTTCATGTCCTTTCAAGTCTGTGCAACACCCGCTGCCTTCTCTTCACACCTCTGATCTGGAGGCGATTGACTGTATGGTGCCCTTATCTCAGAGTAGACTGTAGGTACTCTAGCTGCTTTGAGAAACACAGCCCCACCCCTTCCATTTTCAATACTTACCCCATTTATCCCCAACACCCTAGAGCAGGAGATGGATTGACCAAGATAATTCAGAGGTAGTGCCAGATTAGCTTGGTGCCTTCAAGCGCCAAGCAAATCTGGCACTACCCTTGAATTATGGTCAATCCATCTCCTGCAGCTAGTACAGTCGTTAGGTACACCTCCAAAATTTAGGAAATGTGGCCATGGGTTAACCCTTATCATTCGGAATACACCAGTGTGTGAAATAAGTTTGACTAAAATAGTTCAAGGGTAGTGCCAGAATAGCTTGGCGCCTCTAGGCACCAAGTTATTCTGGCACCACCCTTGAACTAAAGCCATTGGTCTATTTCCTTTTCTGTAAGTACTATAATGTTGCTTGCATATATTATGGCAGTGTACAAATTTGAAGCTTTTAGCCTCAGTATGATATGGGTTAAGGAACTTGCTGGGTGCCACTGCAACTAGCACATTTATTTTAAGAGTGAAATGACCAAATTTTGCCCCATCAACTGTATTAACCCCATTGTGCATGCTGCTGCCAGTCTTATGTACAGCAGGGTTCATTAACCCATATGATTCTGAGGCCAAAAGCTTTAAATTTGTACACTGCCATATGCAAGCTACATTATAGTACTTACAGATAAGGACCAATGGCTTTAGTTCAAGGGTGGTGCCAGAATAGCTTGGCGCCTACAGGCGCCAAGCTATTCTGGCACTACCCTTGAACTATTTTAGTCACACTTATTTCACACACTGGTGTATTCCGAATGATAAGGGTTAAAGAATTTACGCACATGGATTGACCCACACAGTACAAATCCAAAGGGTCATTTTTGAAACTGGACAGGCCAAGTGACGGCCAAGGGTGTATGAGCACCTTCTCACCAGCCATGGAAATATCAGTTGGTGCGGAGAGAGGCGGGGGGAGGGGGGGGGGGGGGGGGGAACCGGGTAGGCCTTTAGAAACACATGAATGGGCCCATTGCTTACAGAAACCTATGATCTATTCACCCCTTAGCTCAAAATGTTATATGTTATTTGGGGAAATTCTACATTATTAGCACAGAGCGCGTTCAAAAAATAAATCCTGGTACAGAACAAATGGCAAAATGCACAAGGGGTTTCAAATGTGGTGCACTACCATTAATATTTTCAGTTTTGGGATTGTCATCTTTAAACTGTCCTCATCACTAAAGGAGACAGATCGACCTTTAAAGTTCAAGAGTGGTGCCAGAATAGCCTAGTGTTTAGAGGTGCCACAGTATTCTAGCACCACTTTTTAATCATTATGTTCAGTCATTTCCATTATAAGAGGTAATTAAAACATTGTTAAATTATGAATTATGCATAATAATTGTGTAGTTCTGTGATTTTGGACCTTGCAGCTGGAAGCTTAAGATCCATAATCACAGGTAGCCAGCACACATAAAATTCATAAATGATAATTCATTTTCTTTTCCCCAGCGTTGAGCAGCAGACAGCAGGTAAACGTGTGGCTGAACTGTTCAAGATGAAAAGGTTGAATACAGAGCCAGACACAACTCGAAAAGATCTTGCGCACCTCACCACAGCTAAAGCTCTGAAACCTTTTGACTGTCCGTAGTGCTCTTTGTCGCGACAATTTTTTCCAGGAGGCAGGATTCACATTATTTGGAAACCAAATCAGCTTAAAAAAATTGCATCAAGATAATTTCAAAGCTTTTTGGGCTCACGTGCAAAGCAAAATTGAGTCTGTGTTTTGGGCCAATGGTTGTTCGTCCGTCGTGGTGATCTTTAACGTTGGCATTTTCTCGGAGACTATTCAAGCCACATTCTTCAAACTTGGCCCAAGGAATAGGATACTTTGTATTAAGACCTTTCGAAACATATCAATTTGAGTGACCTCTCACAAAGGTCAAGGTCGCAGGAGATCAGGAAATAGGTAAAAAATAGCTATATTTTGACAAATTTATTTTTTCTGAAATACTATTCACAACTTCAAACCCAAACTTGGTACAAAGATACCTGATGGTAAGACGTACTAATCTGGTTGATCCCTCGGAAAGGTCAAGGGTCACAAGAGCTCAGGAAATAGGTGAAAAATAGCCATATTTTGACAAAAGATGTTTTTTACCAAATACTATTCACAACTTCAAACCCAAACTTGCTACAGAGATACCTGATGGTAAGACCTATCTATGCATACTAATTTGGATGACCCCTCAGAAAGGTCATGGGTCACAAGGGCTCAGGAAATAGGTCGCAAATAGCCATATTTTGACAAAAGATGTTTTTTCTCAAATACTATTCACAACTTTAAACCCAAACTTGCTACAGAGATACCTGATGGTAAGACCTTTCTATGCACACTAATTTAGTTGATCCCTCGGAAAGGTCAAGTCACGAGACCTCAGGATTGATTGTACATTGCTTAACGTCCCGACAGCAACAAGGCCCTCTCAGGACGTGCCTGCACCGCCCGTGAAAAAACAAAAAAGAAACAGAACATTGAATGTATGTCGCCAGCCGGTCAAATACGTTAAATAAACCTAACACATGGGGCCTAAATAAAGCTAAGACCATTTAGCAACACACATCCAATATCAAGAGCTACAGGCAGTGCAGACAGTAGGGAGAGTTTTAAAAAGGCAAATACAGGTGAATGGATTGATTGATTGATTGTACATTGCTTAACGTCCCGACAGCAACAAGACTTTCTCAGGACGTGCCTGCACTGCTTGTGAAAATAAAAACTAAACAGAACATTGAATGTATGTCGCCAGCCGGTCCAATACGTTAAATAAACCTATGACATGGGGCCTAAATAAAGCTAAGACCATCTAGCAACACACATCCAATATCGAGAGCTACAGGCAGTGCAGACAGTAAGGAGAGTTTAAAAAAGGAAAATACAGGTGAATGGACCAATGGTAGACAGAAACACATGCCCCAGAATAGAGGGGAAAACCCACCCTGTGGGGCTGACCAGGGTGACCCTGGGAACTAAAAAGTAGTTAACCCACCCAAGTCCCCCAGGGCAGACCCGGGTGGGGTAAATACAGGTGAATGGACAAAGGGCAGACAGAAACATATGCCCCAGAATAGAGAGAAAAACCCACCCTGTGGGGCTGACCAGGGTGACCCTGGGAACTAAAAAATACCTAACCCCACCCAAGTCCCCCAGGGCAGACCCAGGTGGGGTACGAGACCTCAGGAAATTGCGTCTAAAATAGCCATATTTTGACAAAAGATGTTCTTTCTCAAATACTATTCACAACTTAAAACCCAAATTTGACACAGAGATACCTGATGGTAAGACCTATCTATGCATACTAATTTGTATGACCCCTTGGAAAGGCCAAGGGTCACAAGAGGCTGGCAAATGTGTGTAAAATGCTGATTTTATCAAAAATTGTAGGTATTCCCAAATTTTTCAACCAAATTTGGTACAAAGATAGCTGATGATAAGAGCTTCCTTTGCATACTAATTAGTCGACTCATCACAAATGTCACGGGGTGGGGTTGACAGATGTGTGAAAAATGCTTACATTTTCAGAAAACATGAAACATGGATTTTGCTGCTGCAGAAGCCAGCCATGATCACAAAGGTCACACATATGTAAATCGGTCATACATGTGAGCCATAATGGCTTTGCCTTTCTTGTAATCTCTTCGTTTCTAACTAAAAGTGATGCACAGTTGGAGCAATGCACTATCCATTAATGTTTGTTTAGCGAAAAAATACCTAGTGGTTGCAGAGTTATCGGCATTTACAATTCAACAGAATTTATTTGATCTTTAACCCTTATCATTCAGAATACACCAGTGTGTGAAATAAGTGTGACTAAAATAGTTCAAGTGTAGTGCCAGAATAGTTTGGTGCCTCTAGGCTATTCTGGCACCACCCTTGAGCTAAAGCTATTGGTCCATATCCTTATCTGTAAGTACTATAATGTAGCTTGCATATGGCAGTGTACAGATTTGATGCTTTTAGCCTCAGTATGATATGGGCTAATAAACTTATCATTCTGTTCTTCTACGTGTGCAGTTTAGATCAAACCAGATAGAGATGGTATGGGACTATAGGAATTTGAAGTAAGGTTTGAAAAACATCTTGTAGTTTAGGAGTTAATGGAGAATTATTGCTGTCCGAGATAAACCTCAAGTTCATTACCAATTTGGCTTGTGTTTTGAAACCCCTCAAACCACACCTATTTATCCGATTTTGTTGCAAATTGTTGTCCAATTCTACACAGGACAGATGAAAGTTTAATTTGAAGTTGAAAAATGAAGAAATTTTGGCATATTATTTTTTAATAGTTATTGTGAGTATATTCAAGTGTAGCAAATCTGGTGTTCGCCAAATTTTTGCCACCAGTGCTGTGACTTGTGCCAGGAATCGTTGCAACAAAAAGTGCTACCGACAGTTAAAAGGATCAAACCCCTTTTACTTTCACCCTCTGATGCATGCAACCACCAGTATTGTAAACAAGGAGGTAATTAAAAGTACCAGTATTTTCTACTCAATTATTTAGTTTAAATATAAATGGGAGGCTAAATATCTGTAATAGAGCTTGATAGTAAGAGGACTCCATGTGTACAATCCTTTGCTCAGTCAGTGCTTAACTCTTTACATCATGATACACTCTCATATGAGATAAATTTGACCATGATAGTTCAAGGGTGGTGCCAGAGCAGCTTGGCGCCCAAGGGCACCAAACTGTCCTGGCACTTCCCTAGAACTATAATGGTCAGTCTATCGTCAGAACTGAAATGTAGCCTTCATAAGACAACTCACTACCAGGGTAATCTGAAAAAAGAAAATCAACTTCAGGATGTAATGGTTTAACCCCCATATGCGTGCAGTCACTAACTGGTACTGTCTACAGTAACAGTGGCTGCGTGCACAAGGGGGTCAACTCATTCAAATTGCCCCACATCAATAGCTGTAAAAGTGTCAAACAGCAACGCTCTACAACACTTCTGCAGCTACTGACACGGGGTGCCTTGAATAAGTTAAAGCTAATCTCAGTCATTGCAACCGTCATACAAGACATGTGTTCATAAATAAAGTTACAAACTTGCAGTTATTGATGTGAGGCGCCTTTACTAAGATAAAGCAATGCCAGTCAGCACATTGCAACTGTCATGCAAGACATCCGTACATGAATAAAGTAACAAACTCACTGATACAATGTTGAAATATTTTGTTTATATCAAATCCAGACCAAAATGCTGACTACCAAGCATGTGAAATGCAAATTACACAAGAAATTATTTTTTTTAAAAAGCTTTGAAAGGCTGAGCACAATACAGTTTTTCAAAACATGTAATTTCTGTGTATTTATCTTTTCAGAAAAG
This sequence comes from Semisulcospira habei, assembly GCA_036245525.1. Classification (NCBI taxonomy): domain Eukaryota; kingdom Metazoa; phylum Mollusca; class Gastropoda; family Semisulcospiridae; genus Semisulcospira; species Semisulcospira habei. The sequence goes on along the minus strand of BTPG01000007.1, from coordinate 109,238,337 downwards.
TAAAAAATTAATAAACTGTTCAAACAGGTACTCAGGCTTTCAGAGCGCGTTTCTTTCTTTCTTAGGTAGTTCCTTGTGTATATAAAATGGGGGTGTGTGCAAGAGAGAGATGGAGAGATAAACACACAAATCTAAAATTTTCTATTAGCTAAATAGCAACAGACAACAGCACTGAAAGTTTCAGTTTAAAAATATATTATTTTCACTGCAAAATATCTGAACCCAAAACACTGCCACACATACAGGTACACGCACAACTTCTCATCAAAAACAGATAAAAAGAATCGAGGGGTCCTGAGTCTCTTCTCACCAGAGTTCCAAACATAACTCTTGCTACCAGTAGGTGTCAGGAACATGCCATAACCATGTATGTCACATCCTTCTTTCATGAGGGATATAATGAAAGCAGGGGATTTGTTATTCATGGGTGACAGTCTTCAGTCCTGGAAGCCGATTCAGCTTTTTCAGAATCCCAGAAAGCTGAATTTCAGCTTTTTTGTTCAGACAGAACAGCCCCTTCAGCCTCATCCATCTGCAAGAGATACAAATTCTCATGAGCCCCTGCGTCTGCAGGGGCTCATGAGAATTTGTCTCTTGTCGTCAATGGATCATGGGGCATACTCAGTCTATGGACCATTTTCAGTCATTTCAGTTTTTCACACTGTCACCCATGGTTATTGAATGAACAAACATTAATATTCTGTAAAAGCACACAGTCAAAAGGACTGTCTATCCTTTGGCTGTCAGTTGGGCTATTAATTTCAGTATTTGTCAAGGTGATGTCCGCAGCGATCAACTTTACAAAAAAAAAAAGACAACCTCTACCACCAGCCAAAGGTTAACATGACAGTGCTCATATTTACTTGATCATGCAAAACACTATATACAAATAATAAGTTTTCTTGCTTTAATAAAATAATAATAATACATGGTATTTTAATTTATAAATTTATATGGTGCATTTCTCATATTTATAATATAACTCAATGCGCAGGCAAAAAAAAACGACACACTCACACAGTCTGCAGAGGGAGGGGGTTGATTGATTGATTGTACATTGCTTAACGTCCCGACAGCAACAAGGCTTTCTCAGGACGTGCCTGCACTGCTTGTGAAAAAAAAACAACCAACTAAACAGAACATTGAATGTATGTCGCCAGCCGGTCAAACACATTAAATAAACCTAACACATGGGGCCTAAATAAAGCTAAGACCATTTAGCAACACACATCCAATATCAAGAGCTACAGGCAGTGCAGACAGTAGAGAGAGTTTAAAAAAGGCAAATACAGGTGAATGGACCTCGGGTAGACAGAAACACATGCCCCAGAATAGAGAGAAAACCCCACCCTGTGGGGCTGACCAGGGTGACCCTGGGAACTAAAAAATACCTAACCCCACCCAAGTCCCCCAGGGCAGACCCGGGTGGGGTGCAGAGGGAGGGGGGGGGGGGGGGGTGTACACAGAAAATCATAGAGATTACACAAAAGTCTGCAAGAAAAAGTAAGTTCTCAACTTTGCTTTGAACTGCGCAAGGGGGGAGGCATTTCTCAGCTCAGTCAGTAAGAAATTTAGTAATCAGACTACATTTAGAAAGTGTACACTCAGAAAATATGAGAAAATGACTGCAAAAGTAATACTGTATGATTTTGTAACTTTTTTGACCACCCTAAATTTTCTGCCATTTTTACTACAAAGCGGTGTTGATTATGACACACCCTTTGGACTACCGGTAATCAGTAACAAATTTTGCCTTTCCTTTCCCAAAAAAAGGGAAATCTCTTTCATGAAACAGTGGTAAAGAAAAATTAGTGCAATGTCATGCATGTCGATGAATGGGCTTATTGATATTGTCCATGCAGCCACTCGATCTGTAGAAACAGTACCGGTGGCTGCATGCACACAAGCATCAGCAGAGGCTAGGAGAGACACCACTATTTTAAGGTATTACTACATCACAGTAGGATCTTCCTCACATCCCAGGTTAAGCATAATTACCCGTACTTAACTCAAACACTACTAACAGTGTGTATCCTGGGACTGAGTTTCACACATTCAGTGGGTGTCATCATCTAACAATGAGTTGCAGAAGAAAATACCACCATGATAGCTCACCAGTAGTGCCTGATCAGCTCGAGGCCTTCCCATGCAACAAGTTTGTCAGGCACTACCTTAAACTATCATGATGGATCAATGTCCCACTGAGATTCATCAATGCTCACTGAAGCTATGAGAAGACCTTTGTTGTGCTGAATTGGTATGTACATGCAAGCGTTTTTGCACCCTACTGACTTAACGCTGAGGTTCAGTCTCTGTGTTCCATCCCGCACGTGCTTAAAAATACCCAGCTAGGGCCCTGAGCTCACAAACTGAGTTTGCAGAGTTTGAACTCCATCTGCCAGGGGCCTTTATAAGGCACGCATCATCTGTGCAGTCCAGTCTAGTGCTGCACACCACCGAAGGAGCAAGAGATACACTGAAGACACAAGGGCAAGGGAACTAACCCTATCAACTTTGCCTAGAAAAATAGGCGTACACAGGAACAAATCCTGTAGCAGACGATACTGACAAATAGCCAGCTGGAACATTTGAGAGCCACACTCCCTGCATCTGTATCCCCTAACAGCAGCTGTCAAAACCCTATTCCACAGGCGCACTAGTAGTGTTGCTGTAATATGTGTCATCCAGTTACTTGTCAGTATCTCTTGGCTTGACTTCGCGAACGAAGATTTTATAGGAGTTGCCCACGACGTCTGCAGGCTTGTTCGTGGCTGCGGAGGCCAATCCGAGACAGGCAGGTTCGACCGCAGTGGCTGCAGTGGAAGGTATGGCCGGGGTTCTGAGCTGCGGCATCTCTGTTTTTTCTCCTGAGCCGCTTGTCCTTAAGGCTAGCTCTGTGAGAGTCCTCAAAGGAGACAGCTGCCTTGTAAATGGTGGAGCGCCAGGTGTCACGGTCCGCAGCAAGCGAAGACCACTGGTGGTGGTCGATTTGGCAGGCACTAAGTGACTTCTTGAGACAGTCTTTGTATCTCTTCTTTGGTGCCCCTCTGTCACGGTGTCCAGTAGCAAGCTCGCCGAACAGGGTGATCTTTGGTAGGCGATTATCCTCCATCCTGGAGACATGCCCCGCCCAGCGGAGCTGTGTCCGCAGCAGCAAAGCCTCGATGCTCACAGTTTCAGCCTGTTCAAGGACCTCGACGTTGGTGACATAGTCACTCCAGTGAATGCCCAGGATGGTACGCAGGCAGCGCTGGTGGAAGCGTTCGAGGAGTCGTAGTTGGCTGCGGTAGAGGGCCCAGGACTCGGAACCATACAGCAGGGTGGTGAGGACCACAGCTCTGTACACGCTGATCTTGGTGCCTGTTTTCAGCTGTTGATTGTGCCACACCCGCTTGAAAAGTCGCCCGAAAGCGCTGTTCGCTTTTGCCAGCCTGCTGTCAAGCTCCTTGTCCAGCTTGGCGTCCGACGTGATAATGCAGCCAAGGTAAGTAAACTGGTGCACTGACTTTAGATCAGACTCGCCAATGGTGATGTGAGGAGGGCGATACACTGTCTTGGGTGCCGGCTGATGGAGGACCTCTGTCTTTTTCAGACTGACCTCGAGTCCAAAGAGCTGGGCAGCATCTGCGAAGCAAGACGTGATGCGCTGCAGGGCTCTCTCTGTGTGTGCAACGAGGGCAGCATCATCAGCAAAAAGCAGCTCACGAATCAGTTGGTCTAGGGTTTTCGTGTGGGCCTGCAGTCGTCTGAGGTTGAACAGGCTGCCATCGAGACGATACCTGATGTACACTGCATCGTCATCATCAAGGTCCACTGTGGCCTGCTTCAACATCATGCTAAAAAAGATGGTGAAGAGGGTCGGTGCCAGCACGCAGCCCTGCTTTACGCCGTTGAGAATAGGGAATGGTTCTGAGAGGTCATTGTTGAGTCTGACCTGGCCTTGCTGGTCCTCGTGTAGCTGGACAATCATGTTGAGGAACTTTGGGGGACAGCCAAGTCGCTCCAGGATCTGCCACATGCCTTGCCTGCTCACAGTGTCGAACGCTTTTGTTAGGTCGACAAATGTTACGTACAGCCCTTTGTTCTGCTCGCGGCACTTCTCCTGTAGCTGTCTCAGCACAAAGACCATATCGGTGGTGCTCCTGTTTGCTCTGAAGCCACACTGGCCCTCTGGGAGTTGGTCTTCAGCGATGGCAGGTACCAGCCGATTCAGGAGCAGCCTTGCAAGGATTTTCCCAGCAATGGACAGCAGGGTAATTCCCCGATAGTTGGAACAGTCAGACTTCTCGCCTTTGTTCTTGTACAGGGTGATAACGACTGCATCACGGAGATCTTTTGGTAGTGTTCCTTCCTCCCAGCAGCAGAGAAAGAGGTCATGGAGCTTGTTGTGCAGTGCTGTGCCTCCATGTTTCCAGATCTCTGGCGGTATTCCATCAATGCCTGCTGCTTTGCCACTCTAGAGCTGGTGGATGGCTGTGAGGGTCTCTTCAGCGGTGGGCGGTTCGTCCAATTCAACCTTTACTGGGAGGTGTGGGATTTGTAGGACGACTGCTTCTTGAACAGTGCGCTCAGCGCTGAAGAGGCTCTGAAAGTATTCCGACCAGCGGTTCAAGATGGAGGTATTATCTGTGAGGAGTGCCTGGCCATTCGCGCTTCGCAGGGGACTTTGTACCAGGTGCCTGGGGCCATACACTGCTTTCAGTGCTTCGTAGAAGCCCCTGTAGTCACCATTGTCAGCACAAAGCTGGGTCCTCTGTGCAAGTCTGGTCCACCACTCATTCTGGAGATCTCTGAGCTTGCGCTGGAGACTGCTGCAGACGAGGCGGAAGGCAGACTTCTTCACAGGGCAGGAAGGCTGGGCTAGGTGGGCCTGATGGGCGGCTCTTTTTTTTGCTAGGTGTTCCTGGATCTCTACATCGTTTTCGTCAAACCAGTCTTTGTTCTTCTTTCTGGCGAAACCCAAGTATCATCTGCTACAGAATAGTCGTGGTAGGCTTACATAAAGATGATAGGGAATCGCTTGTGACTGCTGTGTATATCACGTTCTGTGTGGACTGGATGGTTGGTTGGTTAGTTCGGTTTTAACGTCCACAGCACCGAGGTGATCATGGACGGCCTTGACAGGCGGGTTATGGGGGACAGGGAAATCTATTGTCTATGGAGTACGACCTGAACACTGATCAACTCAGGCGCACTCCAATTGTGCCACTTTGATTTACCAGGACCTTTCAACGGACATGCTATTGAACAAATCCGTTTTTCCCCCTGGATTGTGAGTCCAGCCACCGGGGCGGGATGGGATTCGAACCCACGACCCGGCGACTCCCTTCGCTCTCCTGCTCCGACATTTAACCGCCTGCTATTTCGGACTCTTAGTGGACTGGATGTGACTGCGTGCCTTATATAGGCCCAGAGCTGATGGAGTTTGAACTCCGCCAACTCAGCGAGTGGTTTGACCAAGAAAGCAGCCATCAGAGACCTATCTGGGTGCAAAAACACGCGCGGGAAGGACAAAAACAAGATGAGGATTTCATCCCAAAGTCTACCGTATTGCTTGGAGCTCACATGCGTTTTTCTTTTAGGAACATTTAGAGTTGTTCATATTTTAAACTCATTCGAGACGTGCCGCCTCCGGATACGCGGCATAAGCCTCGTATCCATAGGTGGCACGACTTGAATGACTTAAGCTTATCCTTCTGATCCATTTCCCTCTTCTCTAAGCCAATCTCTGATCAACACACATGCCGGTGCACACAAATAAAGATGGACACACGGCGCTTCCTGCCATTAGTACGCTCTGTGGGTTCATGTAGCGACAGGAATTCTGAAGAATAATAGCACAAGCAGCAAAATAACATCACTATATTATAAGCTTGACGTCCTGGCATCGATAGTCTCACGATGCTGTGTACACAGTGACGCATTTGATGTTTACGTCGCTCATCCGAAAGGCACACAACCTCTTCCAGGGCTGACTGTTAGATGGGAGTATATACTGGATCCAAAACTTGCAAAAATGAATTAATTATTATTCAAAGTTGAGGAGGTACTGACAACACTAGATTACGAACTCATCCAATGTCTATTTTAAAGCTAGCTATCCAAAATTCAAAGTGAATAGAACGAAATGTGGGTCAACTGACTTTCTATAAGTGGTCTTGTCAATTCATGTATAACAATGACGTGACTGGTGCTTTTCGTTAGTTCAGCAACAATGTACAACAACAGCAACAATGTATAATGTGGCTAGTGCTTTTACGTCACTGTCTAAGTTGAAAATTCTTCGTGTTGACATTTTTATCTGCGATGATTTATTGTTTACAACAACATTGAATAGATGCAAAGCTGGTTAACGAACTCATCCAATATCTTTCTCAAAGCTAGCTGTATTCAAAATTTCAAATGAATATACCACAAATTACGGACTCAAATGTGGGTCAACCGACTTAGTATAAACGGCAATTTTTCTTTTTAATTAGTAATTCAATCTAAAAATGCTAAAAAGTACTCAGAGATACATCTTGAAGGAAGCATTTCCTAAATTTTCAGACCTTTACATACACAGACACAGGAGAAACTTGTGTCTACATACATACCCAAACACATGGCGTTTCCCACCAAATGTACGTCCAACAGCGCAGTTCGGCGAAGCAAGGCATGACGTAATTTTTATCGTGTTACTTCACTGTCAGAGTCATATTTTCAATACAGTAGACGAAAAGACTGAACCTCAGTTTAAAGCCAATGTGTATAATGTACCCTGACCAAAAGGAAATGTGCAAAATGATGTACCCAAAAATACAGTTTCAGAGAAGCTGTCATGACCCAGGTTGTCACACTGTGAGATCATATGTGAGACGATAAAAATAGGAACTGTGTTCACTTCTGCACTCGTCCTTTTGGATCTGGGTAAACAATACGCCATGCCTCCACTCAAATGGGTATATTTACACCCAGGATGGGATGAAGCATATGAACTCAGCCTTAGCCCAATGGCTATCGGTAGTGCTTTTGGATGAGGCTATCAATAGCCAAAGGGTTAATCATGATGGTCTGCATACAGCAGCACTTTCAATTGAGTCACCCTAAACACAAATGTAGAAAGGTGTAGCACCAGTCAACTTTCCAGAGCCATTGTGGCAGGTTCAGAGTCTTGCAATCACTTGGAGTACTGCGCAAAAGATGAAACAGACGCTGTTACAATTTAGTGTACACTGTTTAACCCTTTGCATGTCAGCACTGTTTGTCACGATGATTCCTACAGGAATCATTGCAACAAAAAACACTACTCACACCCAAAGAGTTAACCCATCAATTCCTGACACATACACAACAGAGTAAACAGACTGATCATGATGCCTAGGCCAATGGTAGTGCCAAGATACATGCAGCTTGGCGCCAAGACAGCTTGGTGCTCAAGGTAGTGCCAAAATACATCAGCCCATCTAGGCGCAAAACTATCCTAGCACCATCCTTGTGCTATCATGCTTGATCTATCCCCTGAACTATACTGGTAAGCGGAATGGTAGCCTCAGGGCTCAATGGGCTAAATGAAATCTAGTGGCAATGATAATCGCCATTCAATTTTTGTGATCTGCAAAATGTACTAAAACATTCAAGACGTCCTGCATTCGGAAATGAAGCTTTATGCCAGATATTCTACTCGGGAATACAGCATGTTTCGAATGAGTTACCTGAAGAAAATAATGTCACATGTACTTGTTATAATGTACCAGATTACAATGTACTTTCTTAGCAAACAGGATCAATCAATCAATCAATAAACTTTATTGTTCCAAATACGTTGCCACGTGCAGGAAAATTTGTCTCAGGATCACGCATTAAATGTTTGCCCCCAGAGCAAAATCAATCTATGTGTAATTTTGAACACTTTTAATTTAACCCTCTTAACCCAACGGCCACTTCTGACTCTAGAGGGAAGTGGATGTAAGGTGTTCGGAAGGGATGGTGTGGTTTAAAGTAGTGTATAATTGTGCATGTGTCTGAGAGAGAGAGCGTGTGCTGTTGTGCATGCACAGTGAGTCCAGTGTTGTCCTGGAGAACACCGCTATACAAGAACTATTTATTATTATTATTATTATTATTTCCAAACTTTTGGAGGTGTTATCCAATGACTATGTACCAGTTGTGGGAGATGGATTGATCATGAAAATTCAAGGGTAGTGTCAGATAAGCTTGGCGCCTTCAGGCCCAAAGCTCATCTGGCACTAGCCTTGAATTATCATGGTTAATCCATCTCCTGGTGCAGGGTTCCAAGGCTAAATGGGTTAATAGATCTGTTATACATGCACCTACCTGAAATAAAACTGTATTCAAATACACTGAAACATGTAATGGAATATTCTGGTCTTTTTCTACCTCTTCAACTACATACATGAATAAGACATACACAGGGTTCGCGCTAGGATTTTTCAAAATCAGTTCCCCAATCTTCCACCCCTTCTGTTTCCAGTTCAGACCATAACCGGTCCTCAGGAAATGCTTTCCGGTAGAAAAGGATTTTTTTTTTCACCAGCAGAATTCTAACTGGTCCAGCCAAAATAAAACCAGTCCTTGGGACCGGCAGCTTAAAAAATGTTCTGGTATTCTCTGTTCACAAACGTTAAAATGCCGGTAATTACCGGTTATCGTGAACCCCGATACATAGTTGATGTACAGTTTGTATACAAATAAAGTGAAACTCACGAATATTGTAATTAATATTACCGAGCCAATAAAATCAGAAAATGAATGCTCACTTTCTTCACGATCCAGTTCGCATCGTCCACTGCTCTGCTGATAATCTGCTGGATTCTCTCACTGTCATTCTCATCGGAATGGCTGCGGAAACCCTGTATAATGAAATTACATAATAAATACTGATCGACATGATCTTTGTAGTACATAGACAATACGTGCAGCAATACATGTTTTTAACACTGGTTACTTGCCTCAATCTGCTATGCATAAACATGCATAGCAGGCTGAGAGACATAATCAATGTGGCAGCAGAAACAGTTTATTGGATAAGTTTAACTCTTTTCATACCATATATTAAAGCGGACGGCAGACCCAGCCATCCCGTTAGTCCCTTTCCTTTTTGTCCCCCCTTTCCTTGACTACGTGCCGGAAGTCGACATCCATGGGAAAAGAGGTACAGAGACATGCTCCAGGTTAAGAAAGGAACAACAGTTTGCAATATCTCCTTTACACTAGTGTGTCTTACAATAATGATCGCCAAAAGGGCTAACTTATTTAGTTCAGATGTTATAGAATAAAAGAACTTTCAGGCTCTTCTTCTCCTGTGTTTCTCCTTTGTCAGTACATCGGGGCCAGCTAGAGTTCCACTAATGTGCACACGGGGCAGTAGAAAACCTGTTATCCCATTAAGCCATGACATGCAACGACAAGATGCGTGCCAACCATGACAGTTCAAGGGTGGTGCCAGAACAGCTTGGTGCCTGTAGGCACCAAGCTATTCTGACACCACCCTTGAACTATCATGGCTGATCTGTTTCCAAAACTGTGATGTAGACCTCAAGGATATCAACACAAATTTACAATTTCATCCTCAGGAGGTAATGAGTTAAGTGTGCCTGCTCACATGGATTGAAAACGGGTTGAAAAGTCTTGGCAGAACAGGACAACATTGAGCCAATTACTGGGACTAGGCGCCCAGCAGGCTACTACCCCAGTACAGCCTTCTCATAGTGGACAGACATTGTGAACCCAATATATCGGCACATTTTAGCAATCAGATCACTGTAACATGTATATGAGCCTGTGATAAAACATTGTGCGCATAACAACCGACATTTTTAGTCAAGAAAACCATGCTACAACAGAAAATTTGTGCTTTTTGTGATTCTCCTATGAAGACGTTGTTGGATTGATTTCATTTCTCTCATAGTTTCCTTTTCTGTGTGACTGTATAGATGTCATTCTTCCCCACATTACCCATGTCATTAATCATTCTCTTCAAACTGGTTCTTTTCCCACCCTGTACAAAAACGCAGCTGTCAAGCCGCTTTTGAAGAAAACATCTTTAGATCAGAATGACTTTAAGAACTACAGACCTGTGTCAAATCTTCCATTTTTATCAAAGGTCATTGAGAAAGTTGTGCTCTCTCAGACCCTGAAGCATCTCACCTCAACAATCTCTTAAATCCCTGCAATCAGCCTACCGTGTGATTCATAGCACAGAAACAGCTTTACTGAAAATCATGAATGACTTGTTGCTTGCACTGGATGATGGTCAGGTTTCTGTTTTAGCTTTGCTGGATCTGACTAGCGCATTTCATACAATTGACCTTGTGCTGTCGCCTTGAATGTCCTTGGTATCCAGGGAGAGGTTTTTGATTGGTTCAAATCCTTATTTGTCTAACCGGTCACAGACTGTTTCTGACTGTGGTCATCTTTCAGTCGCAGCCCCTCTGTGTTTCGAAGTACCCCAAGGGTCAGTCCTTGGGCCTGTGCTCTTCATTATGTATATGCAGCCCTTGTCTGGTGTCATAGCTGCACGCCCAATTGCTCACTATGCATACTCTGATGACACGCAGTTGTATAAGTCAGACCGTGTTGAGCAGGTCGATGCCATCATCCAGTGTGTGCAACAGGCAGTTTCTGATGTTAGAACATGGATGATAGCCAACAAACTAAAACTGAATGAAGATAAAACAAGTCATGTTAGTTTCCTGTACCAGAATAACTTCTTCCTTACAGCAGCCCATCACAATCCTAGATACTGAATTTAGTTTTTCTGCTCAGGTGAGAAATCTTAGTGTCATCACTGATTGCAGTCTCTCACTAAAACAACACGTTTTGAATACCTGTAGATCTGCATTTATTGAACTGCGTCGCATTAGCTCCATCAGGCATCTTCTCACACCAGAAGCCACAAAAACGCTGGCCTGCTCCTTTGTCTTGTCCTGACTCGATTACAGCAATGCACTCATGTGTGGCTGTCCTCTGTACCTTTTGGAATGGCTCCTGAGGGTGCAGAACTCAGCAGCAGGGCTTGTTGTCAAGGCAAAGTCGGACCAAATCACACCCATCCAGCATTCACTCCATTGGTTGCCTATCACATCTAGAGTACAATACAAAGTTCTGTCCATCTGCCATACCTGTCCGTCTCCTTCTACTGGCCCTGTCTATCTTTCTGAAGTTCTTCATTTGCACACACCTTCAAGACAGCTCCGTTTCTCAGCAGACAATAAACTATTACGCTTTCCGACTGTGAGAACTAAATCTTTTGGCGAGAGGTCTTTCTCATACCAAGGGCCATTTCTTTGGAATAATCTCCCAGTCCCTCAGATATGTTGAATCAGCCAATAGTTTCCAGCAGTCTTTAAAGACGCATTTATTCCTTTAAACGTGCATTCACCGTTATAATTTTTCATTGTCAGCGACAGCTGCCTAGTGTATCCGTTATTAGTTTATGGTACATGTATATTTTGGGTGTGCGTGAGCATTTCTTGTTGGTGTGTTCACTCTGCTAAGCTTATTTTTCCTTGTATATCTTGTTGCGTGAGTGTGTATGTTTGTTAGGGAATATAATATATATCTGTATGATGCAAGGTGTATGTATGTTATTTGTACAGCGCCTAGAGCTTTTTTATCGTAAGTATAGGCGCCTTAAAAATATACATTATTATTATTATTATTTCACCAAAATGGACTAATCTATAGATGATTTTCTTGTGTATGTCCAATAGTATGTCCAGTGTGACAACAAACTTTTTTTTTCTCTCTAAAAATGGAGTGACAAAAATATATTTTGTATTTCTGTTATCTCATCTAAGGATAATGACTGAAGAATTTTTGGGGGGTAAAAAGTGGTAATCAAAGAAATTTTTTGGGTGTGACATGATTTTTAAAAACTGACCGAGTACGTCCACAGTACAAACAACAGCGATATTGAGAGAAAAATTAATTTCAAAAGGAATAAAATATGTTTCATACTTATATCTCAGAGAAAAGGTTATATAACATTAATTTCTTGTGAAAGAGAATAATCAAAAAAGAAAAAAACCTGACTATTATGATCATATTTCTCACCTTATCTCCACCAAAACAACCAACATTTTCAGAAAGGGCTAGATTTCAGTATATTTTATTATTCTCTGCTGAAAATCATCTATTTCTGCATTCACGAGTCTTTAATTTCACATGCCCACATGCGAGATACTTCAAAACTAACCGGCAGTGCCTAAAATAAGCCTATTTTTTTTTAAAGACATTTAAGTTGGTTGTTACTTTGGACATTTCTGTTGGTTGTTACTTTTGGCACAAAACTGACCTTTCGTCACAGGCTCACATAGATCTATATATATGCTCCTTGATAGAAGTAAAGAAAGTGACTGCCTAAAATTAACTTTTGAAAATCAATAGAGTTCTAAGAAAACTAGGATAATTCAATGCGACGATTGAGGACGATATTTTTGTTGTCAGTGAAGACGTGGTATTTTTCTCCCCAATTTGCCATTGCTTCGTAATTCAATGAGCTTAACCCTGATGAAAACATACGTTTAAATCCTCTTCAGATAGATAACATACATGAACAGAAGAGTCGATGACGGTGTAGCTATTGACCTCTTGCAATACAAAATATAATGTAACATTTTCATTTGTATTTTCATCCGGATTTATACTTGCCTGTCTTACGTAATTTTTGTAATACTCTTGAGCGTCCTTCGGCAGTTTCCGCACGCATCGCAATAGATGCTTATACAGCTGGACTGGAGTTTGGACTGACATGAAAATCGTTTTACTTCAGTCTACTTTCGTATAAGCGAGCATGCAGCGTTTAGAAAGGACCTTCACCCTTTTACATATCTCAGGTCGTGTTCAGCAAATTCAAGGACAGTGTACAACCTCTACTCACACATTGTTTTCGCATAAAATTTGGTCTATTACAATTTTTGCCTCCAATCCAGACCAAAAAGGTGGCTGCCAAGCGTGTAAAATGCCATAAGTACCCAACGGAGAAAGAAACACACTTAGAAAAGACAGTTACGACACAATTTATTAATATTTCGTGTAAATACCCTTTTCAAAATAGACAAATAATTATCGAGATCAGCCGCTACTTATCTTCATTGCAAGCCAGTGAAAAAAAGCTGACGAAGGCATGTTATAGTACAAGGAAAACGGGACAAACATAGAGATGCAAAGAGAAAAACGCAATCCAGACCAAAAAGGTGACTGTATCTCCATGTTTGTCCCGTTTTCCTTGTACTATAACATGCCTTCGTTAGCTTTTTTCAGTCGCTTGCAATGAAGATAAGTAGCGCCGACTGATCTCTATATTTGTTTGTCTATTTTGAAAAAGGGTATTTACCCGAAATACTAATAAATTGTGTTGTAACTTCTTTTCTAAGAGTGTTAATACACTGTTTGCGATCCTACTCGCTTTAGATGCTACTATCGGCAATTGCGCCCAGATCTGTCATGGGTCACGTGACTTTCTTGATGGACGACTTCCGCTGCGCACGTTGTTGCTACTTGGCGGTCGTTTCAAACGCAATCTACAGTCACTAAGAGCAATCCCGCTTCCGAAACCACTCTCCAGGTTGATCAACCATGTCGACGATTAAGAAAGCTTTACGTACCTCTCTCCGACGTCGTAGATACACCATGTTCGAGCAAAAAGAAAACGACTACATCCTCACTCCTAGTTTAAAGCGGAGTTCATCCGAGCCGCAGGAAAAGAAAGGGGCGTCCAGTGATCCCGAACCAGCCCAGCGGAGCACTGGCACTGGGAGGAGACAGTCGGCGATGTATAAACGGGGATCCCAAGTCAGACGATCCGTTAGAGATGCCATGGGAGTGATCCGACAAGTAAGCAAACATGTTTAATTCTTTTTTGTGTATGCTTTTTTTTTCTCACAGTCATATCCCACAAATAATTATTTGTTAGATTATGTTTGCAAATGATAGTGGACACTTGTCCATCAACACAATCCGCGTGAAAGTTCTCATGCAACCACACCCAACAATACGATAGTTAGCTATCAAAGAATGTGATATTTTGTTTTCATTGTTGTCATTATCAAAAGTGCACTCAATTGGATGCTGTGCTCAAACAGGTGATCTGCCCTGGGCCACAAACCATTAACAGCATGACTTTTGTGGTACTTTTTATTACCAAATTTTATCAGTGTTTGTATACACTTGTAAAAAAAAAGTTGTATTTTGCAGCTTTGACTGCACCCTTCTTTTTCAGTTAATTTAGGAGTAGGACAGGGCCAAACAACCTAAAAAAATCAAACAGTGGGTGGGTGGGGTGGAAGAGAGAAGGTATAATATGCATTAGGGCCACTATTATATCACTGAGCGAAAAAAATCAAATTGGGAGAGGGTGGAGGAGATATAAAACATAACATTGATAAGTATTTTTCCGACGTTGAGTAACGGTTCAGTTCACTACTTCTGTCAGACTTTTTATTTTCTTTTTTGTTGGAACAAGATAGCAATAACTGGTAGTAGTACTAGTAGCACTTGGGAATGCTGATGAATGACACTAGAGAAGTAGAAGATAGACACATGATCCAGTTTTCATGAAGTATATGATGCCACCCAGTCCCGCAGCCATTATCACATTCCTGGCATATCTCAGTACAAACGAGTATGACTAAAACTAATGACAGAAATGCTCAGACTAGACTAGAGTTAAGTTGTGGCTGTTTCTTACTTTATGTATCCTACACTAATTGTTCAAGGACACCTCAGCAGTTACTAGTACTACTACTAGTAGTTGCCATTTGAGCTATCAGTATCATGTACCATCCAAGTGAAATCTTGGGACCTGCATTTTTTTCTGGTAGCCTGAACAATTTTATGTTTTGCACACTGTGAAACATGACTTTGCAAGTGGATTAGTGGAACTTCAGGTTATTGTATTAATACTATTACATGTATTATTACTGTATTATGTAAGTGTAACCTTTTGACTGTTGGTGGTGTTTTTGCTGAGGTATACTTTAAATAGGAATCACCTTGACAGTGAGTAAACACTACTGACAGTCAAGCCAGGGGGTTTATAGTGTATTTTGAAAATTAAAAGTTAGTCATTTCATAATTATTATTGAATGATAATAATTACAAATTTATTGATTTATTATGGCACATCAGCACATTAGTTTAGCGTAATGTTGTACAAAATCACCCAAGACGTCAACTTTTCTTTAGCCCTTTGGCTGTAGGTAATGGTTTTTGTCGTGATGATTCCTGCAGGAATTATTGCGAGAAAAGACGCTACTGACAGCCAAAGGGTTAATGTACCAACACCATCAGGGGATGTGAAAATGAAATGAGTTCAGATAATGTTAAGCCCTCACTCTCTTAGTTCTAATCACTATACATACTGGTATACATGTAGTATAGTATTCACAGTCATTCACACATTTCCTGTAGACACTGACCCTTGTCCCATTATCATCTCAGGTCTCCCAGGGTGTGATTCACACCTCCCGTGCTTTCACTGCCCCCTCTCCCCTGGGCTGTCTTGATTAGTACAAGACTAACAGGTTGTGATTGTCCCAACACCTGCTCTCTGGCCAGATTGCCTCTGCAAACAAAGGACTGTGTAATGCCCCAAGCCAACTTGTTTCTTTTGTAAGGGACATAGATCCTCATGAGTTCCAGAAGCCCACTCCTAGTGTTTGACTCCAAGAGGCTTGGCATTACAGTAGGACCTGCTTTGGGCAACCTCTTCTTTTGCAATAAATTATTAAAAAGTAGTCTTAAAAATACATGCACTGTCTCTTGAACGAAGTGAAAAGCTCAAGTACAAAAATTGTCACCTGTCATTAACCCATTTAACTCCCAAGGCCGCATTTCCAAAATTTTGGAGGTGTCACCTACCAACTTTGTACTAGAGATGGATCAACCATGATACTTGCAGGGTAGTGCCAGCTAGCTTGGCGCCTACCTGCACCAAGCTAATCTGGCACTGCCCTGGAAAGTTTATGGTCAACCCATCTCATTCTGTATTGCATCAGGAGAAGGATCAACCGTGCAAAACGGGTTAAAGATCATCATTTAGGTGACTAAGCCACTTAAATGATGGTCTTTAATAACAGGTGATCTCTTATAAGAGTGGTTGTGTAAGATGGGTTCTGCAGAAATTTTAGTGGTACTGGTAGCATAAATTATTTTGTTTTCATCCCTGCGTCACACGACCAGTCCCCTTAGCGCAAACTGTACCACATTTTTGTTTTCATCCCTGCGTCACACGACCAGCCCCTTTAGCGCAAACTGTACCACATGACCGAGCAACAAAAACCCTTGTAGCGAAAAATGGCAGACTTCTTGTAGCCCTCTTTGTGACACATCTTGGATGCAAGTTTTGTTTTATAAAAGATCAGCAAAACGTTCTAAAGTAAACAGTTACTTAGTCATAAGTTAGTGTTCAAAACAACAAGCACACTACTGGAGATGGCAACATCGTGAAATTTATGTTAAATTACGTCATACGTCTATTATGTATAAATGTATATTCCTTTGACAAAAGTCATGTCTGGTGTGATCCAGCTCGAAAGATTTCTTCTTGATTTCTTTTATGAAAATTGTGGAGACATGAAAACGAATACGTTATTGGTAGCAGGGGCTTGCTGCATGGACCCTTGTAGGCCTTCGGGAGGTCAGAGGAACCATTGAACCCCTCAGGCCTTCGGGGTACAATGGTTCCTTTGACCTTCCTCAGGCCTACAATGGTCTGTGTAGCAAACCCCTGCTACCAATAACTTATAATGTTCTGGTCCAAAATCAGCCATCCATCTGCAAGAGGCACAGTTACTCGTGAACAATTGCTACGACAGGGATTTGTGAAAATCTGTACATTCTGCAGTCACTTACTGTCAAAGAGTCTTACAATCACTAACAAAAATTGGCATGGAGGAAATAAGTACATGTACTTCTGTGTAGTCATTTGTGGTGTCAGTGTGAATATGTGGACAGAGGCATACATACCATGGGAACCCAGTTTGGCATGATAAGATTAACCGTCCGTTGATAAGATCACTACAGGATAAAATGACTGAGTGATTCTTGGCTTTATTGCCATACAGTTCTACTGAGGCAGGATTCTTAAGACCATTGCATTTGCACTTAAGTTGCAGCCACTGTTTACAGTACTGATCGCTGCATGCACATGGGGTTAGCCATTGCCAAGAGCGCATTTTATCTAGGTGAATACTGATGGACAAAAAGCACTGTCGGCTGCTAAAGGGTTGAGGCAGGTTTCCCATGTATTGCATTGTTGGCATAAATTTTACATTTAGATAGGCCAAGCACATTTCTATGGCTATGAGGTCTTTTTCAGACATTAAACCAGTACTAAAATACTACAAAGCATTTGTTTGTGTGCGCATATATGTTTTAGCTGATGTTTAGATGCTGTTGCTAGCATGCCTTGATATACATGTGCAATCAATTTATTGAATTTCTTTTCATTTTTGGGCTCACATGCGTAGCAAAAGTGATTCTATGTTCTGGGCCAGTGGTTGTCCGCTGTCGTCCGTGACCGTGGTAAACTTTAACGTTGGTATTTTCTTGGAGACTATTCAAGCTACAGTCTTCAAACTTGGCCCAAGAATACTTTGTGGCTTTCTATACATACCAATTTCAGTCACCTCTCACAAAGGTCAAGGTCACGGGGCATCAGGAAATATCAAAAATAGCTATTTTTCGACATGATTTATTTTTTCTCAAATACTAATTACTATTCACAACTTCAAACACAAACTTGGTAAAAAAGATACCTGATCGTAAGATCTTTATGCACACTAATTTGGTTGATCCCTCTGAAAGGTCAAGGGTCACAACTCAAGAAATGGGCCCCAAAATCGCCATATTTTGACAAAAGATTTTTTTTCTCAAATACTATTCACAACTTCAAACCCAAACTTGGTACAAAGATACGTGATGGTAAGACCTTCTATACATACTAATTTGGTTGATCCGTCGGAATGGTCAAGGGTCACAAGAGCTCAGCTCAAGAAATGTGTCCAAAATCACCATATTTTGACAAAAAAATGTTTTCTCAAATAGTATTCACAACTTCAAACCCAAACTTGGTACAAAGATACCTGATGGTAAGACCTTTCTATGCATACTATTACTAATTTGGTTGATCCGTCAGAATGGTCAAGGGTCACAAGAGTTCAAGAAATGGGTCCAAAATAGCCATGATTTGACAAGAAATGTTTTTTCTCAAATACTATTCACAACTCCAAACCTAAACTTGCTACAGAGGTACCTGATGGTAAGACCTATCTATGCATACTACTAATTTGGATGACCCCTTGGAAAGATCAAGGGTCACAAGAGCTCAGGAAATTGGTACAGAAAATAGCTATATTTTGACAAGAAATGTTTTTTTCTCAGTACTATTCACAACTCCAAACCTAAGGGTCACAAGAGTTCAAGAAATGGGTCCAAAATAGCCATATTTGACAAGAAATGTTTTTTCTCAAATACTATTCACAACTCCAAACCTAAACTTGCTACAGAGGTACCTGATGATAAGACCTATCTAATAATCTATGCATACTAATGTGGATGACCCCTCGGAAAAAGTTATGGGACACAAGAGCTGAGGAAATAGGTTGATTGTACATTGCTTAACGTCCCGACAGCAACAAGACTTTCTGAGTTTCTCAGGACGTGCCTGCACTGCTTGTGAAAAAAACCCCAACTAAACAGAATATTGAATGAATGTCGCCAGCCAGTCTAATACGCTAAATAAACCTAAGACCATTTAGCAACACACATCCAATATCAAGAGCTACAGGAAGTGCAGACAGTAGGGATAGTTTAAGAAAGGAAAATACAGGTGAATGGACCAACTCCCAAGGGTAGACAGAAACGCATGCCCCAGAATAGAGGACCTAGGGAAAACCCACCCTGTGGGGCTGACCAGGGTGACCATGGGAACTAAAAGGTAGTTAACCCCACCCAAGTCCCCCAGGGCAGACCCGGGTGGGGGCAGGAAATAGGTAAAGAAAATAGCCATAATTTGACAAGCAGTGTTTTTTTTTCCAAACACTAGTCACAACTTCAAACCCAAACTTGCTACAGAGATACCTGATGGTAAGACCTATCTATGCATACTAATTTGGATGACCCCTCGGAAAAGGTGTGTGCAATGAGGGCAGCGTCGTCGGCAAAGAGCAGCTCACGAATCAGTTGGTCTAGGGTTTTGGTGTGGGCCTGCAGTCGTCTGAGGTTGAACAGGCTGCCATCGAGACGATACCTGATGTACACTGCATCGTCATCGTCGAGGTCCACTGTGGCCTGCTTCAACATCATGCTAAAAAAGATGATAAAGAGGGTCGGTGCCAGCACACAGCCCTGCTTCACACCGTTGAGAATGGGGAATGGTTCTGAGAGGTCATTGTTGAGTCTGACCTGGCCTTGCTGGTCTTCGTGTAGCTGGACGATCATGCTGAGGAACTTTGGGGGACAGCCAAGTCGCTCCAGGATCTGCCACATGCCTTGCCTGCTCACAGTGTCGAGCGCTTTTGTTAAGTCGACAAACGTAACGTACAGCCCTTTGTTCTGCTCGTGGCACTTCTCCTGAAGCTGTCTCAGCACAAAGACCATGTCGGTGGTGCTCCTGTTGGCTCTGAAGCCACACTGGCCTTCTGGGAGGTGGTCTTCTGCAATGGCAGGTACCAGCCGATTCAGGAGCAGCCTTGCGAGAATTTTCCCGGCAATGGACAGCAGGGTAATTCCACGGTAGTTGGAGCAGGCAGACTTCTCTCCTTTGTTCTTGTACAGGGTAATGACGACTGCATCGCGGAGATCGTTTGGTAATGTTCCTTCCTCCCAGCAGCAGAGACATAGGTCATGTTGTGCAGTGCTGGGCCTCCATGTTTCCAGATCTCTGGTGGGATTCCGTCAATGCCTGCTGCTTTGCCACTCTTGAGCTGGTGGATGGCTGAGGGTCTCTTCAGCAGTGGGCGGTTCGTCCAATCCAACCTTTACTGGGAGGTGTAGGATTTGGAGGATGACTGCTTCTTGAACTTGCTCAGCGCTGAAGAGGTCCTGAAAGTATTCCGACCAGCGGTTCAAGATGGAGTTATTATCTGTGAGGAGTGCCTGTCCATCAGCGTTTCGCAGGGGACTTTGTATCAGGTGCCTGGGGCCATACACTGCTTTCAGTGCTTCGTAGAAGCCCCTGTAGTCACCGTTGTCAGCACAAAGCTGGGTCCTCTGTGTGAGTCTGGACCACCACTCGTTCTGGAGATCTCTGAGCTTGAGCTGGAGACTGCTGCAGACTAGGCGGAAGGCAGACTTCTTAACATGGCAGGAAGGCTGGGCTAGGTAGGCCTACGTCGTTTTCGTCAAACCAGTCTTTGTTCCTCATTCTAGCGAAACCCAAGACTTCTGCAGAGGATTTTGCGATAGCAGTCTTCAGCTGTTCCCAGAGTGTTTCAGGGGAGGAGTCTGCTGGGTCAGTTGTGTCTGTGAGCCTGCGCTGTAAATCTGTCTGAAAGGCAGCTTTTACGTCGTCACGCTGAAGGCTGGCATCATCAAGCTTTTTCTTAGGGGGCCCCGCTTTCTTGGGTTTTGGCTTGAAGTGCAGCCTGAGTTTGCAGTGGACAAGGCGGTGGTCAGTGTGGCACTCTGCGCTGGGCATCACTCTGGTGAGGAGGACATCAGTGTGGTCCCTCTGACGCACTAGGACATAGTCGATAAGGTGCCAGTATTTGGAGCGAGGATGCATCCAGGTGGTCTTTCGACTGTCCTTTTGTTGGAAAGTAGTGTTGGTGATGACATTGACAAGCTGCTGCTCTGCACAGAACTCCCAGTAGGCGGCCATTGTCATTGCAGTTCCCGACGCCATGCTTGCCGAGGACTCCTTTCCAGGCTTCAGAGTCCTGGCCCACTTTGGCGTTGGAAGTCGCCAAGGATGATGACTTTGTCGTCTGCAGGGGTGCTCTGTAGGAGGCTGCGCAGGTCAGTGTAGAACTTGTCTTTTTCTGCAGGCTCTGCCAGGAGGGTTGGGGAGTACACACTGAGAAGGGTGACGTGTTGCTGGTGTCTCAGTGGGAGGCGCATGGACATGATGCGGTCTGAGTGACCCGTTGGTAGGTTTTCCAGCTTAGTCGCAATGGAGGTCTTGACCATGAAGCCCACGCCTGAGAGCCGTCTTTCTGATGCAGACTTGCCTGACCAGTAGAGGGTGTAGCCAGCGCCAAGTTCTTGGAGACTGCCTTCGTCAGGGAGGCGTACTTCGCTGAGCGCAGCGATGTCGATGTTTAACCTCCGCAATTCATGGGCAATGAGGGCGGAGCGACGTTCAGGGCGTCCGCTGTCTGCTGTGTCAAGCATGGTTCGGATGTTCCAGCATGCTACGTTGAGTCCGGTCGTGGTCGTCATGAGAGTGGATCCGTTGTTTTTACTTGTTTTCTGACCGCAGGAGAAGATGCCCGTTGACCGCGGCTAGCCAACTGGGGTTGTGAGGGGACGAGCTTTGGTTAGGCCACCTTTTCTAGGCCCCTCTCCGTGTGGAGCAAGCAGTGCTGTCCCTAGAGAAGGCTGCTTGGTCGTTCAGGGTGTGCCGAGTGACGTCATCCCCAGGTCAACATCAGGCGACCAATATCCTGAACCGCCTGCATGCAGGTTTGAATCTGCGGCTTCCAGTTACATCTTTCACCTGCCGTTTCGCCCGTCGCCACAGGACTTGGAATGGTCTGTGTCATGGTCCGTGGACGTTTCCTAAAGCCTGCGCGGTGGAGCTTTTTGGTGGAGTGCAGTGTGCGCAGTACTGGCCCCACCCTTTAAACCCTTGGTTCATCTGCCATGGCCTAGCAAGCTGGGACGATGGCATCGAGGTCCTCAGGTTGTAGGTTTTATATCAGACTGTCCTTGTCCTAGTCTCTGGCTCAAAAACCTTCCCCGGAGACACGGGGGCTTTGAAGTCAGGGTTTTCCTCCCTTAGCCTTTCCGCAGCCAAGCGGCCAGGCCTGCAAGGCAGCAGGACAATATTGATTAATTTTCGAGGTTCTCTCCTCTAGATCCGCCGTGTTTAGCCTGGGGGCTGGTGCTGCCCAGTTTTTGGGGTCACCTCGGAGAGGATGTGGCCAGGGACCACGCACGGGCAGTCTTGGGATAGAGGGATGCTAGGCTATGCTAGTCCGGAGGGATTACACACGAGGTGCCTCACGAAGGCCAAGAGGCCCTAGACTAGGGTGATCCCGGGGGAGGCACTGTAAGAGTTCCCCACTACCCGCACCACCAACACAACTCGTCCCCTGGGGCCCCCACCTTTTGAGTCAGGCAGCGACCCATTGACCCCACGGATCGGACATACACACTTTGCCTTTCTTGTTCCTTTTTTTTTCTTCTACTTTTGTGTGTTTTGTTGGTTGGGGGGAGAGGAAGGCACATACCGGATACTTGGTCATATATTGACCAGAACAGGCTGGCTTCAGAGTTGGAAGAAGCACTGTAGAGCAGATTTTCAACTGCCGCGTCCTGATCGAGAAACATCTGCAGCATCAGCGCGAACTCTACCACAACTTCATTGATTTCAGGAAAGCATTTGATCGCGTCTGGCACGACGGACTCTGGCAAGTCATGAGATCGTTCAACATAGAGGAGGGAGTGATCCAAATGATAGAAGCGCTTTACAAGAACGCCTGCAGCGCGGTTCTACTTAACAATCAGTCAGGCGAGTTCTTCAGGACGACGATCGGTGTCCGTCAAGGATGCCTGCTCTCTCCTGTCCTTTTCAACATATTCCTGGAGAAGATCATGCAGGAAACCCTCCACGACCACCATACTTCAATCTCTATTGGTGGCAGATCCCTGTGCAATCTTCGATTCGCAGACGACATTGACCTCATGGCAGGCAGCAATAGTGAGCTCCAAAACCTGACAGACAAACTTTCAAGTAGCGCAGGGTCTTATGGCATGGAGATCAGTACGGATAAAAGCAAAGTGATGATCAACACCACAAGCGACAGCAGCAGCAACATTCACATGAACGGCCAGAAGCTAGAAGAGGTCAATAGCTTCAAGTACTTGGGAGCCACCCTGTCCAAAGACGGTAGTTGCATAGCAGAGATCCGTATCAGGATAGGTACAGCAACATCCGCAATGGCCAGGCTGGACAGGATATGGCGAAGTAACTCCATCAGCTTCACCATCAAGTACAGGCTTTACAAGTCCCTCGTAGTGTCTATTCTACTCTACGGCTGTGAGACTTGGACACTGCTTGCAGACTCAGAAAAGAAAATCCAGGCCTTTGAGAACAAGTGCCTGAGGAAGTTGCTCCGCATCTCGTACCGCGAGCACAAGACCAACGAATATGTACGGAGCATCGTCACTTCCCTGGTGGGCCCACATGAACCCCTTCTGGCAACCGTGAAACGGCGCAAGCTTGCTTGGTTTGGCCACGTGACCCGACACAACACCTTGTCCAAGACTATCCTCCAAGGCACTCTCGAAGGAAGTCGTCGGCGAGGTCGTCAGAGAAAGAGTTGGGTCGCAAACATAAAAGAATGGACCGAACTCGAGATGCCAGACTTGCTTGCCACCGCCCAAAATAGAACTCAGTGGAGAGCACTGTCTGTTGCTGCTGCCTTTCAGTCCCCCCAACGCCCAGTTCGGGCAAGGGACTGATGATGATGATGATGATGATGGTCATATATTTCAAGTCCAGCACATGTATGGATTTTTCTGTGTGCAGAAATTCCGATCATCAACCCAGAGACTTGGCCCTCGGCGTGAGAGAAAGAATGCTCCAGTCACTCCAACACGGATGAGCCGACGCAACAGTTCGACAGACATTCCCATGTACTCCCCGTTCCGCATCGACACACCCAGCAGAGGGAGAGTGGCACGACGCAGCAACATTAGGACAGTGTAAGTTGCATTTTATTGTCTAGTTAGAAAACTTTCATGTGTCACAGCATGTGTTTCTGCAAACCAGTACCTGTGCGATATCATCATTTGTAATGTAAGACAAAATATTTACCTAAGATGTCGAAGATCCTTTAGATGTCTGAGTTAATGACAGAGAAAATGTGATGGGTAAGTGTGTCATTGTGAATTTATCGTACTAAAAGTACATGTCATTGTGATTGCTGGAGTGAGTAAAACTAAAAAAGTTAAGTCGTAACTGTACCGTATTTACATTATATATTATAAGTTATTGGTAGCAGGGGTTTGCTACACAGACTCTTGTAGGCCTAAGGGAGGTCAAACGAACCATTGTACCCCAAAGGCCTGAGATGTACAATGGTTCTTTTGACCTCTCAAAGGCCTACAAGGGTCCATGCAGCAAGCCAATGCTACCATTAACGTATTTGCTTTCATCCCTCCACTGTTTTCGTAAAAGAAATCAAGCTGAAATCTTCCGACTTGGATCGCGCCAGACATGACTGACGACAAAGGAAAATACATTTATACATAATAGACTTAAGATGTACTTTTAAATTTTTCATGACGTTGCCGTCTCCAGTAGCGTGTCTGATGTTTCGGGCAATACTAAGTAACTTTGTACGCCAAGAGAGCCAAAAATAGGGGAGGACAACACCGGATACGAAGAGGTGATGGGGAGACAGGGACTAGGGGAGATGAGTGAGAACAGGGAGAGGTTCGTAGACTTTTGTGCTCTAAACAGACTTGTCATTGGAGGTAGCATCTTCCCACACAGAAGAATACACAAAGAAACTTGGGTCTCACCTGACCATACTACAGAGAACCAAATAGACCATATCTGCATTAGCAAGAAATTTAGAAGATCCCTTCAAGATGTTCGAGTGAGGAGGGGAGCAGATGTCGCCTCAGACCACCATCTGCTTACCTTAAGAATAAAGCTCAAGTTAAAGAAAAGCCGCACAGAGACAACAAGAAGACAGCGCTATAATGTAGGCCTTCTGAGAGAGACTGGAGTGAGAGAAGAGTTCAAACTGGTGCTGTCCAACCGGTTTCAAGCACTACAGGTGCTAGTAAATGAAGAGGAGGTGGTCACCACAGAGCAGCAGTGGAAGGCAGTTAGATAGGCGCTGAACTCAACCTGCAAAGACACTGTAGGGTTCAGGAAACACCATCACAAGGACTGGCTATCGGCACAGATCTTGAAGAAGATAGAAGTGAGGAAGCAGAAAAAAGCAGTTGTCAACAACAGTCGCACGAGAGCAGCCAAAGCAAGGGCACAGGAGGAATACTCGGAAGCCAACCGCGAGGTGAAGAGGAGTATCAGGGCAGACAAGAGGGCCTACACACAGTCTGGCAGCAGAGGCTGAAAAAGCAGCAGGCAGCGGCAACATGAAACAGCTCTAAGACATTACCAGAAGATTGTCGGGCAAGTATGGCCATACAGAAAGACCAGTAAAAGACAGAAGGCAAGCCTATTGCAGACAGAGCAGACCAACTCGACAGATGGGCCGAGTATTTTGAAGAGTTACTGAACAGACCCAGCCCACCCGACCCCCCAGACATCCAGCCAGCAGAGACCGACCTACCCATCAGCTGTGACAGACCCAGCCGGGAAGAGATCAGAAGAGCAGTGGCATTTTTGAAGAACGGCAAAGCAGCAGGGCCAGATGGCATCCCAGCGGAGTCCCTGAAAGCAGACCTAGAGACAACAGTAGAGATGCTGTACCCACTGTTTGGAAAGATCTGGGAAGATGAGGTGATGCTGGCTGACTGGAAGGAGGGGTACCTAATCAAGCTTCCCAAGAAAGGCGACCTCAGCAAGTGTTCCAACTACAGAGGAATCACCTTGCTGTCAGTGCCAGGAAAGGTCTTCAACAGGATCATCCTGGAGAGAATGAAGAGCTCCGTTGACCCCCAGCTGAGAGACCAGCAAGCAGGATTCAGGAAAAACCGATCATGTACAGACCAGATCGCCACTCTCCGCATCATCGTGGAACAGTCTCTGGAGTGGAGCTCCTCGCTGTACGTCAACTTTGCGGATTACGAGAAAGCATTTGACAGCGTGGACCGAGAGGCTCTGTAGAAACTCCTACGACACTACGGTGTACCCACAAACCTCGTCCGCCTGATCAAGAGCAGCTACGATGGCATGACATGTCGCGTGATCCACGAAGGGCAGTTCACCAGGGAGCTCCAGGTCAGAACTGGTGTCAGGCAGGGGTGTTTGCTGTCTCCGTTCCTCTTCCTACTGGCCATAGACTGGGTCATGAAGAGGACCACAGAGCACAGACGAAGTGGAATACAGTGGACACTGGACACAGCTTGACGACCTCGATTTTGCAGATGACTTGGCTTTACTGTCCCACACTCATCAACAAATGCAGGACAAGACCACGAGGCTTACTGACATCTCATCTCAAGTGGGCCTCACCGTCCACAAACAGAAAACAAAGACAATGAGGCTGAACGCAACCAGGGAAGAACCAATCTTGCTTGCTGGCACCCCGTTGGAGGAGGTGGAGTCCTTCACCTATCTCGGGAGCATCATAGACAAAAAAGGCGGCACTGATGCAGATGTCAGAGCACGAATCGGTAAAGCCAGAGCAGCCTTTCTCCAGTTGAAGAAAGTGTGGAGTTCCAGAGAGCTGTCACAACACACCAAAGTCCAGATTTTCAACTCCAACGTGAAAGCAGTTCTCCTATATGGAGCAGAGACTTGGAGGTTGACAAAAACCACAGTCAACAGAGTACAGATCTTCATAAACAGTTGCCTTAGAAGAATTTTGAAAATCCACTGGCCAGAGAAGATCAGCAACGTCAGACTCTGGGCAGATAACGGCAGAGAATGAAATTGGGCGAAGAAGATGGGGATGGATTGGTCACAGTCTGAGAAAGCCAGCTTCCAGTATCACTAGGCAGGCATTGTCATGGAACCCCCAGGGAAAGAGGAAAAGAGGCAGGCCGAGAAACACCTGGCGTCGAGACCTCCAAGCAGACATCAAGAGACTTGGAACCACCTGGAGTAAAATCGAAGGAGAGAAGCACAGGACAGGAGTCGCTGGAGGTCTCTCTTCGACGGCCTATACTCGGGGAGGGGTGACAGGTGTAAGTAAGTAAGTTGTACGTTAGAACATTTCAGTGATCTTGTAGAACAAAACTGCATGCAAGACGCTTCAGAAAGAGGGCTACAAAAAGTCCGCCATTAGTTGCTACAAGTATTTTTTGTATCTCGGTCATCTAAAGGTCATGCGACATACGAATGAAAACAAATTATTATACCTAATGGTCCCAGCTAGGGACAAATTACTTTGTTCACCGACTTCCACAGTCTCTGTTGTTGAAGGGGGAGGGGGGTCCAAGGTCCTTTCTTCACTGAAATCCAGATTGCTGTAATCTGAGATGTGATTTTTACTGGGTCTTACCTGAAATTATGATATGTTTGTTTCAGTGTGAGCCTGGAAACACCAACACGACTAAAGCGTGAAGTTGAGTCCTTGACAGCCAACATGCAAGCTCTGTCTGCACTTACACCCAATACACTGCAGGAGAAGAGACGTGTCGCCTCCGCTGGGTTAGTGCTTTTAACCTTTTCATCCTGATACACCAGGGTTCATTTTTGGAACGCGCCCCGCGCGCCAATTTAAAAATTGAGTCTCATGTTCACGCATTGAGTCTCATGTTCGCCCATTGCTTTTCCGGTGTGCGTGACATCAGCTGCATCATTTTTACGTGCACATGCGCCAGCTGTGTGTTTATTTCTTGCACAACTCTATAAGTGATGCTTGAAACAAACCAGCTAGCCACAACTGACTTAGACGGAAACTGAGAAAGGTACCCTGACAATTCGATCAATGCCGTTCGCTGTGGGAATGAGTCCGGGGTCATCACACTACTCAATATAGATTTTAGCCTGCAGTTGGTTCACTCATTAACTATTCGACCAATGATAACCATCGTATAAGCCAACCTAATTCTCAGAAAACTTTTCACTTTAAGAGAAGGATTGTCTCCCTGTTAGATCACCTTGGCGATGAATGATTGACCCACTGCTCATTAAATTGGCCCATTGAATTTGACTGTGTGGGTCAATTGGCCCACAGCCTATTTTTAGAAAAAGAAACCCTGATACACTATCGCTTGAAATAAATTTGACTATGATAGTTCAAGGGTGGTGCCATAATAGCTTGGCGCCTCAGATGCCAAGCTATTCTTGCACTACCCTTGAACTAAAATGGTTGATCCATCTTCTAATCTGTAATCTAGCCTTCATAGGACAGTAAGCAAAGGTTATAAAATTCAGCTCAGGATGTAATGGGTTAACATCTTCACTGCCATTGTATGCAGATGGCATCATTAAAAATTGCATATTTCAAATCATCAAAAATTGTATATGTTGTATGTCCGAAATTCAACATAAAAATCTCTTTATGTCGTAGGAATCGTGGTTTCAGATAGAGGCATATATCCACACGGCACATGAGGATCTATACCTCTTGCAGTTTGGTGTTCTGTTTTTTCTGCACCTGTGGAAGGGTTCATTACTACAAATCTAATTCTAAAAGATATAAAGCTGTTTGCAGGATCGTGCAATTTGCAAATTGCTACCTTTGGACATGCGGTTGAAAATCACAGACCAGCACTAATAAATAGATATTAACCCTTTCACTGCGCAGAAAAATTGAATGGCACACATCTGCAAAATGCATAGATCCTCATGAGCCCCTGTAGTTGTGGGGCCCATAGAGACCTATGCCTCTTGCTGAAACCAGTTTGTAAGCATGTTGCTTGGATGGGTGGGAATCGTTCACATGAAATGTACAATTATTTCAAAAACGTAGTTTGTGTCCGCTGGTGGTCAATGGGTAAGGCTTCAAATTTGTACACTGCCACATGCAAGGTACATTACAGTACTTACAGATAAGGATATAGACCAATGGCTATAGCTCAAGGGTGGTGCCACAATAGCTTGGCGCCTAGAGGTGCCAAGCTATTCTGGCACCACCCTTGAACTATTTTAGTCAAACTTATTTCACACACTGGTGTATTCCGAATGATAAGGGTTAAAATAATGGCTGCATTATAAATGCTAGTGCTAGATTTGGGCCTCATGGTTATTGGCTGTAAGGTCTAAGATCACCGATCGGCAAACAAATAAATGAAAGGCTGCATTATAGAGCAATGGCTTTAGTTCAAGGGTAGTGCCAGAATAGCTTGGCGCCTAAAGGCGCCAAGCTATTCTGGCACTACCCTTGAACTATTTTAGTAAAACTTATTTCACACACTGGTGTAATGGCTGCATTATAAATACTGGCGCTAGATTTGGGCCTGGTGGTTATTGGCTGTAAGGTCCAAGATCACTGATCAGAACACAAATAAATGAAAGGCTGCATTATACGAGCTGAAATGAGGTTCGTATGCAAAGAAGTTGTACTTGTAACTGAAATGTTTCCTTGTCACACATGAGCACATCAGAATTAACTACATGTACTAGATATGTCTTCATCCTTAAGAGTTTCTAAATCTGGCAAATTTATGTTCATAGTACATGTATCAGAAAAAATAATGATTTCCACATTTCATCATTTTTGTTGTTGCAGGAAATCACCTTGCTTGACAAATGGTAGCTTGAAAACACCAAGACATGCAAGACGTCGCATCGACTCCACCTTATAAACCAGACGCGATTTACTTTCAACTTCTTTACTACCATGAGGGCATCTTAGTGCATTGTCACTTTCAACCCTGGGACCACGTTTTCGAATTTGGGTGGTGTCCTCAACTGCATGCAAAAGCATTGATCGTGGTGATAGGTCAAGGAATTTGACTTTCAAGTGTGTATGATGCAAAGAAAATACCAACAAATAAAGAAGCATGCGTAGAAAGACAATTACAAAACAGTTGTGTTGTAGTTGTTTTTTTATAAGTGTGTTTCTTTCTTCGTTCGGATTTTTGGCTCACGTGCGAAGCAAAAGTGAGTATGTTCTGGGCCAGTGTTCGTCCGTCCGGCGTCATCTGTGGTAAAGTTTAACGTTGGCATTTTCTCGGAGACTATTCAAGCCACAGTCTTCAAACTTGGCCCAAGGATACTTTGTGGCAAGACCTTTCTAAACATACCAATTTCAGTGACCTCTCACAAAGGTCACAGGGTATCAAGAAATAGGCCAAAATAGCTATATTTTGACATAATTTATTTTTTCTCAAATACTATTCACAAATTCAAACCCAAAAGAGCTAGGGAAATAGGTCCAAAATATCCATATTTTGACAAAAGATGTTTTTTCTCAAATACTATTCACAACTTCAAACCCAAACTTGCTACAGATATATCTGATGGGAAGACCTTTTTTGTGCATACTAATTTGGTTGATCCCTCAGAAAGCACAAGGGCTTAGGAAATTGGTCAAAAATAGCCATATTTTGACAAAACACGTTTGTTCTCAAATACTATTCACAACTTCAAACCCAAATTTGGTACAGAGATACCTGATGGGAAGACCTGTCTATGCATGCTAATTTGGATGAACCCTTGGAAAGGTCAAGGGTCACAAGAGGTCGGCAAATGTGTTTAAAATGCCAATTTTTTTTTATTAAATTGTATGTATTGTCAACATTTTTGCAAATTTTTCAATCAGATTTGGCACAAAGGTAGCTGATAAGACCTTCCTATGCATACTAATTTAGTTGACTCATTGCAAAGGTCAAGGGTCGTGGGGGGTTTGACAGATTTGTGAAAAATGCTTACATTTTCAGAAAACATGGATTTTGCTGCTGCAGAAGCCAGCCCTTAACTTATTGTCACAAAGGTTACACATGTAAATAGGTCATACACACGTGAGCCATACTGGCTTTGCCTTTCTTGTTGTTTATTGTGATTAGCTTGATGCATAGGATGCCAAGCTTATCGTGCATACCCTTGAACCATCATTGTTGATCTATTTTCTGCTGTGGTAGAGTGGGTGTTGACATGCAACTGCATGGCATTGACTGTCAATGTGCTAATTTTACCATATACCCCTTTAAGACAAGATGTGCGTTTTTATCTGGCCGTTTTGGTCTGGACACTGGGCAAGGTATTTTTATGCTCCTAATTACATAACTTTGCAAACACTGTGTTGGCCACATCTGTTTGACCGCAAAAAAAAAAAAAACCCCGCAAGGAAAAACAATTGCACTGAAACGGTGAATGTAACTGCAGTTTTTACCTGCTTGACCAATAGACGTTCGGAAATCAGAATTAGGTCAGAATTGCAAACTGGCAATATCTGCATATTGCAACGGAAACTGATTTAACTCGTTCGACACGTGCTGCCTAGGGATATGCGGCAGTTCGCCGTGTATCCGTAGGTGTCACACCTCGAATGACTTAAGACTAAATGCCTGGACAAACATGTGATGTCACATGTTTGTCTGGGCTTTAAATTTACTGTTGTCAAACAATGTGCAATTTGACCTACTTCTGTTTCCATGGAATGAATTCATCGGTTTCAGATGGTGGCTGTGCAGTGAGAAAGCAAAGCACATTCATGGTGTTTTTACCTTGTATGCTGGCACTTCAGTGTTGCATGTAGTAGGATCTTTTCATGCTGGGCCTAGCATTACCAGTCTGGCGCATTTGAGGTCGTACCTTTTCCTTGGCACCGCTTCTTGTGGATAAGAGGAAAAACATGCAAAAGAACAAAGCAGAAAAAGCAGATTTTGTTGTCAAAATGGCTATGGCTGCTAGGGTCCCAAGCATTTGATATGCCCACTCCCAGCAGTCCTATATAATTGAAATGTAATGACTTGTCCACCGTTGAAGTATTCTACACAGCAGTTTTGTACTATCTGTGCACCAGGCTGTCTGGTTGTGACTGACTGCAAAGCTGACTTTACCTTCTTAATCTACTTCCAGTGTACCCTGTACTTGTGATAATAACTTGTGAAACTTGTCCTTGTATGGATACAGAACAAGTATTTTACCCATATAACCCCAAGGCCGCATTTCCTAAATTTTGGCGGCATCACCTAACGACCATTTGTCAATCAGAGGAGATGTATTGACCATGATAATTCAATAATTCAAGGGCAGTGCCAGATTAGTTTGGAGCCTTCAGGCACCAAGCTAATCTGGCACTAGCCTTGAATTATCATGGTCAATCCATCTCTCGCTGTACAGTAGGACATTGGGGCTAAGTAGGTTAGCTCATCTCTCTCTCTCTCTGATACCAAACCATGAATTTGTTTTTAAATAGCATTGAAAATGTGGTTTTGCTTTCCTTTTATGCTCTGACATAATGGTGCTATGGAGTCCCACCTAAAATGAATGAACATCTTTGTACATTTTATACAGGTAGTGAAGTTTCTTGTTTGTTTTATCATATATTTATTGCATGCTAGTTTTGAACTTGATGTCAGTGCTTGCTCAAGGTTCCTTTTTGTCAGTAAATTCAGCTGTGGGGTTTATTTGCTTTGTGCATGGTTTGGAGGGGGGGGGGGGGGGGGTTGTATGCATAATTTACCGGTCCTCATTCAGGGATGGTTTCATAATGGTGGCATTTGTTTGCGTTGTGTTCCTGTATATTGCACGCAGCAGTAGTCATCTTGTCTTTTCTTGACAATACCAGTATGCAAGACTTAAGGTCTTATTACATTGAAGTTTACTGCTATGTCATTAATCCTTTATTTAATATCGGATTTGACGGAGCATTGGATTTAAACTTGTACTTTATCTTGTAATGTATGTGGTGGGAAAAACACTTAATTTTTACTTTGGGTGCTATTACAACCACTATGTTGATGGGTTCTCCTATAAAGTAAAGTATAATTTAAAATCACCTTCGTGTGGACAGAAGAGTTAAACCCAAAATGTTTAACCCTTTGGCTGTTGGTAGCGGCTTTTGTCGCAATGATTCCTGCAGGAATCATTTCGAGAAAAATGGCTACTGACAGTCAAAAGTTTAACTCTTTTTTCAAAATTGTCTGTATCTTTGATTTATTTGTTGGTGAACCTGGAATGTGAAATGCTAAAGTTTAGGACATGTACCCCTGCAAGAGTGTAGTAAGTGCATGCATTTAGACATTTTTATGCTACCTCCGGAGTGCAATAGTTTTGCGATAATCTAACGGACTTTTGCTTTCGCTTTTTTTGTGAGCCAGTATGAATCAGACATTTCTCACGCATCTTGCCATCAACAACTCATAGCATGGGTTTTCACTCATCTACATGCAGTCACTGGGGGCTGTCCACAGTACCAATGGCTGTGAATGCAAGGGTTTTCACCCATATTTTGAAAAATCACTGTAAAAATAGAGACAGCATGTGTAAAAAGTACAGCACGTTATTGTGTCTATTTTGGCTATTGATTTTTTTGCAAAAGAAAGTTTATTTAAACTTTTTTTTTTTATGAGTCTAATTTCTTCAATGTTCGTTCATAAAAATGTTTTATACACATTGTTCTGTGTAAATAAAGTTGATCGTAAAGCTAATCTGAAGATCATTCTATGAATGCTCTGATTTTGTGCTTTCTTCTAGCGCTTTCACCTTATCCCCTCCACTGCAGAGAAAATCTGAACGCAATCCAGCAGCAAGAAACATAGATACTTATGAGCCGCTGCAGTTGTGGAGGCTCATGAGGATCTGTGCCTCTTGCTGGAACCACTTTGTGTCCATGTTCCTTGGACAGCTGGTGCTCTTTGGCATTGAATTAACCCATTTAGCCCTGGGAACCCACAGCAGAAGATGGATTGATCATGATAATTCAAGGGTAGTGCCAGATGAGCTTGGCGCCTTCAGGCGCCAAGCTCATCTGGCACTACCCTTGAATTATCATGATCAAGCCATCTCCTAGAACTGGTGCATAGTCGTCGGACAATGCCTCCAAAAGCTTGGAAATGCGGCCGTGGTGTTAAGAGGGTTAACACAGACTTCAGAAACACGATGTGTGTCTGCTGAATGTGGAGGGGTTACTGTTTGTGCTGTCGGTCTTGCATGGCCACTATTTCATGTCCATGGTGTGTTTTCATGGTCAGCAGTGAACAGTATTGAATTGGTTTTTTTTTTCCATACATTACAATAAATGTACACACTGTGGAGTTGTGCTGCAGTTTCTGATTTGCTTTCAAGTTTTAGTTCAGTGATCTACCATGTTTTTCTTTCTTCTGTGCCTACCTGTGGTTGTTTTTTACATAAGCATATACACTGTTGGTAGATAATTTTTTTTCTTTCAGTAACAGTTTTTTTAAAAAAATGTATATTTGCATCTAATGCTTATCAATCTGTCATTCCATTTTAAGCTTTAAGAAAGAAAAACTTACCGGTTTTGCACGATACGTGTAATAATACATGATTGATACACTACGATTGTGTACATAATCTCAGATGAGCAGCACTATTCTGCACCGACTAATAAATAATTAGGACTTCTGATAATAAGCAACATCAAACATGCACATTGTATTGTGCACTGAAACATTAATTTACCCCTGTACATTTAAAAAAAAAAAATACATGAGCATCACCCTTTAACCTGCCTTCACTGTGCTTCCTGGGTTCTGGAAGGGTGTTTAACTGAAAATATTTCATTAACTGCTGGGAATATTTCACTGAAATTTGAAAAATGCTCCAAGCTCACAAAAGACTACATTTTGCCAAAATATGGTAATAATTGATGAAAAAAACAAACAATGTCTGCATTTTTCCTACACATAAACGTTGGTGTGGGTCGTGCAGGACCCATACTTTTTAGATGGTGAGTAAGGTGAAAATTCCTGTCCGGATGATGTTGGTCCTCAGTTTGTGAAGAGTCAAAGAAGAGAGAATTGCATCTCGCCCAAATTTTTCCTCTTTTTTTTTGTTGTTTCTATTGTTTTAATTTGGAAGGGTGTCTAAGTCCATGCAAAATCGACTAGTTTCAGTTCAGTTTCTTGAAAATTGTGAATTTTCACCCATAGTTTCTGGGGGAAACAGAAAAGTTTCAGACCGTTTTCTCTCTGCCATGATGACTAGAAGTACAAGGATGCTTCCAGTGATGTGTACTATAGTGTAAAAAGTATGGGTACTGTAGGACCCACATCATCGGGTCAGGGAGAACCAGTTAAATCACTCCACGCCATCAGGACAGGGATAACCAGTTAAATCACTCTTTGAAACATATGGGTCCTGTAGGACCCACATCATCGTTTGTGTGTAGTACAAAGCATGATCCGGTTAAGGTTAAGACCATAATTATGGTTGATTTTACCCCACCGGTGCATTTCCAAAATGTTGGAGGTGTCACCTGAAGACTGCCAGCTGAAGGAGATGGATTGACCATGATAATTCAAGGGTAGTGCCAGATGAGCTTGGCGCCTGTTGGCGCCAAGCTCATCTGGCACTGCCCTTGAATTATCATGGTTGGTCCACCCCCTGCTGTAGGACGTTGGGGCTATATAGGTTAACTGGAAAATCTTCTGACAGCTGCGCGTCGGATAGGTTTTCCAGTCACCCTGATATGTTGCATGTGTAAATACCATTCCAACGCCACATCCCAACTGAACACATTGAACCCTAAAGTAAAAATTCCGTAATTTTGTTTTTGTCCTCAGAAGACATTACAGCTTAGGAGACGGAACTGCCATGTATTTTTTTTTATTCACTTGCTAAAGCGATTTAGTTTAACTCATTCAGCCCTGACACACAACAGCAAGACAGATCGAGCATGAAAGTTCAAGGGTGGTTCCAGAATAGCTTGCCACCTAAGGGCGGCAAGCTATTCTGGCACCACCCTTGAACTATCATGCTTGATGTGTCTCTAGAATTGTAATACAGCCCTTTAGAGGGATTTCGGTGGTGGGTTAGAATGTGTCGACCCCATTCATTGCCAAGAAAAAAATGAATACCATCCAACTTCAAGAGACGGATACTCATTTTCCCCCCTGCAGTTGCAGGTGTAAAAGGATATTGGCACAACTTTTACTCCATGTCCTTTGCTGGGACTGATGATAACTGAACAAAGATTTCAGAACACTACTGATATCTGTCAATTGGCAGTGAAGTGGTTACCTCAAAAATGCCTACTGGTGACCTGCACAACTGTAAAGACTGCTAGTAAATACCACTACTGGCTGATGTGATGAAAATGCCATTTTTGTCTCACATTGGTTTCAAGGTTAGACGCGCTAACCTGGCACTGTTCTTGAAATACCTGGCCATTCCCTCTTAAAGTCAATTATGCTTTGGGCGAATGTTTTGTATGTTATTTGGTCACAATACTTAACCCATTTCGTCCTGATACACCCACTGCTTAAAATAAATGTGACTATGATAGTTCAAGGGTGATGCCAGAATAGCTTGGCGCCAAGCTATTCTGGCATCACCCTTGAACTGAAACGGTTCAACCAGCTCCTGATCTGTAATGTTCTTTTCATAGGACAATAAGCACATTTTAAAAAATCAGCCTTGGGATGAATTGGGTTAATAGGTTTCAAATCTGTGTACATACCTGTGTGGCATTCACTTTTAATCTGCAGGCTGTTTCTGATGGTATTATTTTTCTCATACTGCATGTTTTCAGTACATGTATGTGTCTATACATTCATAATTGCAATTTCCTCAATTTGCAGCTAAACGTGTATGCATTAAAGACTACATTGTAAACTGTTCTTTTGACTTTATTTTGTTTTGTATGACTGCAAATGATTTACAAGATAATATCATTTGCAACATTGTTAGCAATTTCTACCCAGTTCCAAAAATTACTAGGATGCATATGAAAGCCCACGAGTAAACCCAACCACACACACACACAAGCAGATGTTTGTCTCGCAGTCACATGCAAGATATTTGTCAATCTGAAAAACCAAAAGAAATTGTTTTGGAGAACACCGCTTCACCTAAAATGTAAATGCATCTGTACTGCTAAAAAAACCAGATGAGGATTTCATCCCAAAGTCTACCATATTGTTTGGAGCTAAGATGCGTTTATCTTTTAGGAACATTCAGAGATTTTCATATTTTTAGAATTATTATGTTGATCCATTTCCCTCCGCTCTAAGCCAACCCCTGATCAACACGCGTCGGTGCACACAAATAAAGACGGACACACGGCGCTTCTTGCCATTAGTACGCTCTGTGGGCTCGTGTAGTGACAGGAATCCATCTCCTTCTACTCTAACCCACCTTCTGATCCACACACACTGACACACAGAAATGATAAAGATGGACAAATGGCGACTCTACCATTCGTAAGCTCCGTGGTCTGGCGCAGCATAGCTAGTCTAAAGAAGAATAATAGCATGAGCAGTGAAATGACGTCCCTTCAAGCCATGGCATCATTAGTCCCACGACGCTGTGTTTATTGTGAAGACTCGTTATAGGTCGCTCATCGCAGTACTAACATTTGATATATCGGAGAATCAACTTGATATTTTCTTGCTGATTTTCACGCCTAGGGTTAACAGGTCATAATTTGATCTAATCCTACCCCGGGGCCGGGACAAACGGCAGGCTTATGCGAACACTGTTTATGAAAAATCATGCGGGTATTATTGAGAAGATAGATTTTTCGTAAAAGAAAAATTAAAGTTATGTTAGCTGTTTTACAAAATATTAAGGACTCCTAAAAAGGTGTGCAGAACAGGGTCCGATTTTCACACCTAGGGCATACAGGTCACAATGGACCTAATCGTACCTGACAGCCAAGACAAACTAGGCTTTTGTGAATACCGTATTCAAAAAATCATGCGATTATTAATGAGAAGATTTTTTTTTTCATGAAAAAGATTCAATTGTTTTAAGATTAACCCATATAATTCGTGAAATTAATCCCAAAAACGTGAAAATATATTTTTTCAAAACATTTAATTATCACTCAAAAAGTTCAAGAGGTACAATGCTGGTTAACGAACGCATTCAGTATCTTCCTTTTAGCTATACGCAAAGAATCTAGTAAAAATAAGAAAAATTACGGACTCCAGTGGATCAACCGGTTTTGTGAAATGGCCATTTTCTCGCCAATGAGCATCTTAATTAAAAAAAAAGGTCCAGAGATAATTCTTTTAGGGACAATATCCTAATATGTCAAGCTTGTCCATCCTCAAACATGGGCTGCAGTTGCTGTCACATACACACATACATACAGCATTTGGCGCAATGTTCGCGTAGCTAGATATGACATTTTTATTCCATTACTTCTTTGCCAGAAATTCTGCAACGTACGCCAAAAACGTCGTGTGCATGCTCCGGAAAGCACTCCGACCCAGCCCCATTTCAAAGTCTCCGTAGTCTAGACAACAAGCAACTTGCATCCACCGTTACTGTAGACGGTACCAGTGGTTGCATGCTTAAAGGGTTAAGCAATATACCATTTACTTGTGGTCCTGAATCTGTGTATCCGTTGAAGAATTGTCCAAAGGACCTCTCAGATTTATGAAACTCAAAAGTGAGTCGACCTAAAAATCACGCAGGGCAAAACACAACTCGTTAACTATTGTGGCTCCTTGTGACATCTTTATTGAGCAAAGTTTGTGACAAACACGGACAACATACAGAAATTCATCTGACAAGTCACTGTATTCACCAAGTGCTCACGAAGAAAGGCCGCAAACTGACAATGAATTATGATATTTACAATGAAGTCAGAAACATACCACTTTCGTGCCTGCAGTCGCCAATGCTGTTTATGGTACTGGAGGCTGCATGCATGAGGGGGTTAAATGTGTCCTTGTCTATGATTTTTGGACTTTACAGCTGCCAGCTATAAGGCCCAAAATCACAGACCAGCCACAAACGGATAATTCCAGCTCCTACAGTAAAAGGCAGGCTGACAGCTAAAGAGCAGTGCTTGATTAGCTCAGCACCTTTTCAGCTGGCAAGCTACAGTAATCTGGCACCACCCTTGAGTTTTTAGTCATCTTAGCTGTATTAACCATCTACATCCTGAAGCTGAATTTTTAAATTTTGCTTTCTGTCCTATGAAGGCTCTATTGCAGAATATGAGATAGATCCACAATTTTAGTTCAAGGGTCATGCAAGAATAGCTTGGCGCGTGAGGCGCCAAGCTATTCTGGCACCACCCTTGAACTATCACAGTCAAATTTATTTCAAAAGTTTAAAGCATAAGTGTATCAGGATGAAACAGGTTAACTTGTAAGCCACTTTGCTGTAGAAGGGACTAAAAACATGCCGAGTAAAATTCCAATGGTAAGGATGGGTGAGACAAAAAAAACCAACACAATGTTGAAGGATAAAATTAAATTTCAAATCTCACAACTGGCTTCAACTTTAATCTTCTAAAAAAAAAAAAAAAAGATGTTGAACTCGCTTTGTTCAATACTCTCATGAAAATGTACATGTGCTACTAGTGATTTATGTACGTTCGTCTGTGATTGTGGACCCTACTATGGTCAAACAGACCGGCACAATATCTTTGGAGTGTTTTCTAGTTTTAAAAAAATTTACTTGAAATTTGTGGATATCGATCTGCTTGTATCAGTGCATAAGTGTAAACACAATGCCCCAATGTGCCATTTGTGCAGGGAGGACCTTCACCGGACAGCCTAATTCATCTTGGCTGCTGCACAGCGGATATGAAGGCGATCAAAAGAAGAATTAAAATTACGAAAATTTGCTTACTATACACTAAGTACACTAAATACTACGGAAGAAAAAAAACTGAAAAGTTCTTTTAGGAAATCATTATTTACAAACTGAACGTAAAGGCGACAACAGAAAGAATGTTAAAACTGCTTTACAATGCCATCACAGAAAAAAAAAAGTATACATCAAGTGAAACTTATTTCATCTGCTCACAGAGCAGACAGCTGTATACATTCAGACAGTTGTACACACGCAGTTATTAATAACTGTTGCACACTCAGGAGGTCCAGCCACTACAATCGATGATGAAATGACCATGATGTATCAAAGACACTGTCCAGGTGTCAAGCTAAAGCCACACTACCCTTGAACTATCAAATTAATTCACCTGTCATAACTGGTGCATAGCAGCAAGCGCAAACCGCCCAGATTTAACGACCGAGAGCCAAGACGAGCAAAGTCCATTTTGTGTTCACAGCACTGTTGAATGATTACTTCCCCTTACATAGAACTTGGCTCTCCCCAAACTAACTGGAGAAAGTGCCCTAGAAAACTTGTAACATCAAATTTCATTAAGAAACATCAAAGATGTGACATTTTCCTTGATTACTGCTTCTAGATTCTCCCTTATCTCTTTAAAATGTTTTACATTTCATAAAATAAGTATGTACGGTCAAAATAATCCACTCACAAAAAAAATATAAAAATCCACATATGTACATACGATACAACTACATAAAGTACATTGCACATTTCATTCAAAGGCAAACCTAATATTCCCAAACATCAGCCATACAAGGACAATACACAGCCATACAAGGACAATACACAACAGGGCACAATTAAGAGATGACCTGTGTTGAAAATAGACAACTAAAAGAAATAATGGATCTTTTTACAGATATTCCTAGAAACACCATTTTGCTTTTGTCACTGCTTTGCATTTAATCACCAAGTGCCTGTACACATAGGTGGCTGCATGCAAAAAATGTTATTACTAAATCCCATGACTCCCGCAATCTGCGGATGTTCATGTAAATGGTACCTGTCTGCTTACAAGAGGGATAGATTCTCATGAGCCCCTGCAGTTGCAGGAGCTCATGAGAATCTATGCCTCATGCAGAGGTAACACACAAACTACGATTTCTCAGCAAAACATAACACGCCATAACCATAACACCACCCAAGGCCCAAAAACAACACTAACCAGAGTACTGTCAAAAAGCACCATGAACCAACAGAAACACACTTTAACCCCACTCAGCACATGACCACCGGTACTGTCAACAGTACTGGTAGGCTGCATGCACAAGGAGGTTAACCCTCTAAGAGAACAACTTCCATAGTCCATTCTGTACAATATTCCACAAAAATACATTCAGCAATACACATTAACCCCCTTGTGCATGCAGCCACAATACTGTTGACAGCACCAGTGGATGCATGTACAAGGATTTAATGTGTGAATTCTCATATCAAGCATTTAAACATAACAAGGAAAATGCCTCTAGGGGATTTCATGCAACAGCAGACATTAGCTTTAAAGACCTACTGACTAACACATTGACTGCTGACAGCCTGTTTTGTCTCATTGATTCACGCAGGAATCATCGCACCAAAACGTGCTACCAATAGCCAAAGGGCTAACAACTTCATTAAATTTAAAGTAGACTGCAGATTCAGAAGACAGATTATTTACTTGTATCATATCAATTGTTCATTAACCCCTTGACTACTACTGACAATACCTTCAAGGAAAAAATGACTTTTCCATCAAGCGGTATCATTAGTAACAGAAAAGGGGGTAAAAAAAAAATTGAAACAGGGCACAAGTTTGTTTCTTTGTTTTCAATAAGCAAATTGTGTCTAGTGGTGTCAAAGAAAGCATAAAAATGCTGACTGTCTTGCAAATAACATTACCTTTTATCAGTTCTGTAAGGGAAACACAGTGTCAGAATTGAACTATGAGTTGATTGTGCTTCTCTATTTAACAAAAAAAGTTTACAAACAATTACACTTGTACTACAGAAATTCTCACAAACGTTTGTACAAGTAAATGAAATGTATGTACAAACACAATATACATACATTAACACTAAATATCATGGTCTAGAGGATAACGACTTCAGCTCTCACATTTCTGTTTCTTGGCAGGGGGTCCATCCAATGATGTCTCAGGTTCTAAAACTGGGGGCTCAGAGTCTGTTGACACAGAATGTTGACATGCATTTTAAGTAAGAAAGTCACAAACAGCAGACATTAGAACACTGCCACTGACCACAACAGCTGGAGTGGACAACTAACCCAAATGAAAAATGGTCGACTAACATAAAAACATGAAGTGACGATTCAAACACACACAAAATGAAAAACATTAAAGAATTACGTGCAAAATCTTTGAGAAATGTATGTGATGATGGAACTTTTAGCTCTACACAATCACAGATAAAGAAGTTGCAAATTCTATCCTTGCAGCAACTGTGAATGCTCTGACAAACTGATACAGGTCAGCCTCAGTGTTGTACGTCCTGGTTCATATATCACGAGTACAGATGGCTGGCTCCCACGGGGATGCCGGATAATTAAAAGGTTTTTGGACCGATGTCAGCCTTAACTAAATCATGCACAGCAGTGCGAGCGCCAGCTAAGGCTGATGCCAGTCCAAGCACCTTTCTGCTTTCCAAGTGAGTCTGAGTCACCTAAAACTATGTAAACTCAGCACTTCAATGATGCAATCGTGAACAACGTGACGCAGTCTGATTTTATGGTTCATGGGTACCATGTTATACTGAGGCCAACCTGTAGTCACAAGGGAGTTATGTATACTGGCGAGCAAAAAAAATGTGACGTCATTCGAGTCATAGGAAACACTGCAAGTGTTTCTGAAAATAGTTTCTGATCACCGACTGTATCAAAGACAGATAGAAAAGTAAAATACGTGCTGGCCAGTGATTTCGCACCTTGCAAGCTCTAGGCAATAAGTCCAAAATCACAGATCACAACACAAACGACAATCGGGGAAAAACTCACCATTTGTTTCGTCACCATTAGTCTCTCCTTTTAACCTCTCTTCATCTCTCACCATGCTCATCGCTGAAACACAGAAAACGAGAAGGCGGTTAAATCACTGAAAAGAAATACCATTATGCACGTCAAGAGGAAGCTTGTTTGAATGCCGAGGTTGGTAAAATTTTGCATACAGCATGCACACAGCCTTCACATATTGAAATAATCATGATAGTTTAAGGGTGGTACAAGAATAGCTTGCGGCACCAAGCTTTGATGACACCACCGTTGTGATAATGATATTCACAGATCTGAAGTTTTTCTTATAAAACAAGTGTTTTTTACACGTTTATTTGAAAATGTAAATCAAATGTCAAAAGACCTAACCATCAACAGAAGTTGTAGCTGAGTTTGCACAATTCTGCATGCAGCACACACAGACATTAAAACCTTTCTAAGGCAAAAACCTTTCTCTAAGCAAATACGATGTCAGCCTGTCTGAACAAGTAGCAGTCCGTCACCATCGACGGCGTCTCCTCCAACCCAGTCACGCTCTCCTGCGGAGTTCCACAGGGGTCCGTCCTGGGCCCAGTCACGCTCTCCTGCGGAGTTCCACAGGGGTCCGTCCTGGGTCTGGTCCTTTTCACACTCTAAACCTCTCCCCTGTCCAACATCATCCAGTCTCACCACATACACCACCACCTCTACGCCGACGACTCACAACTACTACTACTACTAGACAAAGACAAACTCGACAACACTCAGTCACTACTGACTCGCATGGCTGACTGCTACGAAGACGTGAAAAATTGGATGACAGCAAACAAGCTTAAACTGAATGACGACAAAACGGAAGCCATGCTGGTAGGCACTCGCCTGAAACTTTCCCAGCTCCCTGCCTCTCTCCACCTTCAACTGGACAGACCCCCATCTCCCTCTCTGACTCGGCCAAAAACCTTGGCGTTATCCTCGATTCCTATCTTTCCATGACCAGCTTCGTCTCCGCCACGGCCCAAGCATGCTACTTCCACCTCCGCAGCATCAGTCAGATCAGAAAATACCTCACTACCGAAGCTGCCACCAAACTTGCTGTCTCTCTCATCCTATCTCGCATCGACTACTGCAACTCTCTCCTTTCCGGCCTCCCTTCTTCCACCACTTTCACTCTCCAGCGCGTCCAGAACAATCCTGCCCGCCTCGTCCTCAGAAAGAAAAAATCCGACCACATCACTCCCCTGCTCAAACTCCTTCACTGGCTTCCCATCCCCCAACGCATCCAATACAAGATTCTGTCTCTCTGCTACAAATCCCTGAACAACTGCGCTCCTGCCTATCTCTCAAACTTACTTCACCCCTACACTCCTCCCCGCTCCCTCTCCGACTCCACATCCCCCGCAACAAACTCAGCACTTTCGGCCCCCGATCCTTCTCAGTATACGGTCCATCCGCCTGGAACACTCTCCCACTCTCTCTCCGTCAGAAACAATCTCTCTCCTCCTTCCAGTCCGCCCTCAAAATTCACCTCTTTCAACAGTTCTAGCACTATACCACCACACTCCCCACCCCAAGCTGACTGTCGTAATGTATTTCACTATTTGTTGTACGTGAGTCGTTGTCTAAAGCGTGCGCATGCGTGCGTGAGTTGTGAGTGCACGCTTAGTTATAATTTATTATATAAGCGCATTATAAATACCGTAATTATTATTATTATTAAATTGTGAAAATGTCTTGTGAGCTAAAACAGTTGAGTCTAATAATTCTCCTTACCGACTCTAACTTCAGGGTCAGCGTCATTAGAATCCTGTGAAAATGAGTCTGGCA
Source organism: Semisulcospira habei (assembly GCA_036245525.1). Taxonomy (NCBI): domain Eukaryota; kingdom Metazoa; phylum Mollusca; class Gastropoda; family Semisulcospiridae; genus Semisulcospira; species Semisulcospira habei. The sequence continues at coordinate 109,194,062 of BTPG01000007.1, read as the reverse complement.
CAGTGTTAGACTCAGACTGTTCAGGGAAAGACATGTTGGAATCTTCATTTAGATTCTCGCTGTTGCTACCAAACGACCCTGTTGACTGCTGCGTGTTCTCCTCTGTGTAGACTGATGATCCTAGAAAAACAACATAACATTTAGAATGCACATGAGAGCTGGTCTGTGATTTGTGTCCATATAGCCTACTGCTGTAAGTACTCACAAACCAGATAGGTGAGGCTAGCTTTAAGGACAAAATCATGAATCAGCAGACATTAACCCTTTTCAATCTGATACACTAAATTAATTTAATGATGATAGTTAAAGGGTGGTGCCAGAATAGCTTGGCGCCTGAGGCGCTGAGCTATTCTGGCACCACCCTTGAACTAAAGTGGTTGATCTATTTCATAATCTGTAATGTAGCCTTTAGTTTATACTCATTAATTTATAGGACAATAAACACATTAAAAAAAAATCTGCCTCAGGATGTGATGGGTTAAGCATAATGGGTGACAGCGTGAAAATTGAAATTACTGGTCAATGGACTATGTATGCTCCATGATCCAGGGCCAGCAAGAGATGAATTCTCACGAGCCCCTATGCGGATGTAGGGGGTCATAAGAATGTATGCCTCTTGCAGACGGGAAAAAACTCTTCAGAACCAAAAACTGAAATTTACCTTTCTGAGATTTTGTACAAGCTGAACCAGCCTCCAGGACTGAAGACTGCCACACATGGATGTTTGTTTTCTCAAGTAAGAGTAGGTGCGAGCCCCATTAAAATACAGCGAACTACATGTTTGTTTTGTTTTAATATCTCCCTAATCTGTAATGTAGCCTTCATAGGAAAATAAGATTTTTAAAAAATCAGCTTCAGGATGTAATGTATTAATCCACAAAAATCTTTGTCACGTATGCTGTATAGTACAATTTCCATTTACAGTAGAAAATAAAAAGTGAGCAAAATTCTTTCATGGCAATAATATGCACAATATTTTCTGTCCAATACACATTGAAAAATAACATCATCGCAAGAAGATAACATTTTCACCATGATGAAAATGAACATTCAACAGAAGTCAAAATAAATGTACCATTGCTGGCCTGTGAAAATTCCTTCACGTTCTCCTTGTCTCTCTTGACACCACGCGTCTCTCTTGTGTTCCCAGCCCCTTTAACAACTGTCTTTGATTTGGCCGGCTCTGAGCTGGTCACTGCACATGCAAACAAGTGGATTTAACTTAACCCAATCAAGGCGCCCTGCATCAATAGCAGTGGAAATGTTGTATAGCATTGCCGCCAGCAATGCCATACAAATACTTCCACAGCTATTCATGTGGGGCATCTTGAATGAGTTAAACTAAAGGCAACAAAACTACTGGCGGGGAGGGGGGGGGGGTAGACTAAATATGAAAATTAAATATAGTCATATTGTGCTGTTGTGTTGAAGTAATTATGTGTTTCAAAACTTTCACCGTCTTGAAAACGTGTATGACATTGCCAACTCCTGCCATCAAATTCACACACATGATTTATAGAATAATGTGCTGTTGGAGTTGTGACTCTAAGCCACAAGTCCAAAAGCACAGAACAGCACACACAAACATCTGGCAAGATGACACACAGGCCAAACATGTAAACTCTGCACTTTACAGATTTGTCAAACTTGTACTGCACTGTTAGCAAAAACATGCAATATCTTTGGTGGGCTTACTCAGCGATAGGGTGGGGCAGAGGGGTAACAAAACACTCACCTGGTACCCACTTAAATATCTTCATGCTTGTGTCCCCGATAGTTACCCATTTTTTCTCCCTGTCAAAAAAAAGTGGACTTTAATTCACAGTGAATCAATGAATCTTTATTTTACAACGGTGAATATATTAACACAGTCAGTGACTATGTTATTTTTCATATCTGCTGTTGCTAAAACTACGACTAAGCACAAAATATACATCCAGGGACATCAAAGCACAGTGATACAAAATATACAGTCCACTAAAAACAAACACGCATGCACGCACACACACACACGATAGAATATACACGTACATTCATGTGTCTACGTATAACTAGTTGGTTGTACATTGCTTAACGTCCTGACAGCAACAAGACTTTTGCAGGATGTGCCTGCACTGCTTGAGAAAAAAAAAAAAAGAAACAGAATATTGAATGTATGTCGCCAGCCAGTGTAATACACTAAATAAACCTAAGACCACTTAGCAACACACATCCAATATCAAGAGCTACAGGCAGCGCAGACAGTAGGGAGAGTTTAAAAAAAGGAAAATACAGGTGAATGGACCAAGGGTAGACAGAAACACATGCCCTAGAAGTAGAATAGAGTGGAAAACCCACCCTTTGGGGGGACCATGGGAACTAAAATGTAGTTAACCCCACCCAAGTCCCCCAGGGCAGACCCGGGTGGGGGCTACGTATAACTAGATATTATTTGAGTGATGTCAAGTATCTATAAAGACTTGTCTTGAAAAGTGATGTCAGAGTGGCAATAACGTGATGTGGGAGCGAGTTCCAAAATGTCAAAGTGGATTTAAATAAATCTATTCGGGATTTTGGAACAATATAAAGACCCCTCATATTCCCATAGCCGAAATCTGATTTTTTAAAAAGATCTATTAGATATTCTGGAGCACTATGATTCCACACTTTAAATATCAGTACCCCTTTGTTAAATTCCAAAGTGATTTTGAAGGGGTAGGAATCCAGCTTTATTGGGTTTTTCCTCGGTTGTCAAGTGTGGGTCACTGCAACAATCCCACACTGTCGATGCATAGTTTATTTGTGACATGATGTGTGCATTACTGAACAATTTTTGGGTTTCACTATCTGTGTAATACTTTAATTTCGATAACACAGACATTTCTAGAGACCGTTTTACATACATTGTCAATGTGCATCTGCTACCTCAGCTGATTATCAACAGTGCTTAAAGGAGCACATCCAACCTTTTTTTTAAGGCTTCAATTCGCAAAACTTTTTTACTGGGATTCAGTATATATACCCATTTAGACAGTGACCACCCTATTGTCCCACCAAACGCTTTCTTTCGTCAGTTAAAAGTGAAAAGAGGCCCACCGGAATCTTTCCTAGGATCCCAAGAAAGATTGCTTGTGATAGGCGATGGTAGCTGGTTGGTTGGTTAGTTCGGGTTTAACGTCCACAGCACCGAGGTGATCATGGACGGCCCTGACGGGCGGGTTATGGGGGACAGGGAATTCTATTGCCTATGGAGTACGACCTGAACACTGATCAACTCAGGCGCACTCCAACTGTGCCACTCTGATTTACCAGGACCTTTCGGCAACAGACATTGCTATTGATGGTAGCTGATGTCACAACTATTCTATACAACCTTAGGTCATCTGCATAATTATAATCTAACCAATCAGAGACAAGATGGCGTACGAAACAGCGAAGAAAAAAAGAAAGTATCCAGTCACGCCGACATTGACAGACTTGGTAATTGCGGAAGAAAAGAAAGAGGACGAGAGACAAGATACCCCTAAGTAGAACTGACATCAGACAAGGGAATATGGACATGTGGCAATGCATAAAGCAAGGGCTTGGCTTGACCACCCACCCGGAATTTGTCACTTTCCTGCTGAATCAGTACATAATCTACGGTCTTTGTCGAGCTTCCTATAGTTCTGTGAGTGCTAGTGATTTTCAGATTTCATGATCGTTAGTAGAATTTATCTCTTACTGATTTTGCAAGATTGTAAACCTGTTTTATCATATAGTTACGAGCTAGTTAACACATTTTATGCTGCAGAGATCTGAAAACTACCGCGCGTGTCAAAGTTGCACGTTGCTGGTCGTAACATGTTTTTGTCTGTGCCGGCTCTCATTCACTCGATTCAGAGAAGTAGTGTTTCTGCTGCGAGGGTGCATTTCAAGTGTCGTTTCTAATGATGCTTTACGTAGACCTCGATGTGCGAGACATGAAATTGACTGCAGTGCAGAAAGTCGGTATAAATACTGATGTTCTGTTTCAATGATGAAAGATGGTGCGTGTTTTCGAGGTGTAAAGGATCAAAGGGCAAACTAGGCACCATGGTCGCACGCTCGCTTTGCGAGCGCAAAACATGTCACGCCAGCAGTGCACTACTGTACGCACGATCATTACTAGTAAATACTAGCAGGTCGAGCAGAACCCTCATTGTGATTTTGACAGCATAGCAAGTTTGGAAGGTTTATTCTACTTTCTCGTGAAAAATTACGTCAAAGGGATGCCAGAGAACATCAGTAAACGTGTACACTGATAGTCAGCCAGGTTCTGCATTGTGACACAGCCTCATAAATATGCATATTAATTCAAAACAAGGCCAATGCAGATGATAAATTTGTGTCTTGGATAGAAAAATAATATGTACCCTCAAAATGATGAATTTCCACATTTGACATTGTATTTACACCATAAAGCTCTAAGATAGTACACAAAGGACCCATACACATACTGTCAGAAGTATCTGTTGCAGACAGGTTTCTGACTGTGTTGAGATGCTTGATCCTGGGGAATATAACTTTAAAGACTGTACCGTATGTGCATCAGAATTCACCTAACAAATAAATATGATCACTAACAAATAAATTGAAAATTTAAATCGTGATGATACTGACCTATAAAACGAAACATCAAAAAGTGTGTTCGCAAGTAAGCTCCGAGTCAAAGTGACAGTGACTAAGTGACAACCTCATACAATGCAAAAGTGTTCATCTAATCTTTGCACAGCGGATCACAAACATGAAAAACTGAACACACCTTGTAGCTCTATGAATTGGAAATAAAATCGTTAAACTTATTGACAAACTTTGAAACAAATCAATTTCAGTGCTTGTATATCATACTATTTTTACTTTGAAAAATCACAAGGGTTTTCCGCAAGATGTTGCAAGCTTATACAACTAATATCATCCAGCTGTGATACTGACACAACGCCATAAGCCTCGTTACATCCTGAGGATGAAATTATCAGTTTTGTAGATGTTCCTTTTAGGTTTGCATCACTGGTCTGGAGACCTGCGATCAACCATGATAGTTCACGGGTGGTTTCAGAATTACTTGGCATCTATAGGCGCCAAGCTATTCGGACACAAACCTTGTACTAGCATGGTTGATCCACACACCCTTAAAACATGTCAGGCCTTATGGGATAACCTGACACAGAAGTGCATGTACCCGCAATCTCTGAGGCAGACGAACACACAACTGTATCCGTGCCAGTCACCTGCGGCTAAACTTTCAATGTCACGCCCGTAACTGAAGTGCGCTGAGTAACACATGTAAATTTGCTGCACAGTCTCAAGTTATGTCTGTGCAACGCACCCTTAATGACCCTTTGAGCAGTACGCTAGAGACTACACAACACGCTGCCTAAAAATAACCGGCGCGGCAGCGTATCAGTAATGTACACAGTCCAATTCTCAAGTGGGGTTTTCCCATCGTTTGAAATGGATGCTAGCACAGTGCCAAAAATAGCGACAACGAGAGGGGACTGGAAGAGGGGAAATACCCTGATTATGGTGGCTCGACTACGTATGCCTACCACCTGTAAGACAAGAGATTCTCATGTGTCTCCGTATTTGCAGAAGCTCACGAGAATCTATGACTACTGCTGCTTGACTGAGATCGATCCAGTTAATGCACTCCTCTGTGCTGGATGAGGAAGGAACTGGGTTTTAAATCGGTTGTCGCAGTGAAATCGGGAGGGGAGGGGGGGGGGGGGGGAAGGGGGCTTGCTTAGAAAAAGTCAGAGGCGGCGTGGGAGGGTGAATGGGAAGGGATGGGGGGTGTGCAGCTGTACTTGAAAACTGAGGAAGATCAGCTGATCGCACACAAACTGAGAATGTGCACAGGCATGTGTGGTCTAACACACTGGCTGTCTCCCTCGACTGTTGCGTTGATTTGCACAGCAGTCGAGGGAGCCAAATATGCAGTGTTGGAAGAACAAATGAAACACAGTCAACTTTGGATTATATCGCCAGGGAACCCATATTCATTGTTATTATCCGACGTTTGTTACAAGCAAAGTAATTTGTACAGAACTGATGTTGTTGGGACCTCTTATATTTCCAACAACAGTTAATTTATTTTTGCCATCAGAAACGGAAATAAAAGAAAAATAATAATTATAATATTTTAAAGAAAAAGATTTCCTTGTCAATAATACTTATTTCCATTGATAATATTAAATGAAAATTATGTCAGTTACATAGTAGGACACTTTAAAACTGCTGTTATTTTAAGAAGTACCCAACGGAGAAAGAAACACGCTTAGAAAAGACGGGTACAACACAATTTATTAATATTTCGGGTAAATACCCTTTGTCAAAATAGACAAACAAACAAACATAGAGATTAGCCGCTACTTATCTTCAATGGCAGAAGGAATGTGGCAAGAGTTGCCACATTCCTTCTGCCATTGAAGATAAGTAGCGGCTAATCTCTATGTTTGTTTGTTTGTCTATTTTGACAAAGGGTATTTACCCGAAATATTAATAAATTGTGTTGTACCCGTCTTTTCTAAGCGTGTTTCTTTCTCCGTTGGGTACTTCTTTGCATATTACACGCTTGGCAGTCACCTTTTTGGTCTGGATTGATTTGCTGTTATTTTTCCCATGCAACAGGTTGTAAATAAACTCCCTGCACTAACACAGTAACAGTACAGCAGCATGTTTTCATATTGGTCACTACTGTAAAAGAACCAGATGCAATAGAATTTTATTCATGGTATTTGCCTGTCAGTCAACCCAGAAAAACAGTTTAACGTGACGCTCCTGTGACATGTGAAATACACATGCACCAGTTTAGACTTTCTCCTGACTTTGCAAATGCAGTCAAGCATGACACATGTACCCGTTATGTTTAGTCATTAAACACACGGCCAGCTCTATCTGCCTCCTCGGGTCCTTTACTGTAGGTGTTCTTGGTAAGCCCTCAGTTTTTACAACAACAAAAGTAGCCATGCTATGGCACAGCACTAAGCCAAACGTACACTTCACCAAAATAGAGAATGTTTTTTACTCTTAAACTCACAGAACTAAATGATTTTCATTCTGTAGAATGGAAGTCCTTTACAAATTACAGTAGTTCTGTGCATTTACGAGTTCAATCATGCACAATTCTAAGTTAAAACTGTAAATTAAAATGATATAATAAAATAATATGTTAAATTTACAATTTCAAGTTACAATTTACACGAAATGTGTGCCTTCCAGCCTGATGAAAGTTGTACTACAAAGTGCTACTTCAGCATTTTTGGCATTTATCCGTAACAAGGTCAAAATAATTTTCTAACTCAATGCATACAATTTTCCAAACATAAGTTAAATGATTGCTACAGAATGTTTGTGAAATGCAAATGCATCAGGAAAAAATAAACAAAACAAAACCAGCAATCTTAACTGAAGACACCGAGTCACAGAGGAGAAACATGTAAGCAAAATAGTACATAATTTACACCGACAACAAAATAGACAACGAAAACTAGGCACCTTTTGAAGTAACACAGTTTTAAAGATGACATTTCAAGAAAAAGCAATAAGGGTGGAAAAATAAGCTAAGTCCGGCAATTATTTGATGGCATACGTGTCCAAGGAAAATCTCCAATGCACAAGAACCAGCCATTGAGAGACCAGACTGCTGGGTCGGCATGTCTGACCCAAAAACCATACACAAAAACACCACCCAAAAATCACCTTCCCTTCCCTCTCTAAACAGTACCAAGGTGTAAATAAACGCACGTGGTGCCCCTCAGGCGCTAGTACGCCTGGGAGTCAGCAGACGATCGTCTGAAACAACAGTGATGAAAACTGCGAGAACAAAAGACGCCCAAACTCGACGACCCCAGGCTCGACGAATGGAGAAAAGCAGACGAGAGACGAAGCAAGCAAAGTCAACAATACTCACCACTTCCGCACTTTGTCTATGGCATTGATCACCCTCTTAATGTCTTCTTTAGCCCGGCTGCGGGTTTCGGCTCTGACTGACCGCGACAGCATATCTAGGAAAGTTACGCTTTGTAATCAAATGCTCCGGTTATGCGTGCCGTTCCCAGCAGGCGAAAATAGACGGATTATGGCGCGAGGTCCCGGATGCTCCCTAGGCTTGGCACGAGCTGCGTGTGTGTCTCGCACTTCGATCGCGGCTTTTCAAGGGCCGCAACCTGGTTTTTCACACAAGCGAGTGACAGTGGTGTGGTCAGTGGACCCCATAGATGTTCGAGTACGTGCTGTCTCAGGGCCAGATCCAGGAGGGGGGTGCTTTGGTACAACCGCACCCCCCCCCACCCCCCACACACACACTGGCTGGCATCAAACTATAAATAAGTGTGTTTAAAATTGAGTTGTAGCGCTTTCAGTGCCGCATCTCCTACAAGTTTTTTCAGTTCCGTAAAAAAAACAAAAACACTACCGCTCACCAGCTGCACATTTGCCATGCACAAAAAACAACAACAAACAAACAAACAAACAAAAACCCAGCATCACTACTGCTGGTCAACCCCAGCGGTGGGAAAATGTCCAGTCATTGCTAAACTGGGGCCAAACTCAGTCCCTCAGCCATGCATAGAGTTTCATGTGCCTCTTCAGTCACAGGCGCTCATGAAAAGCATTACCTTTTTCTGAGCGATATGAATGGTATTGCATCCTCATACGTGGCAGTCATCTAGGTTTAAGTCTACGGTGGACACGCCAACTGTGATCAGAAAGCGATAAATCAACTGCACTGTTGAGTGTCTCCCCCGGGGTGATTGCTAATCCCCTAATCCCGCCACACGTCACTCTCTGAGCACAGTGGGTCTCCAGTCTCACACAGATTGCGTAGCTTTGTCTTTTGGGGTAGTGTCCGTAGACATGCACCAGTGCCTATCAGAGTAGATGTGGTCATTGATGCGTGTCACAACAGGGGAGGTGTGAAATGTCTTGATTTTGATCACTAACTAACCCTTAAGTAATCGTCATCCACTGTCATGCGTGATCATGACTATTTATATGATCTGAACCTGTGTTCCTCATATGGAGGAGGTTTGTGGGAGTATAGAGCAGTATCACAATTTTCACAAATGGCTGTGTTGTTCCTCAGACGGAGGAGTAATTGGTAATGTAGTGTTGTCAAACACCAGGTGTTTGCTCCTGCAGAAACTCCAGGTAGAACATTCTTTTCAATAAGAAAATTAACACCATATAAGAATCAGAAGTGCCCGATTAATCTTGTTTTGTTAGTAAGGTGGGGTGGAGGCGGGGACTGTAGATATGTAGTGCATGTAGATATGATCAGCCCATCCTTTTCAACTTGAAAAAAGTGCCAAAAGCGGTGCTGTGTCCCGAGATGAAAGAAGAAACGTTTTACCAAAAATAAAAATCGTAACCTCTGAAAAGTATGTCTAAAAAAAAAAACAACAACCAACAAACAAACAAAAAAGAAAAAAAAAAGAAAGAAAAGAAACACGTGTAGAGAGAACGGTTACAACACTATAGTACAATTTTAAAGAAAATCCCCAAAAGGAAAGCACCAAGAAAAAATAATTTCAACACAACTTATTTGTAATTGTTCTTTTTAAGCGCGTTCCTTTCTTTGTTATGAATTTATGCTCGCCTGATGGTCACTGTTTTGGTCTGGATTTCTTTTGTATGGCACAGTTTGAAAAAAGGGTGGGGGGGGGGGGGGAAGGAGGGCTGTCGGCCCCCCCCCCTCCCCCGTCGAGACACCCTCTAGATCCACCCCTGCAACCAACTACCACAAATAACCATCAAAAACAATTTTGTGACAGAGAAATTTATTTAATGGAGAAAACAAATATTTTATTCCTGAAATGTGAGTTTCTTACGAAAGAAAACTCAATTGCCTGAGAAACAATACAATATTTTAAAGCATAGCCTTGTTATTTACAGGTACTTTGAAAAAAGCCCATCCAATTTCTCGTGTCTTTATTCAGAAAAGCTTTATGTTTGTTATCTTTTATATTAACTCATTGTGCCCGAGGTACAAAATAATCACATTTTGGAGTTATCTTCTAAGGACTGCATTACAATTCAGGAGACAGATCGACATGATAGTTCAAGGGTGGTGGCAGAATAGCTTGGCGCGTATAGGCGCCAAGCTATTCTGCCACCATCCTTGAACTATCATGGTCGAGCCATATCTTGCTGTGGTGTGTCGCGGGCAGAATGAGTGAACACAAGAAAATCAATCAAAACATTCCTTTCATGCGGTGTTTTCTTAGCCATTCTGCTAAACGTAAATGCAAGTAATTTACAGAAATGATGAGAGGATTGACAACAGTCAGATCAAAGAGAACTTTAACACGGATTACTAGAAATGAGCTGAAAATATACCCCTTCTCGGTCCCTCCTATTACGTATTTCGATAAATGACGTCAATCTCACAAATTACGTAGCTCACGTAATCATAGTGTCTGTGTCTTTCATGCAGATGTGTGCGTGCTCAAAAGAAAGTTTGACTTCATCAGAGAGGATGTAAAATGGGTTACAAAATCCGTCAAAAAGCTCGGGTTTTACTCCTCTTCCTTGAGCCGAATAAAAACGGCCGGACAGAAAACGTTCATTCTTATGAATTTAGGAGGGTACTCGCCTAGGTAAACACTTTCTCTCAAAGGGGTGTATCAAAACTCTCTTCCCTAAGATATTGTTTTCGAAAAACATGGTCGTCAAAAAACACAGAAGTCTATTACTATGAAGTGTACGCTGGTCTGCGGGCTGTCCTAGACCAGCATGCTCCCGCCACTCGCCGCCGGGTGTCGCAGCATCACTCCACGCCCTGGTACCCATCTGTGGCCGCTGAACTGCGCACCTTGAAGCACGAAAGGCGTCAGGCAGAGAGGCGTTGGCTCAAGTCTGGGCTGACTGTTTATAAACAGATTCTGAATGGTTTGAAGCATAAAATCACTCGCTTGACCACCAATGCCAAGACTGCTTTCATCTGCGCAAAAGTTGCTGCAGCAAGTACTTGCAAAGAACTTTTCCGTGTGACTAATGGACTCTTGGGTAAGACCAAATCTGTTCAACTGCCCAGCACACACCCAATCCGTGACCTCCCAGAACTGTTTTCTCGCTTTTTCTGTTCCAAAGTCAGAACAATACGTGACAACATGTGATGATGCTGATACATCTTGCTCATTTGAATCTAAGTGTTTTGCTGGCACTCCTCTTGCATGCTTCAGTCCAGTGACTGAAAAGGTAGTGCTAGACACCATGAGTAAGATGTCTCTCAAAACCTGTGAGCTAGACCCTGTGCCTTCGTCCCTTCTTTTTGAATGTAAAGATGCAATTGTACCAGTTGTTACAGCTATTGTAAATGAGTCCCTCTTGCACGGCACTGTACCTACCTGTTTCAAAACTGCAATTGTTAAGCCGCTCTTAAAGAAAGCTTCACTTGATCCCAACAGTTTGAACAACTACAGACCCGTATCCAACCTACCTTTTCTTTCAAAGCTTCTGGAAAAGATAGTGCTCACGCAGCTGCTAGACCATATCAAGAATAATGGTCTGTGGCATGTGTTCCAGTCAGCATATAGGTCTGGTCATAGCACGGAGACAGCATTGCTGCGTGTTGTGAATGACCTACTTGGTGCTAGCGATGAAGATCTAATCTCTGTTCTGACTCTGCTCGATCTGAGCGCAGCGTTTGATACCATTGACCATGACATTTTACTTGCCCGCCTTCGTGATGTGTTTGGCATTCAAAGCACAGCACTGAAATTTTTCCAATCCTACTTTGTTGGTCGCTTGCAGATGGTTTCAGTGGCAGGATTTGAGTCCCACCCTGTTGAGCTGCTTTGTGGCGTTCCACAAGGGTCGGTCTTGGGGCCTGTTCTCTTTACTTTGTATACACAGCCCCTGTCGCATGTCATTGAGCGTCACTTAGTTTCTTATCATTTATATGCAGATGATACAGACTTGTACAAACACTCCCTTCGTGAACATGTCGATCAAATGGTGCAGTCTTTGGAGGCTTGTATTTGTGATGTTCAGAAGTGGACCACACAGAACAAGCTCCAGCTGAACAGTGACAAAACTGAGTCCCTCCGAATGATGTGCTCCTCTACGTGCAGTGCTGATCTACCTGAGTCAATGATGGTGGGCGAGAGTGCCATCTCCTTTTCTAGCTCGGCCCGTAACTTGGGTGTCATTTTTGACAACAGGCTGACAATGAAGGAACAAGTGAAGAAAGTTTGCCAGCTTGCCTTCATTGAACTCAGAAGGATCAGCACTGTTCGACATCTGCTGACTGTTGAAGTTACCAAAACACTTGTTACCTCCCTTGTGCTGTCCCGAATAGACTATTGCAATTCTCTTTTGTCCGGTGTTCCGCAAAATCTTCTTGACCAAATCCAGAGAGTCATGAACTGTGCTGCACGTCTGATTTTTCGTGTACCGAAACGTGAACACATTATGCCTCTACTAGCTAATTTGCACTGGCTGCCAGTTTCATACAGAATTCAGTATAAAGTCTGTGTTATTTGTTTCAACATCATCTCTAGTTCTGCCCCTCCTTACTTGTCTGATCTTGTCCAGCTGTATACACCGTCCCGCTCACTACGCTCTGCTTCAGACACTCGTGTTTTCCGTATCCCTAGACGTAATAAGGTCACTCAAGGTCATCGTGCATTTTCGTATTTTGGTCCCATTACATGGAACGCTCTCCCAGCTGATGTGCGTCACTCATCATCTCTTTCCATTTTCAAATCCAAGCTTAAAACACACCTTTTCTCTGTTGCATATACGTAAAGACCATTTTGTCTGCCGGCTCATCATGCGTGTGTGTGTGTGTGTGTGTGTGTGTGTGTGTGTGTGTGTGTGTGTGTGTGTGTGTGTGTGTGTGTGTGAGTATGTGGTGTGAGTTTTTGCCCTTGTAAATTAATGTATATTTTTGTTGTATGTGCTTGTTTGTGTATTCTGCTTCACTGTTTCATTACTGTGATTGTAAAGCGCCTAGAGCACCTTGGTGATTAGGCGCTATACAAATTACCTTTATTATTATTATTATCGAAAAAAGTCGACGTCTAGTGTCGCGGGCGACGCGCGTTTGAACAGGTATTTTCCAAGTGTCTATTTTAAGACAGGGTGTCGAGAGCACACTGGTAAAAAGAACGGCACGAGGTAGATACACAAAATGTAGTAAAACTGTTACCGCAAGGGTTTCATGTGAAAGGAAAACAGAAAATAGAAGTGGAAAACCCTTTAAATTAGAAACATTTTTTCTAATTTAAAGGGTTTTCCACCTCTATTTTTTGTTGTCCGAGGTAGATACACAGAAATCTTTTACGTAATAAAATGTTCGTCGTATGACGTATTGGCATGTAAACGTCATGTAATGTTCTAAGCATACAACGTTAAAAGAATACTTTTGTTGTACAGTGCAGGATTTTGCGTGGTGTGTCTATGTGTGCAGAGTAGGGGTGGGGGGGGGGGGGGGGCAAATGGCTGCATGAGATGACAAAAAAGGATACAATTAAGTCTTTTTTCTGCACCTGCACAGAAAGCAAACGAAAAATCCTGCTCAACGCCGCTCTCATAATTATTATAACACACAGACGAACCGTTACCGTCCATGTACCTTAAAAACACGCCGTTCCTCTTCGTCTTCGATGTTTTCCGGGGGAAAAAAATCAAGCAGCATAGAATGAAGATTGATAAAAGTTATTGGTCGCAGGGGTTTGCTACGCGGACCCTTGCAGGCCTGAGGAGAGGTCAAAGGAACCATGAGTCCCGAAGGCCGAAGGCCTGTGGGGAACAAATGACCCTTTGACCTCCCGAAGGCCTACAAGGGTCCGTGCAGCAAGCCCCTGCTACCAATAACGTATTTGTTTTCATTCCTCCACTATTTTCGTAAAAGAAATCAAGAAGACATCTTTCGACCTTGATATGTCCAGACAGGCCACACAGGGCAATTAGGTTACGCCCCCTTTTCACACACTGTTCTCTATTAACGTATCTTGCAACACAAAGCCGAACGAAGAACCTTTCTGCCAAAACAAAACATCCACGCGGAGCATATCACAGGACAAACATTTTAAGCAATGGTAATGCTTGTCACTTCTCGCTCTTCCACCGCTGGCTAGCAGTATTGTGAAAAGGAGGGCAGAATGCGTCAGTCTCAATCTCTCTGCCAGTACATAGCCTCTCCAACAACAACTTAGCCTCATGTAGTGCCTCCTCGCGGCGACTACTGAGCACCTCACAGTCTGCCCCCCCCCCCCCCACACACCCCCCCTCCCCACCCCCGACACGCGGCATACAGGCCCACCGGTGTGTGGATAGGCCCTGATGCCCGTGAACCTGACACTCAACTATCGGTAAATAGCCCCACTTCTTCTTCTTCTTCTTGTCGTTCGCAGTGGGCTATACGGTCAGACCAGCACCGGCGGTAAATGACGTCGTTTTCTCCAGGTCTTCTCGACTGCCGTAGAGTTTGGTCTGCAGTGGAGTTGGCGATGGCCACACTTCTTTTCTTTCATCGTCCAGTAGAGGCATCTCTGGAGAATATGTTCCGCTGTTTGGTCTTCCTGACCACAGGCGCAGGTTGGTGATGGCGCCAGCTTCAGCTTTCTGTTCATGTGAGCGTTCAGTCTGTTGTGGCCGGTACGCAGTTTGATCAGGACGACTTGCTGCTCTCTGGTCAATGTGTGGTAGTCGACTCTGTTTGACCTCGGCCTCATCAATGCCTTGATGATTGTCCTTTGCTCACTATAGCTGACGCTGTTTTCTTGTTGATCTTTTGTGGCTCCTTCTTTCGCCAGCTAGTCTGCCCTTTCATTTCCTGGTACCCTACAGTGGGCTGGTATCCACTGGAGAACAACTCTTCTGGTTTGTCTGACCTTCTGCAAAGCTCTGGTCAGCTGGGCGAGCTTGTCGTTCTCGAGGGCCTGAAGGACTGAAAGGGCATCGGAGAAGAAGACAACTTGGTAGCATGGGTCTGCGGAATTCTGAACCATGGAGGCGGCCTGCAAAAGTGCTTCGGTTTCTGCTTTGTAGTTTGTGCAGTGTTTGCCGGTGGCTACACTGGATGTGGCTGTATGTTCCCCAGGAAACTGGATCAAGATGCCAGCACCTCCATTGGAAACGGCATTTGTTGCTGATCCATCAGTGTAGATGTGGATCCATGCCTCCTTTGGGTACTGTTCGTCGATCAGGGCTAGGGTGAGTGCCCGTCGAACGGTGTCATCCTGACTGTCTCCTGAGGCAACAAATGGGACACTGGTGCAGATCTGGATGTCTGGTTTGTCCATTGCCCAAGGGTTTTCCTCTTCTTCTGTGATCATAGGCAGAGTGCTCTGTGGAAGAACCTCCCTGTACTGTCGAGAAAGTCGCATGTTCTCATGGACAAAGCTGCTTCTTTTGAGCCGGTTCTTGGTGAGGTTGCTCAGTCTGTGCTTCATGGGGTGGTCGAGCAAGCACTTGAGCTTCTCAGCCTGTACCATGGTTTTGGCTTCTCTCCTCTGGTTGAGAGGTTGGATTGTGGTCATATTTCCTTGATTGGAGTGGATTTCATTGCACCAGTGATGAGTCGAAGAGCCTGGTTTTGCACTCGGTCGAGGGTCTGCAGGTTCGTCTTGGCTGAGGTTAACCACGCTGTGAAGCCGTACTCGAGGTGGGGCCTGACTGTTCCCTGGTATACTGTCTTCAGTATCTTCTCGTTCGCTCCCCAGGTGGTGCCTGCCAGTTTCCTGAGTATGGCCAGCTTGCGCCGGGCCTTCGCCTCTGCCTGTGCAATGTGTGGTTTCCAGGTCTGTCGTCTGTCGAAGGTGACACCAAGATAAGTAGCTTCTTCATCCTCTCTCAGAGGGGTTCCACCAAGCTTGATGGTTCCGGCTTTCTGCTTTGGGGACAATGTGAAGAGGGTGGTGGAGGATTTCTCCTTGTTGACGGAGATGCACCAGTCATCTGCCCATGCGTTCAGCTTGTCTGCCACTAGCTGCATTCTGTAGGTGGCAGTACTTGCATGCTCCTCCTTGCACCAGATCACAAGGTCATCTGCGTATAGGGCAGCTTTGATTCCCTTGGGCATCTCAGACACTAGATCGTCGATGAAGAGAAGGAAGAGGGTGGGGGAGAGGACTCCGCCTTGCGGGACGCCATGACGAAGGAGGAATTTCTTGCTTTTGGTCTGGTCGACGCTGACTCTTGCCCTGCGGTTGAAGAGGTAGGAGCGTATCCACTGGAACATGTTACTGGACACGCCTTTTCGCAGCAGTTTGACAAGCAGCCCATCTTTCCAGACCTTGTCAAAAGCCTTCTGAAGATCAATCCAGCTTACAAAGACCAGCTTCTGCTCCTGGAAGGCATCTTCAACTTCCTGCGCCAAGTAAGTGACCTGGTCTTCGGTGCTGCGGAACTGTCGGAAGCCAGCTTGTTCAGGGGCGAGGAGGTTCCTGGATTCTAGATAACACGTGAGGCGCTCGTTCACAATTCTCTCCAAAGTCTTTACAACACAGCTGGTGAGGCTGATTGGGCGATAGCTGGTGGCCTTCTTTGGATCCTTCCCTTTCTTTAGAATGGGGATCATGATCGCTTCTCGCCAGAGTTGTGGTAGCTATCCTTCTTGCCAGCTGCTGTTGAGGACCTCAAGTAGCTTGTTTTCTGCTGCACTACCAAGGTGGGTTAGCATCTCGTTGGTGATGCCATCTGGGCCAGGAGACTTCTTCGCCTTCAACTTTTTGAGAGCTGTATGAAGCTCTTTGTGTGTAATTGGTTGATTCATGGCGTCCACTGTTGCTTGTTTGGCAGGTCTCTCTCTTTGCTCTCTTCTTGCTTCTCTCTGCTTTTCCGGGCTAACATGGACATTGCTCTCAGCTGCATAGTTTTCGGCAAATTGGTTTGCAGCATGCTTTCCTGTTAGTATCTTCCCATTTTCTTCTAAGGTGATGTTTCCTTTGCTCGTGTTCTCATCGTTCAATTGCTTGGCCAGTTTCCAGAGCTTTCTGCCATCCTTCTCAACGTTCAGGGAGCTTGTTTTCTCTTGCCAGCTCCTGCGTCTTGCCTGTAGCTTCTTCTTGAGAATTTGGCTTTGGCTTCCTGGAGGCGGGTGTTGTTTGCCTGTGATGGGTTGACTTCTGCTTCCCTTCTGGCATCTGCTAGATCATCGTCCAGTTCCTGCAGTTCATCGCTCCAGTAGGGCTTATAGTCTTTTCTAGCACCTCTGGGTATGGACTCACGCGCTGCTCTGAGGATGCTCATGTTGAGGTCCTTCACCACCATGTTGATGTCTCGACCTTCGACTCGAATGTCTTTGGTGAGTTCGCTGGTGCGGTGTCTAAAGATGAACCAGTTCGCTCTTTTGTAGTTCCACCGTGGGAAGGTTGCTTCAGCGCAGGACTCCATGCCCAAGGTCAAAAAGACTGGCCGATGGTCACTTCCTCATAGCTGTTCTCCAACCTCTCTGCTGGCTTGCTTGTGCATGTCTTCCGTGCAGAAGGCTAGGCCAGGAGTCGATGTGGTGTGCCATCTTCTGGAGTAGAACGTGGGGCAGTCAATGGGACTGTTCAACAGAATGAGACCGTTGTCGTCCTGCCAGTTCTCCACCTCTTCTCCTCTCCAATCCAAGTGGTCGTATTCCCAACTTTGTGAGTGACTGTTGAAGTCACCCACCACAATGAAGTTGGAGGCCTTAGTGGGGATCGTGTCAAGGGTGAGTGGTCTGTCGTTGGGGCAGTAGAAGTTGACCAGCTGGAAATCTGCTGTCTTCGTCTGGATCCGAATCACTTGGTACTCGGAGTTCTCCATGTGCGTATCAATCAAGTAGGCATTGATGTTGTTCTTGATCAGGGTCAGGATTCCTCCCTTGCTTCGATCTGTTCTGTCGGACCTGAAGCACTGGTAGCCTCTCTGAAGGACTTTTGGGGTGTCAGGTGCGTCTCCTGAATACAGCAGATGTTTATGTTTTTCTCATGCAGGATATGCTCCAACTCAGTCTTCTTGTTCAGAATGCTTTCTGCGTTCCAGTGCATGACCTGAAAAGGTCGCTGCTGACTGGGATTCTTCCTGGTTGTAGTGGTGCCAGTAGCTCTCCTCCCGCGTCCCCTGGCGCGATAAGACGGACGGGAGGGACCTCCAGTAGCTGAGGCTGGGTCCCTTAGAGGCATGGGACCCGACGCTGCTCCACCCTGGAGGGTCCTCTGTGGGCGAGCGCCATTGTCATGAATGATAGTTGGCCGTATAGTCATGATAGCGGGTTTGCGTGGATCCGTGGTTTATCAGAATGCGCCGTGCGGCCCGGGTCCTCCGTCTTCAGCATTCGAGGTTTCTATCGGGGTTACCTCACCCTTAGCTCCTGGTATACGACCTTCCCTGGGAACACAAGGTGGCTAGAGCTTTTTGCGGCTCTTGATCGCATGATAAACCCGTCATTGGACACATGGGGAATTTCAGTGGAGGTAGCAGTGCCACCTGCTACCCCGCCCCGTCCTGGTAAGCTCATTGCCATTTGGTCCGCGACTGCTTGCGCAGCTAACCTCCATATCTGAAGGTCGTTCCCCTATCCGCCACCCGGGGACGCGCTAGGTTGGGGATGGTCGCCCCACTGAAAATCCCACACTGGGTTAAGGAAGTTCAGCATGTCCTAGGTAAATAGCCCCACAGCAGTGGGTGCCTCGGGAGGCTAGGGGAGCAAACCCCGACAGAAAACCAACTAATGACCAACAATGGCCATCTGGTATAGTGTTAGGGAAACGACTCAGCACACCAACCCTCATGGATTATGCCTCATGTGGATATTAATCTTGCCATCTGAGGCAGAAACTCGGGAACGCTGAAGAAGAAAAAGTAATAGACTTATGAAAAACATGATTCGGCCTCGTGTTTTAGGATGGTGCACATGTTGCAGATGCGGGCAAAAACAACGTAAATTCAGTTACGGCTACGAAAATTACTGTCACGTTTTTCCGCACCGTTGCCATGTAAGAATACCCCAAATACCATTGTCATGTCAACGTCAATACATGGCACTGGACCCTTCCAATGATTTTTTTCCAGCGCACTGAATCACGTTGAGTTTGGAGATATTGCAGTAATATAGATTACTTCCTTATATTGCCAGAATGGAATAAAAGATTTGAAAACTCATACAATTTACAAATGTGATCGAGCTTTGCAAATTTATAATGGCATGTTTTAGCAACATTTCTTCTTTAAAAAAATCATACATGACACTTTTTCATAGCGGGTTGATAAGGTCTGTTTGGGCATAAGAATTTGTTAACGTAAATTACGTGAATTTACAGACAGCAGTAAAAAAAAAAAAAATTATATATATATATTTGTATAAAATTACTGTCTCTTTGATCCATACCCAGAGTCAAATGGTCCATAATAAGACTGTCCAAACAGACAAAACATTTTTGGCATTTTCATGACTTTCAAGGAGGTACCGCAAAGAAACAGGAATGTTTCTGGGCAATAAATTTGGTTCAATGTGTGTAATGGTCTGTGCACTGCAAACCAGTATCAGTCAATCAGATCATGTCTCAATATGGTGACTGCGGCAAGCAGCAGACACGCGTTTTTTCGTGTTTGTACATATTCGGTGAGAATGAGTCTTTCGCGAAATAACTAGGACGGATCACTGTGACACACAAAAAATTTGGCTTTCGCGTTTCACGACGACCCCTTCGTTCATGGGTCACGAGGATAAAGAAATTGCAATCACGAATCACGAGAACCGAAAACACGACAATCACGAATCGTGATTCAGTTTAGGGCATATCCCTTATCACCACCACTTGACTCTTCCCCCCCCCCCCCCCCTTTTCCGTTATGTATAGAACAAGAACAACATTTATTGTCGAGGGGCCCATTGGGGCCAAAGGACACAGAGGGATCGGACTTATCTATCATGTACATTACTTTTTATCATTCTTTAAGCTCGTTCAGTCCACACGGAATTTTGCACTTTTCTGTCGGCAGTAAGTCAGTTCATTGGTGTTCATCGCGCGGCGCCGTCTGTTTTCGTGCAGTCCCGTCCGTATTATTCCTGTGACCGCCGGTGAATTTCGTGTGGTCCGTGGCTCCGCCCGGTCTTGTAGCGTCTCCGACGGTCCGGGGTGTGAAAAAGAAGAGAGAGGAATACGCAGTATCAATGCTGTTTGGTCGTTACGTTTCTCTCCCTATTATTCCTGTGACCGCCGGTGAATTTCGTGTGGTCCGTGGCTCCGTCCGGTCTTGTAACGTCTCCGACGGTCCGGGGTGTGAAAAAGAAGAGAGAGGAATACGCAGTATCAATGCTGTTTGGTCGTTACGTTTCTCTCCCTATTATTCCTGTGACCGCCGGTGAATTTCGTGTGGTCCGTGGCTCCGTCCGGTCTTGTAGCGTCTCCGACGGTCCGGGGTATGAAAAAGAAGAGAGAGGAATACGTAGTATCAATGCTGTTTGGTCGTTACGTTTAGAGAAACAGTCAAATACAAACTTTGCTAGAGTGCATTGTGCATCTTTTTTTTTACTAGTAGTTGGCGGCTTGGCTTATGGCAGTCTGTACTTGTAACTAGCTGGGTTCTGAGCTGATTATATAAACTACAATCGTCTAGCATGTGAATTTCGTCCTCTACTACTCCACACGCGCGACATAGTCTATCATCCGGGGTGTGTTTGTATACCTGCCTCTTTCTACTTCTAACATGTGGGCACTTACTCGCAACTTCGTTAGGGCTTGTTTGTGTTCTCGTAGTATTTTTTTGTAAATAAGATAGCTTTGTATTCCGTATTTATCAGTTGCTTTGATATAGAATGTCAGTCTAGATGTGTTGTTCCGCTTAATTTTGTTCCAGTATCTAATGTGCTGCTCATCTAGTTTTCTATGGAGAGGTGTTTGAAGTGAAGTTCCCCTGAATGTACACTGGTACACTGGTTATCCCACACGTGGCGAAAGCCCAGTGAGCAAAGAATTTGTCTTGTAAAAGCGACCCACGGGGCGGTGGTCTCGAGCTGTTCGTGATACGCCTGTTTGAGGTAAGAGGTCATGGCTGTCAGAGTTTAGCATGTGAAGCCAAACCTATCACTTGGACCGATACTCTGAGCTCACAGGGAACTGTCCGATCTCAGCTAGGGCCGGAATATTCATAGCTTTTTTTTTGTGGATGCCTAAGATGGACTTAGCAAATTTCAGTTGGATGCACTCGTGAGGCATTTGTCCCTTCATGCAGTAATCGAAGAGGTCACTCAGGTCACTGTCCATATTATTTGCCTCTAGTGTGAAAGGGAACCATACGTCTGATGCATATGTTGCGACAGGTACCACCAGAGAGTCAAACAGTTGCATTATCGTTTTAGTATATAGGTTTTGTTTGTATAATGAGCGTTTAAGGGTACTGATGAGCGGCTTTGCTGGCTTGTCTCCCAAGGTGCTCTTGTGCTGATGTAAAGCTACCTGTGTTATTGAACATTACCCCTAGGTACTTGTATGTATCCACTGTTTCTATTAAATCGTTTCCATACCTAAATACGGTCGGTACTTTTGGTGCTGCTCGTGCGAACACGGTTATCTTTGTTTTTTGTTTTTATTGACCGTCAGGTCCCAGTCTTCACAGTATTTATGTAGTTTATTTAATTTGTTCTGCAGGCCAGCTTTTGTAGTGGGATAAATTATGTACTGACGACGTGCAAACATAGCACTGAGAGCGGAGTTGGTTCCCAGTAAACAAAAGTAAATAGGGCCGACATCGGCCCGCCCACGGCAGTGCAAGGGCCGACTGTGACCGATATCGGCCCGATGACCTCTTGCGTCCTGGGCAAAAGCTAGTATGTCCATTGTTATACAGTGAAAATCGCGCTTTTATCAAAACTGAATGTTTTTTTGCCTCCGTCAT
Source organism: Semisulcospira habei (assembly GCA_036245525.1). Classification (NCBI taxonomy): domain Eukaryota; kingdom Metazoa; phylum Mollusca; class Gastropoda; family Semisulcospiridae; genus Semisulcospira; species Semisulcospira habei. The sequence continues at coordinate 109,172,246 of BTPG01000007.1, read as the reverse complement.
AACGGCAGTGATGGAATGAGGTGGAGGAGGACTGTTTGCGGAAGAGGGACAGGAAGAAGGGTGTGTGTGTGTGAGAGCCGGGGGGGGAGGGGAGCGGGGGGGGGGGGGTGGTGGTGGTAGGGGACGGGAGGGGGTGGAGAAGGCGGAGCCCCTGCCACTGTGAAGGCCGCAGGCAGTCAGACTCAAAGCCAGGTTCACTGGCAGACAACAGCCTGTTTCGCGCTGCGGATAGAGCGCGGCGAGAGCAGCCGCCGCCATCACTGAGCCACCATACCCTGTTAAGTAGAGTGCACAGCTCGGAAAGACAGCTGAACAACCAGTAGAAGTCGGATCAACTTTGGGTTCAGTTGATTCCAGTTCACGTGAATCTGTCTGTCTGTGTGTGTGTGTGTGTGTGTGTGTGTGTGTGTGTGTGTCAGCGTGTGCCATTTTGACAAACGGCGACTACGCATTTCTTCGAAACACACGAGGAACCCGCTTATTTCAGTATTTTTCGGCCGGTGTTCCGCAGAAAGTCACAAGTTGTGGTTGACTACTGAAAAAATTCATGTTAACAGGTGCTTTATTTTGAATGAACTGTGTTTCAAGTTCCTATCGTCGCCTTTTTTCTCATGAAAAAATAAATTTATCAACGCTTCCGGAATTGAGAAACTTAACGACCAAACCACTGAGTTGAAAGGCCGGACCGGCGTAAAGTGAGTACATTTTATACTTTTTAAATATATTCCGTAGTACTTTATACTTTTAAATATATATTCCGTAATATATAAATACAAATAAATATATAAATATACATATGAGGGACCTTCCCACATATTTAACACACATAAATAAACAAAAATTGCTTAACAAACTTGACCATAAACTTGAAACTACCCTACTACATGGTGGATTTTGTTTTTGTTTTTGTTTCCTATAGCCGGAAAACGACGATTTTAGTGTGAAAACAGATCAGATAATATATTATCAGTACTTCGCTGATTTTGAGATTTGTCAGTTTTTCCCCAAAAAAATTTCCATGCACCACAGTCAGCTCTTGGTTCATTGTTGCAGTTGAAACGCTGAGAGAACTTTAACAGAGCCTAACCAAAACATTCCAATCCTTTTTTTTAAAAAAAGTAACACCCGGCGCGTCACCTGGTCCAACGCTCCCTGCATCAATAGCTGCGAAAGTGTCGTATAGCGTTGCCAGAAGGCAACGCTATACGACAATTACGCAGTTATTGATGCGGAGCGCTTCGAGTGAGCGGAACAAGTATTTTTTTCTTCTTCTTCAGCGTTCCCGAGTTTCTGCCTCAGATGTCAAGATTGGTTGTTGAGATGAAGTTCATGGTCTGCAGTAGGAAACAAGTATTTAAAGTAGTGGATAAAAGGTCCGAGGAAATTCATGAGCAGCAATTGACCAGCAGTACTGAACAAATAAAATTAATAAAAGAAAACGTAAGACAGCAATTACATTGTACAATTCAGTTTTCTTGACTAATGTATGCACCTTTGATTTTCATTATTAAATATCTTTTTTTTTTCATGGTTGTATTGCTTATGTTTATACTCGTCGAAACTCAGGAAAATCCAGTGAGTCCGTTTACACTTGCAACCCGGGTTGAACCCGGGTTGATGCGTTTACATTGCATTTCGAACCAGGGTTGAAAAGCCCACATGACGCGACAAAGCATCTCAAGTTATGAATGCATCATGGCGCCTTCCACGAGACAACGCCTTACGTAGCTTATGATGTATTGTGAATATTGCAGTTGTAGTTAGATGGTGACCGTCTTTCTTTTTATTGTAATAATTTTTTATGTTCTATTTCTTGCGGCATAGAAAGAGACGATCTCGAACAAGAGATTTATGTTACACGTACAGCAAAGTTTGGAGGGGGAAAAAAGTTTGTCTTAGCACAGGATCATGATCTTTTATGACAACGCTGTTGATTTATAGCGTTCTTACATGATCAGTTCGACCTGCAACAACTTATTTTATTATCAGAAGTGTTTGTTTTCTGCCACGGTCTCAAGTTTGCTGGAGGCGAAATTTATATAATGAACATCTGCAGCACAAACATGGATGAAAAACCGTAGATACATTACTCATGTTCACTGTTGATGTGCACAATTGATTATGAACACTGTTGTGTCAACGGCACTGAAATTTTTGCCAGTGACGTCACGTCCCCGATTTTTTTGGCAACAAACATAGTGATGACGCGGAATGGTATGCGGTTTAGATCCAACCCCGGTTCAACCCTGCTTCGAACCAGGGTTGAACTCTACCCTGCTCCAACCCGGTTTGGGTCAGGTGTAAGGCCACGGACCACAGTGGTGTTTCCGTACTGTCCAGTCTCTTAGCCTTAGTCAATCCCAGTCATCCCCTAATTGTTCAATTCCCTAAAAAGCACTACCGCCCACCAGCTGCACATTTGCCATGCACAAAATACAAAAAAAACCAAAAACAGCACATGACCCGTCTCATTTCTTGGCTATGAAACTGGTTCCTTACCAACCCCACACCCAAGCACAGCTGAAATCAGCGTGCCCCTCAAATCACTACGCCAAAGGCAACTCAACATAGGCCCACAAATGTCCACTGGATAAGCTCAGGATGGTATGAATCAAAGCACCAAACATGTCTCCTCTCAGCTAACCACAAATTTCCAGCAAATTCCCACATTCAGCCCAACTGCAAATTTTCAAACAAGGCAAAAATTATTTTTAAAAACACGGGACCTTGCACTGCCTCAACTTCCCAGTTTAAATGTATACCGTGACCTGTAAACGCTTTAACCCGGGTTGTATTCGGGTTCAACCCGGGTTGATGTGTAAGTGTAAACGGCCTCATTAAATGATAATTGACTTAGCGTCGCCAACTTTCGCTGGGAAATGCCTGTCCAACGAGGAGTTGCACAAAAGACAGTATATTATTAGACAGATCACTCCTTCATATTGGCTTACTGAAAAAGCGAGGTCAATATAAGAGTTCAGTCTCTTGGCTTACGCTTGTTACGTTGCTAATATACTGTCTTTGGTATGATCAAAGACAGTATATTAACTGTCTTTGGTTGCACTAACTTTTGTCCCTTGTATTTAAGATCTCCGTCTCCAGGAAGACTCCCCGACACCTCCCCCCAAAAAGTCGCCAGCTTCCCCGACTACATTTACGCATGCGACTGTTCTGAAACGCAACAGGCTATGCCGACCGTCATTTAAGTTGTTTTCGTGGGCGCAAAAAGAAATAAAAAACAAAAACAAAAATCAAATCCTTACTGCAAGTTGCGGCTGTCACACAACACGCTGTTAGTTTAACCCCCCCCCCCCTCCCCCACTGACTGCCGAGAAAATAAACAGAACAAGACTGAACTGCAAGAGACATAGATCCCCATGAGCATGGGCAAATCTCGAAGCTAGCCTGTTGCAGTGAGTGCACTGTCACTAACGGCGAAGCTCATATTCGTTTAGCAAAAGGCCGGCCCACAGCTGTGCGCGGGCAAAGGTAGCCCGGCGTCGGCCCGTGGTCCTTTTGCTCGGTGGGTATTTTAGGCTGGAAATGAGTCTTTCGGCACAGAGTGACAAGGCTGAGTCACAGACATCTGTGACGGATAATTTTTTAAAAAAATTTATGTATGCCCCTTTACTGACGAGCAAAAGAAATGCGACATTTTCGAAAACATCGGAAACACTCGGTATTTCCTATGATTCAGAAAATCAGTGCCGCATTTCTTTTGCTAGTCAGTATACTTGTTAATATAACCTTATGTTGTACCGTGTTTTATCCCCTTCACTGAGTGCCGAGACTACACAGCGAACACAACCCATGACTGACTGAGGCGGCTGAAGTCGACATCGTGTAAGAAAAGTGCCAAAACTGCTTTTTGACAAATTTCATCTAATGATTTCATTCACGTAATCCTGTGTTTGTTTGTTTGTTTGTGTTTTTTTGTTTTTGTTTTTTGTTGTTGTTGTTGTTGTTGTTGTTATAAGTAACAAGCATGAAAGGTGGCAGGTAAGCCAAGTACTTCAAACGTTGACGACATAAACTGAGCTCATTGTTCATTGTTGATCATACCCGGCGGGGTGCTTAGTGAGGCAGAGACGATTCATTTCAAATCCCGGCCGCCCAGTCTGCAATTTTGTGTTTGTATATTTTTGCGGCCACTAGCAGTGGAAGGTTTCGAAACCAATTTTTGCCCAATGACTGGAACAGGTCTAACTCATTGAGACGTGCTCAGTGCCTCCGGATACGCGGCAGGCTTAAGCCGCGTATCCGGAGGCGGCACGTCTCGAATGAGTTAATACTCATGCCACTTTGAATGGAATTTTGTGATTAAAAAACAAACGGGTGACTGCGTGGATAAATAGTTTCACAATAATATATAGTTAACTTCGCATATGACAAGGTCGGATATTTAACAACATTCGGATTATAATATAAGAAGTTTTTTATGGGTCCCTGTCAAAATCGTGTATATCTTTTTTTTTAAAAAAAAAGCCTTGCTTATAACAAGGTCGAATATTTTAGTAAAACTTCGGATATAACAAATTCTTGTTTGAGTCTCTGTGGCGAGATCCACTCAGTTTTGCTTATGACAAAATCTTGGTACTGGTTCAGGTGAACAGAAGGGAAACGCTCTAGACTGATGTCACACAATGTGTGTGTTTTCAGTTGACTGCATACATCTGGCTGGATGTGTTCAGGGACTGCCTATTTTGAGTAAGCACTCTGGTCAAGCTGTCAAAGTAACAGCGTGAGCAACTGTTATGTTGATAGTGAGGTTACACGAGTAAGCAAAGGGACTGAACCCTTACACGGCTTTACCTCGCTTTTTTTCCCCCAATAAACCTTACGAAGGAGTGATTTGTCTTATATTGTCTTTGATTCTACTTAGGGGTATCTTGTCTCTCTTCCTCTTTCTTCTCTTCAATTCCGAGTCTATCATTGTCGGCGCGAGTCGATGATACTTTCTTTTTTTCTTCGCTGGTTCATCCGCCATCTTGTCTCTGATTGGCCCATATATGCAGATGACATCAGGTCGTATAGAATAGTTATAACGTCAGCTACCATCGCCTATCAGAAGCAATCTTTTCACGTATCCGTCAAAAGATTCCGGTGGGCCTTTTTTTCCGCTCTAAACGGACGAAAGAAAGCATTTGGTGGGACAATAGGGTGGTCACTGTCTAAGTGGGTATGTATACTGAATCCCAGTAAAAGCTTTTTGCGAACTGAAGCCTAAGTTTACATATTTATGCTCCCGTCCAAATTGGAATTGCCCCCTCGTGGGATAAATACAGGTGTTTTTTTTTTACTTGTCTTGGCTTGATTTAGCCCCGAGGCACCAGACCAGCAGATGGATCGACCATGATAATTCAAGGGTAGTGCCGGATTAGCTTGGCGCCGTCAGGCACTACCTTTGAATTAACACGGTCGAGCCATCTCCTACAACGGGTTCATAGTAGTTAGGTGACGCCTCCAAAATATGGAGAAATTTGGAGTAAAAATGGGAAATACAGCCTCGGAGTTCAATGCGATGAATTATAATCATGGTTAAAAAAACGAAATTTAGAAAGTTTTGCACGAACTATGATATAGACGCCGGCAGTCACCACTTTTTGGTTTCGTGTACGATCATAGATGATGGCTATGTGTAGTTCTCGGAGCATGGGGTATAACACAGGCATGTGATGATCGCGCACAACTGAGTGCATCGCTCGTGAGAGCTACACGGCTGCCGTCAAAATTAACAAATTTGGGCAATCACTGAATCAAAATTTTTGTTACTGCTCCCGAGGGCGATGCCCTTTTTGACCTGGCCAGCGCCCTGCCCCTCGGAGTTTCTAGCTAGGGGTCTGCTCCCCCCTCCGCACCTCTATAGTTTGATTTTTCGATCAGTGGTGTAGAAGGTTGGGGGGGGGGGGGGGGGCGAGGGTCAGTGGGTGGGTGTCAAACTCAAAATGAAAGGAAACATTGCACAGCATTGGTAGTTCAAGGGTGGTGGCAGAATAGCTTGGCGCCTATGCGCCAAGCTATTCTGCCACCACCCTTGAACTATCATGGCCGATCTGTCTCCTGAACTGTAATCAGTGCTGGTTGGTTGGTTGTATATTGCTTAACGTCCCGACAGCAATGAACTGTAATGCAGTCCTTAGAGGATAACTTCAAAATGTAGGCATTCCGTACCTCGAGTACGATCTGTTAAACATTACATAGCATTTAATCTCTCTCTCTCTCTCTCTCTCTCTCTCTCTCTCTCTCTCTCTCTCTCTCTCTCTCTCTCTCTCTCTCTCTCTCTCTCTCTCTCTCCCTCCCCCCCCCTCCCGCCTTTGACGTTTTCTCTTTTTATCTCCACAATTATTAGTTCGGCCATGGCCGCACGCTACTCCTCTGAATAATTTCAAATTGGTCAGCTTTCACTCGACATTTTACACGTAGCTGTTCACTTTGCTATTCCCTGACACGCTGAGTTCTCGCCCAAATAAGCCAAAGGCGCCCGTCACGAAGCTGTTGATGTAATATATTGTTACGGTTTCTTCGAGTGGACCCTCGCACAACCGGTACAGGCTCACCACAGTCTTCTTTGAGTGAACTCTCGCGCAACCGGTACAGGCTCACTACAGGTTACTTCAAGTGAACCCTCGCACAACCGGTACCTGTCTCACCACAGTCTTCTTTGAGCGAACTCTCGCGCAACCGGTACAGGCTCACTACAGGTTACTTCGAGTGAACTTTCGTGCAACCGGTACAGGCTCATTTTACTTCGAGTGAACTCTCGTGCAACCGGTACGAGTTCACTAAGGTTACTTCGAGTGAACCTTCGAGCAACCGGTACAGGCTCAATAGTGGTTACTTCGAGTGAACTCTCGTGCAACCGGTACGAGTTCACTAAGGTTAATTCGAGTGAACCCTCGCGCAACCGGTACAGGCTCACTACAGGTTACTTCGAGTGAACTCTCCTGCAACCGGTACAGGCTCACTACAGTTTTCTTTGAATGAACCCTCGCGCAACCGGTACAGACTCACTACAGATTTTCTCTAGTGAACCCTTGCATAACCGGTACAGGCACACTACAGATTTCTTTAAGTGAACCCTCCTGCAATTGGTGCAGACGTACTACAGATTTCTTCGAGCGAACCCTTGCGTATCCGGTACAAGATCACTACAGGTTTCTTCGAGCGAACCATCGCGCAACCGGTACAGGCTCACTACAATTGAGCCTGTACCGGCTACGCGAGGGTTCATTCGAAGAAACCGCAATAATGTCTTATTTCAACGCGCGCATAACGGATGCCTATGGTTGCACAATTGCCCCCTAATTCACACAATCAGTCCCCAACCTGACAAACATACCATTTTGTCTTTGATAACCATCGCACTTAGTGCATCGCTACTTTAAACAACACGTACTTGCTACATTAAATAACAAATCAGATAAAACAAATGCAATAAAAAGCCTTAAAATCGCACGGCATTTGCAAGGATGCGGAAATAATATGCGACTTATTTAACAGAATAAATTCTACCCCTAGTGACTGTCCATAACCTAACAACGGGCGCGCAATATTGCTTGACGTCATCAATTTTGTCGTTCACACCTTTCAGTTTTCAGTCTTTCTCTAGCTCTTGTTAGGAACAGTTGCGTGGTTTGTGTTAAATCTTACAGGAATGTGCATCATCTATGGCCTATTTTTGTATTCGAATACTAGTACACTGTAGAAGAGCGATCAGTCTACTTTTGTTCACGGACCTTATGAGATGTCCGATGTAAGCAAATCACCGCGTCAAGCTGTCCCTCCCCCCCCCCCTCCAAAATACATAAATAATAAATAAATAAACTATAAAATAAATAAATAAATAACTTTAAAAATAAATTAATAACACAATAATTTAATTATAAATAAATTAATAAATAAGATCTTAATAAATATTTATTTTTTAAGGAGGAGCGGGTACGTCGTACAAACAGCTTCCAATGCGCAAAAGGCCATCGGGCCGACGTCGGTCTGATGGCCTTTGAGCATTGGGTTCGACAATAGGATTCTCACTGTTCACCTCGGGCATTATTTGGTGTGTGGAACCCTCGCTAAAGGTCTCGCCCATCAGACAATACCCCTCACTCATTGAACAGTTCCCCACTGGTAACCCACTGGGACCCTATTGCCCAAGCGCTACTGATATAAGCCCTTCGTTGCCATCACTTAGAATGATGTCTCCAATTTAGGCCCCCTCCCCCCCCCCCCCCCCCACTCTCCTCCCTTTGCACTTTTGTATGTGAATCCATCGGGCCGATTTATAGGGCGGTCTGACTGAGATAGCGGGCGGTCTGACTGAGATAGCGGGCGGTCTGACTGAGATAGCGAGTTTGCAGCAGCTGTCTCGCCGTAACTTTCTGTGCGCTCTGCGCGCGTAGGTAATGGTGAGGTTACGTTTACGCCGAACGACTCCCAACAACGAACGAAAGCGAAGTCACGGTATATAAACAACGTGTATTATAAGCATAGACAACACTCCAAGCATCGCCAAGACGCATAGATCCTCATGAGCCCCAATGGGGCTCATGAGGATCTATGCCTCTTGGAGATGTTTGGTGTGTTGTCTATGCTTGTGGTGGAGGCAGCTTGTTCGCCGTGACTTCGTCCCCGTTTGTTGTTGGGCGTCGTTCGCTCCCAAACGAAACTTCACCATTGTTGCCTTATCGTGGATCGAGGCCTTTACGTACAGGGATATGAAGGAGGTCAGCGGGAGACTCTGCCGTGTTTTCAATGTAACTTAAAGTATCATTACGTATAAATCTGAAGACACATTTTATCACCATTTGTGTTTCTTATGCCTTGTCGATACACCTAATGAACTTTAACAGCAGTTTGGACACGCAGCAAAACACGCGTAATCGCACTTATTTATTCTACGCCGCCGTTAGCGTGTCAATCTATTTTTAGCTGTTTCTCGCACTGATCGCGTTGTATTTCTAGACTGAACAGAGTGGAGTCATTGTCAGGTTACTTGATATAAAGACGACGTGTACTGAACTGGATTCTCCAGTGTCTACATCAACAATAACTAGGCTTGTGTGTAGCGTTTCGTAACCATCTGTTAGGCATACAGAAGTGTCTCTTTGAACAGTTACGGCGGTAGTGGGCCTTCAATGATAGGAATTAGAAATGTTGCGTTCAGCAAAGAGACGAAAATCTGAATGCAAATGCCCGCACCTGATGCTATCATGATAACTGCAAATGTCTTCCGCACCGGCCCCAAGCTGCCTCAAATTGTTCTGACGTAATTAAGAAGGACGTGCAAGCAAATTTCAACTGTCTATTTTTCATTTTCCAAGTTTCACTTGTCTAATATTTAATTTCCAACACCGTGTTTGCAACAGCATGTCACAAGAAATGGGACAGGGCTTGTGGCACAACAAACTTGAGCTCATTCAAGGCGCCCAGCATCAATAGCCGCGGAAGTGTCGCCTAGCGTTGCCGCGGGCACAGCTATTGATGCCGGACGTCTTGAATGAGTTAGTATGCATGGTTAACTTTGATTACACACTTCAGGGAGTCGATATGAGAAACTTGTCCCGATAGTGGTTCTTATGTCAAAGATGATGTCATTCTGACCGAAGTCATCACCAGTTCGTAAACTTGTGGCGATGACGTCACAATCATCATCATCATCATCATCATCAAAATACCGGTCACAGGGCCGGATCCAGGGGAGGGGGGTGCTTTTGTACTACAGCACCCCCCCCCCCCCCACACACACACACACACCTTCCTCGGCTTAATTTTTTAAAAAATCATTCACTGCCAGTCCATAGCATGGTCCGATAAGGAGGGGGGGGGGTGCTTTAATGTTATTGCAGCACCCCCTACTATAAAAATGTCAGAAGAACAGTTTCGGTTGTCGTGTTTTGATATATGCTAGACCCTGCTAATACTAGAAAAAAGAAAAGTTGAGCACCCCCCCCCCCACCCCCCTTGAAAACTGATTGATCCGGTCCTTCCGGTCATCAAATAGGCGTTTTAGCCAATTGATTTATGTAAACTGGCTCAGAGAGCCGTGAACTGAATACAACACGCACGTTTACGTGAAACACACGCATTCACTCTTAAGACAAATACACGAGATGCAGGGCAATCGAATGGTGGGATGAGCCAGCCCCGCTACTGAGGTTTCGGAAATTTTGATCGCTTGTAATTCAAATGTACAAGGTGGCCTGAAATCGATAACAAAGTGGAGCGGAAGGGGGGGGGGAGGTGGGGGGGGGGGGGGTAGGCGGGGGGAGGGAGGGGGGGGGGATTTGTATAGTCGGTTTATAGCTTGTGAAGTCGACACACCTGATAAGCAAAAAGCCCTAGGACCGAGATCAACTTTCGTCGGCGCGAGGCGCACAGCTGTGACGAGTGTCCACTGTGGAACCAGATACCTGTCCGCGTTTGTCCGATTTCGTGATATAATTATATGTACTGACACTGGGTGTACGTTGATAACGTTTAACTCTTTGGCTGTCGGCAGCGATTTTTGTCGCGATGATTCCTGCAGGAATCATCGCGACAAAAACCGCTGCCGACAGCCATAGGGTTAATACTGCCCTGTGAAGGCAAAAGACATTACCCTATGTGATCTTCTGCTAAAAGAGAAAAATTCACTGGAAAAAAAAAATGAGAGGAAGGAAAAAGGGATGCACTACTTTTCCGTAAGAACAACTAACTGCGGCAAAGATGGAGGGCGGGACAAGACTGCAAATCACTTTGTCAGTGGAGCGTGACCGACACAAACTGGGCGTACATGAATGGCCGGCGTAATGGTGGTATGTTTACATGTTAAATTACGCGCCGCTTTTTCTGCTTGCTACAAGTATCCACAAGCTGTGGTTTGTTTATAATGCGAGGGCTGGTCGACGTATTGATGGGAGTAGTGACAAGTAACACAACGTTCGATTTTCAGTCTCCTGACGGCACAGCAATGCCGCGACTGACCCAAGGTATTGGCGAGAGAGTGTTCCAACTATGCAGCTTTGTGCTGGTCTGTGATTTTGGACCTTACGGCCTGCGGCCGTAAGGTCCAAAATCACAGACCAGCACAGGTGCCCGTACCTACCCTGAATCGTAAGGTCTAAAAATCACATACTAGCGCACCAGGCCATCTCTATAAGCAACACGTCTGCACTTTTGTTTTTTCCTTAGCCGGTTAGTGAAAATACTGAAACGTTTCGTGGGAACTGAACAAACTTGTCAGTGTGTATGTGGTGTTACAGACCAATACAAGAGCTATACATGCAGATGCTGTCGTGCTTCAGGGTATGCAAGCTAGTTCAAAGGTGGTCCCAGAATAGCCGGCTTGGCGCCTGCTGGCGCCAAGCTATTCTGGGACCACCCTTGAACTCTCATCGTAGCATTAATACCACGGACCGACGTCGGGCGGCATTAGCTGGCAGTGCAAAACGGATGAAATGCAAAATAAATACGTCCCACAATTTGTGTCGCGTTGTGGTGTGTTGTGTTGTATTGTGTTATGCTTGCTGTGTTGTGTTGTGTTTGTTATGGTGCGTTGTGTTGTGTTGTGTTGTGTTTTTGTTGTGTTGTGTTGTGTTGTTTGTCATATGGTGTGGTGTCACGTCGAGTGTGTGTTGCATGAGTTGTGTTGCGTTGTGTTGTGTTGTGTTTGTTATGGTGCATTGCGTTGTGTTGTGTTGTGTTGTGTTGTTTTGTGTTGTGTTGTGTTGTTTGTCATACGGTGTGGTGTCACGTCGAGTGTGTGTTGTATGCGGAGTTGTGTTGCGTTGTGTTGTGTTGTGTTTGTTATGGTGCGTTGCGTTGTGTTGTGTTGTGCTGTTTTGCCGGTGTTGTGTTGTGTTGTTTGTCATATGGTGTGGTGTCACGTCGAGTGTGTGTTGTATGAGTTGTGTTGCGTTGTGTTGTGTTGTGTTTGTTATGGCGTGGTGTCACGTCGCGTCGTGTGCTGTTGTTGCGTTGTGTTTGTTGTGCGTTGTGTCGTGTTGTTTGTTGTGATGTGATGTGGTGTGGCGTTGCGTTGTGTTCTCTTGTTGTGTGAGAGGTGTTGTGTTTGTTGTGATGTGGTGTCGCGTCGCGTCGCGTGTTGTGTGTTGTGGTGTGGTGTGGTTTGGTGTCACGTCACGTCGCGTCGTGTTGTGTTCTGTGCTGTTGTTATGTTGTGCTGTGTCAGTTGTGGTTCTTCACAATTTTGTTTGTTTTCAGCTGTCGCGGACCATGCCGTACATCCTGCCCGCCTCCATCATACAGGAATACGTGTGTGACGTCGTCATCTTCTTGTTCAAAGTGGGGGAATCTCTGCTGGACGCCTCCGTCAGACCTTACATCATCAGTGCTGTGTGCAGCGACCTCTATCACCATGACTCCGATGATTACTGGTCACGTGATGAGGGTGGTCACATGACCCACATCGTGAACAACGCACCCAACGTCACGGATGACATATGCAGCCGACTTGCTGAACTTCCGGACGTAAGTGTTGCAGTGTTTGATTGTTCGTTGTTGCGGCTGTTTCAGCAAGAGGCATGCATCATCATGAGCCCCCGTAGTCGGCTGCGGGGGCTCATGAGGATCTATGCCTCTTGCAGTTGGGTGTGGGTGGTTTCCACCGTAGACTGTTTCCACTATAGTTTCCGCAAATTCTGAAAATCGTTAATGTCATAACTCGTGAGTTGGTCGGTCACATTCATTTCCTGGGGCTTCCGCACAACGATTGGCCGCAAACATCATCGCTGGTTTACCGGTCTGTGACTTTCGTGACCTTCCGGCTGCACGCAATAAAGTTCAGAATCAAACATCGGCACACGTACATGCCGCTTTGGGAAATGTTGAATAAACCGCTGTCGAGTTTCACTGCCATGATGGATTTGGTGCATGCGCAGCCGGCGCGCTACTCCGAAAATTGCGAGTAAACAAACGACTGCACGATGTGTGACCTAGGAACTCTGCCGATCTCCAGACTACATCTCTAGAGCCCTGAAGCACTACTAAAAAGCCATACCGCCAACAGCCGTGCTCAGTAATAGCCACGACCTTTACTTGCAATGCTATTTTTAATGGACATGGACTTCCAGCTCTCGCTAATTTCGTCCAGGGCGGGAGGGGGGGCGGGGGGGGGGCGGGGGGTCCGGGGTGGGGTGGGGTGGGGGGTTGGGTGGGAGTTTTACGTTCTGTCTGTTCGCCGCTGATGTCCGCGCATCGCTTTTGTCTCGCCCTTCGTCATGGCCGTCCCTGCCTTGGGAGTTGGGGGGGGGGGGGGGCTGGGTGGTTGGGGGGGGGGGGGAGAGCTGGTACTCCCGCGTTGGTTCGTTGGAGGTGTCTGGCTCCTGTTTCCTCCTTTGTGTTCACAGTCCAAGGCCCGGCTCTTTTTTGGTCCACACCCTACCTTTACTTGGCCAGGCCAATGGTATTTAAGAACGCGATCACCTGGTTTTCGTTCACTCCGAGACTCCACTGGCCACCACCACCACCACCCCACCTACCCAGACCCTACAACTAGCCACGGTCCTACACACACCCGCCACCACCACTACAAGACCTGCTTCAGTGGCTGGAGTACTACACCTCACCAGCCTGGCAGCTCCGTCCGCCACAGCCACTGAGGCGAAACTAGGCGACGGTCACCCGGCCTCATCACCCGCCTCCACCCGGCCCCTGGCGACTACACCTGCCAATGCTGCGAACGGGGCAACGGACAGAGAGACGCCCCCCCCCCACCTCCCTCCCCCCCCCCTCCCTCGACTCACCCCTCCTAGGGTGAAGTCAGCGATAGCTGGAAGCCCTGTCCCTTTAAAAGAAACGAACCGAACCTTTTTCGTTCAACAACAACAACAACAACAAAAACACTCATAAAAACACGGAAAAGTAAAGGTTGTGTACAGGACCAACCTCAAACCATAAAAATCCCCAAACTAAAAAGCAAACTGAGGCCTTGGACTGGGACTCACGTGGAGTAAGAGCAGAACAACGCGGTAGGGGAGGCCTTGCCCCTTCCCGGGGCGCTCTACTCTGAGGCGCGGTCAGATATGATGATTAAATGTAAGCCAAAAGATGCGCAAGCAACAACGACAGACAGAAAGATAAGCCCCCTCCCCCCCCCCCCCCCCCCCCAAACGCCCCCAGGACGAAATCAGCGAGAGTTGGAAGTCCTTTCCCTGTAAAAATCGCAATCGCAATCGTTTTCATTCACAATCCGGCTTAGAAAAGCGGCGCGGAACTCCGCAGCGGTTCATTGTCTTATGTCATGTACTAGATGGGCTCCCATTGGAAGTAAACCCCGGGAGCGCCTCCTTAGCCAGAGAACTAACCAGAGCGTTCTAAACTCAGTGAGCGGAAGCTAAACGGGCCGCGTCCGCCGCAGTCGGCCCGCGCACGACTGTGCGCGGGCCGACTGAGGCCGACATCGGCCCGATGACCTTTTTTTTGTTGTTGTTTTTTTTTTGCATATTTGAAACGCTTCAGAACGAGTGTTTTATATGGGGCCAACATGAACTGAATCATCAGGTTACCTGGGCTAAGTTTGGTTTGATTTGGTAAAGAGTGTATGAGATCCACGCCAATTGAAAAGATGGAAGAGACAACAGGCATCCCACCCCTGCGCATGAGAAGAGATTGCAAAGCCTTGATACAGTTCACAAAGGTTAAGTCTTCCAAAGACCATCCTATGAATGTCAGGATGAAACAGCCAACCTCAGGGAGACTGAAAAGATCAAGCTTTGTGAAGGAGACGAGAGCTGTGAAGAGAAAACACCAGGCAAAGCTCCCTGCGCAGGTAGAGGCTCTGAATCCTACTAGTGACCTTCCACCCTGGGAAAGTAAGCCCGAAAACATCACCATCTCTTCCACGGTACCCTACATCACCACCAAAGATGAACACAGCACTGTGAGCAAGAAAGCCCTGACACTGGCCATGCTCGAAGAAAAGTATCCCCAGGAGGCATGGATACGGGCATACACCGATGGATCAGCCACAGATGCAGTTCAGAATGAAGGGGCTGGGCCTTACATTCAGTACCCAAACGGAAAATGGCAGGCAGAGGCAATACCAACAGGCCTTCACTGCACAAATTACAGAGCTGAGGTGGAAGCCCTGGTCCATGCTGCAAACACCCTTAGTGACACTGCAGACCCTGATGCCCAGATTGTCTTCCTGACTGATGCCATGTCTGTCCTTGAGGCAGGAACAGCAAGCAAACTGCCATGTCTACAAGAGGCACTGCAAAACATCAAGTGCACCAGACTGGTGCAACAGTGGATCCCTTCACACTGTGGCATCTACGGCAATGAAGAAGCTGAGAGAATGGCAAAAGTGGGCGCAGAGAAAGAACAAGACGAAAATGGAGTCAGCTTCACAGAGATGAAGACCATCATTAAGTCTGTGTACAGACCACCACAACGGCCCCTAGACAGTTACCATCAGCTGTCCAGACAAGAGCAGGTGACCATCTTCCGTCTGAGGACCGGGCACAACCGACTCAATTTCCACCTGCACAGACGCTTCCACCTCGTGCCATCTCCCCTGTGCCCTTGTGGAGAAGCAGAGCAGACCACAGAGCACATCCTCCAGGACTGTGGGAACCACCAGTTGCTGAGGGAGGAGATATGGCCGAAGCCCGCCACCCTACAAGAGAAACTGTACGGGCCTGTGGAGGCGCCACAGAAGACCACAGATTTCATTTTGAGAGCCAAACTCCAAGTGTGACGGCGTTCGAGAAGAAGAAGATTTGGTAAAGAGGAATAAATACTACAAACTCTGAAAAACAAAAAAATTAGTGGGGTAGAGTGTTAGGGATATCTGTGGTGCGGGTGGGGGGGGGGGGGGCAAGGGACTGTGAAAAACAGCCTTCCCACCACCACTAGCTCCACGATCCATACATAAATAATAAATAAAATAAGAAGAAAATTTTGCGGCGTTATTGACGACTTCTTATATAAAGATATGATAAAAGGCTTTGTCCTACTACAGGTTGGAGCAGTTGACACCGTTTTCATTCGTTAAAACTATTCATTCATTCATTCATTCATTTACTTATTACTGAAGTCTGCCATCTGTTTATGATTTCATTTTCAGATTGAAAATGAGGTACAGCAGCGTGCCGCGGGAGTCCTGGTGGCACACAGGGTCCTGGTCAACATCCCTGCTGTCATCCTTGGTCTGTTCTGCGGAGCATGGAGCGACCTCAGGGGACGTAAGCTGCCTATGATGGCGCCGAGTGCTGGTTCCTGCCTGGCGGTCATCCTCTACCTGGCCAGCACCCAGGCAATGCAGGTCAAAGTCCCGCTGCTCTTGGTAGGGGCGGCAATCCAGGGAATCTTCGGCAAAACACCTGTGATGACCATGGCTGTGAACAGGTGAGGGCACATGTCAGGGATTGTCCGTGTTCACAGATGTTGCAAGAATGACGTCCACAGTGGTTGTCTCTACTCGATTCGCTGCCGCTGAGGCAGCAAATCGAGTAGAGACAACCAGTGTGGATGACGTCAAGCACGGGTCAATTTAAATATTGATTCGATGGCCCCATTCTCTCTCGAACATGAAGGACGCCTCTACCGACTTGCCCGTCGGTTGTGGGGAAGGACTTACCATTCGCTGCCGAGGAAAAACATTCATTGACCACCTCCCAACCGCAAGAGGGTACGGAGCCAAATGAGCCCCCGCAGTTGCGGGGGCTCATGATGATCTATGCCTCTTGCTAAAGCCACTTTGACGGTTATGGATCTTTGACGTTGAATGTACAAGGATTAAAAAAAAAAACAACACAATCTGCATCCACTTTAATTAAACGCGTGCATTTGAATTTGTAACGCTTTCCAAACTACTTGTATATGTTAAATTTCCTGATTGGCTCATCATTTACATTATTTTTTTCTGATTGGTCTGCCTCAGTCACGTGTCAGATACCAGCAACACGGAGCAGCGCACGAGGCGTCTGGGTCGGATCCTGGCCAGTAGTTTCCTGGGTATGTTCGTGGGCTCCCTCCTCGCCGGGATATTGCAGGATCTCTCCAGCCTCCTCACCACGTTGTGTGTCGTCAGCGCAAGTCACGCGATCTGCGTCGTCACGGTCCTGGCCGTCGTCACGGAAACTGTGTCAGACTTCGGGGATGAGAAGGTCATGCTGAGGCCAGATAACGCCGGGGTCAAGGTCAAGGCCACGAAGGACGACGAGGCGGAAGAAGACAAGGGGAAGAAGAAGAAGGGTCACGGGTTGTTCAGCTGGCGCGGGTTCAAGGACTCCATCATGACGGTGGTGATGAAGAGGGAGGGAAACAAGAGGGCGGTGATCGTGATCGCCATTGTGGGGCTGACCCTCAATATGGGGCTCAAGGTGAGGGGGACAAGGGATTTATCATGTATATTCTTATGTATAAACTCCGCGCAGATCTAAGTTGTTTGTTTGTTTGTTGTTGTTTTTACCGCGGCATCTTATTCCTGGCTGTCGGCATGTCAGCATGCCAGCGCTGCATGTTTACCCGATGGTCAGCTGTCGGTTGTTGCGCCTTTAAACAATCACGACCTCCACACACGTCACCACACACTGGTTGTCTCCCTCGATTCGCTACCGCTGGCGGTAGCGAATCGAGGGAGACAACTAATGTGTTATATATGTAAGACATTATATAAAAGACCCACGGTTATCAGGAACTCTTTACCTGTAGACATTAGACAGTCTTTTTCATTTACTGCCGTCAAGACCCAACTGTTCGATACCCCAATGCAGCTTAGCTCTTCATAATTATGCACCTGTGTGCGTGCGTGTGTGTGTGTGTGTGTGTTTGTTTGTGTGTGTGTGTGTGTGTGTGTGCGTGTGTACGTGTACGTGTGTGTGTGTGTGTGTGTGTGTGTGTGTGTGTGTGTGTGTGTGTGTGTGTGTGTGTGTGTGTGTGTGTGTGTGTGTGTGTGTGTGTGTGTGAAGTGACTGTATTGTAGAACTCTGTCATACTAAACTGTTTCTCTGGCTTCATGATTGCCCATCCCCCCCCCCCCCCTTGATTTGTAAAGCGCTTAGAGTTTATTTTAGGATGAGCGGTATATAAATAGTCATTATTATTATTATTATTATTATTATTATTATTATTATTATTATTATTATCTCCCTCAGGTAGGAGACCAAGATGTGACCGTGTTGTTCGTTCAGCAACCCCCTCTGTCGTGGCCGGAGTCACGCTACGGGTATCTCATCGCTGTGGACTACGCTACCATGGGAATCAGTCTCCTCTTCCTCTTGCCAGTGCTCTCGGACGTGCTCCAAATGTCCGACCTCTCCATAGTCATGCTGGGAGTGGCGTGCAAGTTACTCAGGTCAGTTGATGATGATGATGTCGACTTGTAACTCATTGTGCCCGAGGTACGAAATACCCACATTTTGGAGTTATCCTATGAAGACTGCATTACAATTCAGAAGAGAAATCGACCATGATAGTTTAAGGGTGGTGGCAGAATAGCTTGGCGCCTATAGGCGGGGGGGGGGGGGGGGGGGGGGGGGGCAGGGTGATTGGTAGGGCACAGGATACTTTGGACGCACTGTACAACGGACGGATTACGAACAAACTGGCTGACATTCTTGATGACCAGACACATCCACTTAGATATGAATTTGACAGCAGACGTATCGAACGAAGTGGCAGACTTCGAGTACCCAAAAGTAGTACATCACGTTATGCCAACTCTTTTGTCCCTCAGGCTGTTACCCTCTTCAACAGTAATATCAGTAGATAGTGTCTGTCAACATTCTTTAGTTCTTTACTTCTAGCCTTTTCAGTAGTTCACTGCAACATTGCTGACACCAGAAGCACAGGGGGAATCCACCATAAGTGTTTCTGATGCCAAGAGTGTTACACAGGTAACAACAATACGTCTGTTACAGTTCATCTCTTTAATTGAGCGTTATGGGTTATTTAATTATTTCAATGCGTGAACGATGATGCCATATGTTGTGTGGGCAGACAACGAATTTCTCCATGAGAGATTAATAAATACGTATTATTGTATTGTATTGTATTGTGTTGCGTTGCGTTGCGTTGCATTGCATTGTATTGTATTGTATTGTATATGAGCCCGAGTACCTTACGGTGAGGTAATAAAAGACAGGTCTCACCCAGGTATGCGTCCTGCCGTTCTGGTTCCGAAGCCTGTTAACATCGAGCATGGGGCCAGTTGCATGAGCGAGCTTAGTCCTGCACCAGCCACTAAGCAAGGTGCGCCGCTATGGCGGCGCACCTTGCTTAGTGGCTGGTGCAGGACTAAGCTCGCTCATGCAACTGGTCCATGAAGTCAAAATGTGTGAAGCACTCGGGGGCGTTTCGGTCGGTATTCGTAGTTAGTAACTACAGGCTCCGATTTACTCATCAGGAAACAGGCCTAACATTCTCAATGCATTCCTTGGTGTATTTCCTCTGTGTCGCATTTCATCTCTTACATCAAGACATAGGCCTAGTCATTGTTGTCGGTGTGGTCCATGCATGTATCTGTGGCTCCTGACGAGGCAAGACAGGACACAGCGCCGCGAACTGAACCCAACACACACGCTCGCGTGACACGCACGCATTCACTCTAAAGACAAGCACGCACAAAACACACAAAGGACATTCGCGTGGTGCAAAGGGTCAGCTCAGCTCCTGGGACTTCGGAAATTTGGATCCGCTTGTATTTTAAATTTAAAGTGGCCTGAAACCGGTACCAAAGTGGAGGGGAAGGAAGAGCGGGAGTACCCGGAGAAAGAACCGCCCCGGGTCTATGAGTAGGCATACGTACCCAGAGGATTTCCACTGCATCTTGAGCGCCGGACCGGAAGGAACTCTCGTGCGTACGAAGGAGAAGAAGAGCAAACAAGTTTCATTTCACGACATTCAAACTTCGTAATTTAAGTTGCCCGTATTGTCCAGCATTATTGTCAGACATACTAAGAACGTTTATGAAGGAGACATTGCGAACTATAAACCCTCATGCCTGGCGTAGGTCGCTTTTAAGCACCACAATCACGCAGATAAAGTTTCATCGCTCGCCGATACTGCGATATAATACCGTGATTGACCTGTGTCCTTTTCCCCGCCAGGTCGGTATGGGCGGGCTTCTGTACAGAAACGTGGATGGTGTTTACCTCAGTCGTGTCAGGGGCACTGGGTGGAATGCTGATACCTGGCCTCCGCTCTGTCCTCAGTAAAACCGTGCATGAAGGAGAGGTAAGTTGCCCTTGGACTGTCCGTAGCGGTTTTTGTCGCAACGATTCCTGCAGGATGTCAGAGTGTTGTTACTCCTGCAGGAATCATTGCGACAGAAACCGCCACTGACAGCAAAAGCGGTAATAATAATATACACTACGCGCCAATAAAAACAAGACACAGAGTCAACGCTAGTTTTTTTTTTTTTTTTAAATGACGTATGATGCTTATGAGACTTCAGATTAACTGTTTTAACCCATTCGTGCCAAATAAGCCGCGCATCCGGATGCGACTGGCCGCGAATGAGTTAAACCTTTATAATTCTCCAACCCTTTAAACCGCTTTATTTGTTGTTATTGGCTTTTGGACATACGACGCATGGGACTCGAGTACCGCCAATTCCTCAATTACAAGATCCGAATTTTAGCTTATGACATCCTGTTGTAGCCCATACCGTGCCTTTCCGTCGGATTTTTCAAACTCTTATCACACTGTTAGAAACATCAGTTACTTGGCAATATTCACTGCAAAATGCATTGAATTTCCTTGGAAAATGGAACCTGTATGGCATCTACCCCACAAAACACAGGAGACACTAAAGAGAGTCTTTAGCAGATGTCTCGAGATCACACAAACTTTGCAAAAACCAGGTTCTTTCAGTGCAAATGATATCCTTTTGTCTGTAAATTGCAGAAAGAATGAGTTTCGACCGAAATTTGATTGTTTTTATTGACAATTACACACACCTACCCCCAAACCTGGAAATTCAGGATGAAGGACTAACTTGTTTCTGTGTTTGCTGCTACGTGAAAACCCACTTATGACTTTTCTTGCTGACTGTCTTGTGCAACATGACTTAACCTTCTTTATCCTGTGCTTTTGGTATCAGAGATTTGCACTTCAGTGCCACTGGTACTGGTATGGGGCGTCAAATGCACAAGTCTGAAAGAAATCACTCGTGTGCGTCAGTACGTTGAAAAGTGGATGAGCAGAGGTGCAAAAGAGTGTTTAGGTATTCATGAGACATTCTCTTAATTTTGCTCGCACACAATAACCTTCAGAATTTGTCCTTTGCAAATCTGAGATGATTTTTAAAAAAATCTGTTTTCAAACTTTACTTTCAAAATTTTAACATTTGGCACCTAATACCCACTACTGAACCATCCCTTTTTACATGTGCCAGGCAAATCATGAAATTATCACGCAATATACACTATCCTGTATCAGTCACAGCTACCAAAACAGCAGGAATCGCTTCGTATTAGCAAGACGGCCATGTACACAAACACAGAAACCACACATTTCCAATCTCCATATTCCATACCGGTGGAGTAATAAAGAAACATAGTGGCGTGGTCTGAGTTCACATTTACATTTACATTCTCATCACTTTCGGCCAGTTGCTGTTATGTTTTATTTGTGTTGGCTCTTCGGACATTCTTGATATTTTTGTGATGCTTCTGATGGGAAAAGATGACGATGGTGCTGTGGGAGGGTTGTGTATTGATTTGTGGTAACAAAATAGCCAGCTACTGTTTATGAGGCAGGAAAAACACAATTAGCACAATTAGTCTAGTGCCGTGATGACATGTCTGACCCAACATACAGCTCCAGTCAAAATAACCATGTTCAATGACTGTATTTCGAAGAGAATATCTCCTTGAGTCACTTAGGCAGTCATCTGCAACCCTGCTCAAGCATGTTTAGAAGATAACGACACGCGCGATTTAAAAAAAAAAAAGTTGTGTATTTGGCGCCCCATACCAGTACTTTCAGCCGTGTGCAATATTTCCATACCAGAGCATAACGAGAAAACAGTCTGCGTCAGTCTTTACAAGAAAATAAGCAGACAGAGTCATTAGTGGGTTTACACTTGGCAGCAAAAACAGAAACGAGCTTGTCCTTTCATGGTGCATTATGCGTCTGGGGGTGGTGTTTGTAATTGTCAATACTAAAAATCATCAATTTCGGTCGAAACCCAAAATTATTTTCGAAGTTTACAGACAACAGGATCCCACTTGCAGTGAAGGGAACTGACTTTTTCAATCTTTGTTTTCTGTGCGAGACATCTGCTACATACCCTCTTGTTACATGTGATTTGGGGGTTGATATCTTCTACTGGCCGTACAGATACCATCCTCTAAAGAAACTCAATGAATGTTTCGGTGAATAATGTCAAATAACTTATGTTTGTGACAGTGTTTGAAAATTCTGAAAGAAACGCACGGCATCTCTGTCGTGGGCTACAGCAGATTGTTTTCATCCCTACATCACACGTCCAATCTCTTTAGTACAAACCGTACCATGTGATCGGGATACAAAAACCCTTGTAGCAACTAATGGCCGACTTTTTGTAGTCCTCTTTCTGACGCGTCTTGGATGCCATTTTTTTTTTCTTTAAAAGATCACCAAAACGTTCTAAAGTACAAAGTTACTTTGTGTTGTTCGAGACAACAGGCACACTACTGGAGACGGCAACGTCATGAAAGATTTTAAATTACGTCATAAGTTTATTATGTATAAATGTATATTCCTTTGTCGCCAGTCATGTCTTTCCTGATCCAGGTCGGAAGATTTCTTCTTGATTTTTTTTTTTAACGAAAGCATTGGAGGAATGAAAACAAATACGTCATTGGTAGCAGAGGTTTGCTGCACGAAGCCTTGTAGACCTTCGGGAGGTCAAAAGAACCATTGCACCCCTCAGGCCTTCAACGTTTTGAATAATAATTAATTCATTTTTGCAAGTTTTGGAGCCATTATATACTCCCATCAGTCAGCCCTGGAAGAGGCTGTGTGGAAGAAAACAGTCAGCCCTAGACGAGGTTGATGAGTGAAGTGAAACGTCAAATTCGTCACTGTGTACACGGCGTCGGGGGACTACTTAGTAGCGATGCCATGACTTGAAGCTTATTGTGACGTTATTTTGCTGCTCGTGCTATTCTTCTTCTTCAGAATTTTTGTCGCTACACAGAGCGTACTAATGAGGGGAAGCGCCGTGTGTCCGTCTTTATGTGTGTGCGCTTATCAGAGGTTGGGTTATGGAGGAGAAAAATGGATCAGAAGAAGATAAGCTTAAAAATATTAACAACTCTGAATGTTCCTCAAAGAAAAACGCATGTGAATTCCAAACAATACGGTAGACTTTGGGATAACATCCTTATCTTGTTTTTATTGCCGAGTAGTGAAAAGTAATGAGACCTCATTGGAATTAGTATTTCCGATGAGTACAATGACATCGCATTTTTTGGTGCTTGCAGGATATAATAGATTTTCTTCCCGACAAAAGTCATGTTTTGTCACGATAGACGGACTAAATACCCGAAGCGCAAAAGGCGCCAACGGCGGCCGACGTAGGCTCGATAGCCTTTGCGCACTGGGTATGTGCTAATCTGTGTTTTGGGGCCTTATAATCGATAGCCGTGAAGTCCAAAATCACAGGCCAGCACACAGTTACATATACAATAGGTGATTTATTTAGGAGTAACACATTCACATTTAATAATAATAATAATAATAATAATAATAATAATAATAATAATAATAATAATAATAATACCCTTATTATATAGGCGCCTTTTCTCAATTTTTGTGCGAATCGACTCAAAGCGCCGCGAACTGAAACCCAACACGCACATTCACGTAACAGACACGGATTTACGCCATTTAAGACAAACACAGTACAAGACAGACGAAGGGCCAGTTCAGCTACTGAAGTTACAGAGATTTTTGATCGCTTGTATTTGAAATATGTAAAGTGGCCTGAAACCGGTACCAAAGTGAGGGGAGTGGGAGGATGGGGGGGTGGGGGGTGGAAGAACCGGAGTACCCGGAGAAAGAACCCCCGACGGTCCGCCCGAATTAACGGTGACACTTACCAGAGGAGAAAAGTCCGACGCCGGGACCCGTTTTCGAACCTCGCACCTTTGGCATTGGTGGCAGGCGCCTTAACCACTGCGCCACAGACCGCCCCAACAGGATGGGTGGGTAGGGGGGGGGGGGTGTTTGGGGGTGGGGTGGGGGTGGGGGTGGGGTTGGGGGGGTGTTGGGGGGGGGGGTGTTGGGGGGGGGGGGGGGCTACAAACTATATGCACGTTCCTTGAACAGCTGGATATCTTTGACGTTGATGATTTTACGCCCGTCCACTGGCATTAACTCATTGTACCCCAAGACCGAAATCCCAAAATTTGCCGTTGTTCTCTGAAGACTGCTTTGCAGTGCAGGACACAGATCGACCATGATAGTTCAATAGTGATGCCAGAATAGCTTGGCGCCCATAGGCGCCAAGCTATTTTGGCCTTGGCGCCCATAGGCGCCAAGCTATTTTGGCATCACCCTTGAACTATCATGGTCGATCCATATCTTGCTGTGGTGTGTCTGGGGTAGAATGAGATAAAGGGCTAATACGTCCTGGTTGGGTTTTTTTTTCCCCCACAGGTGGGCAAGCTTTTTTCCATTCTGGCCTCTATGGAAACTTTAGCCAAGCTGGTCGGCTCGAGCGTGTTCACGGGAATCTACGCCCTGACAGTCCACGAAATGACGGCCGCTACCTACCTTCTAGAAGCCGCCGTCTATCTGATCTTACTGGCTCTAATGCTGTGGCTCGGGCAAATGCTAAGAGAGGACGGGGCTTACGGTCTCCTGCTAAACTTCGCCAGGCCCTATTTTTCGCTGGAGACCACAGAAAATGGCGTGAAACCACTATCTGGAGTGACGGGAAAGAGTGTGATACCGAAGATTTGTACAGAAACGTCGGACGGGTCTGGGAGTGCCAGTGAACAGGACGAGAGACATCTATTTCCTATGGGAGCCTCCACACCTTAGGAGCTGGTGTTTGTGTGCGTGTATTGTTAGTAAACAAAACAAACAAACTCACTAACAACGTTTGTTACGTTGTTAGTGAGTTTTTGTTTGTTGTGTACGCTGTTAGTAAGTTTTTTTAATTTTTTTTATTATGGTTGTGTTTTTTTTAAATAGGATTTTCTATTTTTTGTATATTTTTTTTTAGATACGTTGTTAGCAAATTTGTTCGCTTTGTAATTGTACTTGTTAGTAAGTGTGTTTTGAAACTTTTTTTCATTTAAAAAGAAATGTTATTAGCCGTAAGTTTATTTGTTTCGTAATTTGTTTTTAGTTTGTTACGTTGTTAGTAAATTTGTTTGTGTTGAAGGTTTTTATTTTTCAGTTTGTTACATTTTTAGGAAGTTGTGTTGTTGTTGTTTTTTTTGTTGTTGCGTTGTTGATACATTGTTGCAATTGTTTTTCAGTTTTTTGCGTTGTTAGTAAATTGGTTTTGTTTGTTAGCTTGTTCGACTGTTCGGAAATATGAAATACGTTAGTTGGCGCTATAGAAAATAACACTTCCACCCACACATTTGAGAATGGTCTCCTACTGGAAAACGCGGGAACTGAATAGACTGACATGATCGCCAAAGGCCATTAGGATAGCGCTTGATTCATCATATGAGTACTGACGAGCAAAGGAAATGAGGCATCATTAGAATCGTCGGAAACACTGAAGTGCTTCCGATGATTCCAATGACGCTGCATTTCTTTCGCTCGTCAGTATATTTAGTTTAGCACTGTAACTCATTTAACTCCGCGGGCACCTTTCACAAAATTTGGAGGTGTTACCTAGCGACTATGAACCAGCTGCAGGAGATGGATCGACCATCATAATTCACCGGTAGTGCCAGATGAGCATGGCGCCTTCAGGCGCCATGCTCATCTGGCACTACCCGTGAATTATCATGGGCAATCCATCTCATGTTGCAGGGCGTTAGGTTTGCTTGTCTGATTGTTGTGTACTTTACAAATTCGTCATTGCTGGTCTGTGAGTTTGGACCCGTCGACTCTTAGCCGCAACGTCCAAAATCACAGACCAGCGTACGCTTTATGGGTTAGTGTAGCAACAGGAGAGTGAGAGAGAACGTGTATTATCAACAGCAATAACACGTGTAACATATTGGTCATTATTTCATGTGATATACATGCTGACAGATTAAATAAAATGAATGAAACTGTTATTTACCAACGGATAAAGTAATTGGCAGGTGGACCATTTTTCGTAAAAATAATACTGCAAACAGGGACGGGAAAAAAAATACATCGAGATAAAAAAAAAAACCACAAAAAACCAAAACAACAACAACAACAACAACAAAAACCAAAAACAGCAACAACATCGAGAGAGAGAGAGAGAGAGAGAGAGAGAGAGAGAGAGAGAGAGAGAGAGAGAGAGAGAGAGAGAGAGAGAGAGAGAGAGAGAGAGAGAGAGATGATGATGATGATGATGAAACTTTATTTATCAACGGTAAAAAGTTTTGACAGAAACAAATCGTCATTTTACAAACTTGCCGTTGCTAACATGTACAACATAAAATAGATTAAAAGATAATAATAATAATAATAATAATAATAAAGAATTATATTTACACATATTATTTCATGCAACAATAACATTAAAAAAAATATATATTAAAAAAATTACACAAAATAACAATAACACTCAACATTCATCTTATACCATGCACACACACACACACACACACACACACACACACACACACACACACCACACACACACACACACACACACACACACAATATATATATATAGATAAATGCATATATTACATGAAAGCATTAACCATCAGGGTTTGTTTAAATGCCCAGTGTTGTTATGTTTGGCTCATCAGGTAATCGAAAAGTTTTGTTTTAAAGATTCCAAGCGAGACTATAGTCTTCAAATGTGCAGGAATAGTGTTCCATACAAACGGTCCAGAAAAGGATAAACTAGTTTTAAAGAGGTCAATTCTAGGCAGAGGTAGGGGTAAATTATTGTTCCTTGAGGTCCGTTCGCGTTCTTGCTGTGGCACAAATTTGGTGGTTAGATACTGCGGTGTCATGTTATTTAATATCTTGTGCATGAGGATGCATTTGTTGAAATTAAGTTGTTGACGCAGGCCGAGAATGTTTAGATGTCTAAATTTGTCTATGGTAGGAATGGGCCGCTTATCTATCATTTTGACAGCTCTTTTATATATAGAGTTTAACCTGTTCATGTGAACATCACTACAACCGTCCCACACTATGGAGACATAATCAACGTGAGACTTGATATGGGCATGAAAAAACAGTTTACGAGTATGTGTATCCGTTACTTGTCTAAGCTGGGACAACAGGAAAGTGTTTTTAGCAATGGTTTTACAGACTGTATTTATATGCGTCTCCCAACATAATTGTTCGTCAACGTGTATTCCCAAGAATTTACGCTCTGTGACTTGTTCTATCGGTTTAGCGTTCAGTTGTAAATGTAACGGCTGTGGTCGGCGTTGGTGTTTTTTGTCGTGTAGTGATAAAAATACTCTTTGTTTTTCCTGGATGAAGAACCATATGATTCTCTCTACACCAGTCGGAAACCTCGCTGAGACTACTTTGTAAGCTAATGTTAATGTCAGCTGTTTTTTTTACCCGAAACATGGAGGCTCGTATCGTCCGCAAACAGGTTGCAATTAACATCAGTGTTAGTAATATGCAAAGGCAAATCATTAATGAATATTATAAATAGAAGAGGTCCCAAGATCGACCCCTGGGGTCACCGTAGTTAACTTGTCCTTGTTTAGAGTATTTTCCATGGGTTTTCCTTTTGTTTTCTGTCTTTTAGGTATGATCTAAAGAATGCTATGGCAGTTTCACTTATAAGGTATGCTGCTAGCTTCTTTAAGAGAATGTCATGGTCGACAAGATCAAATGCTTTTTGTAGGTCTATGAAAACAGCTCCAGTCATCAGGTTCTTATTTATTGATTCCAGCCAGCTGTCTACAATGTGTGCCAGTGCTGACTGACATGAGTGTTTCGGTCTAAAGCCGGACTGATGAATATTTATGAAATTGCCCTTTTCTAGAAAATCGAGGAGGTGTTTTTTGTTTTTGTATGTGTTTTTCAAGGGGCTTTGACAGGGCCGACAAAAGTAAGATAGGACGGTAGTTAGAGAGAGAGACTAGAGAGAGAGAGAGAGAGAGAGAGAGAGAGAGAGAGAGAGAGAGAGAGAGAGAGAGAGAGAGAGAGAGAGAGAGATATGCTGATGATGACGATGACTTTTTTTTTAAATTCAGGATAAAGCTATTAGGCAACTCAATGCCTGTCTTACAAGCTGTCCTGTAAACAAAACAGAACACAACAAAAAACAAAATTAACGAACACAATAGGTGAATTATTAAGAAAAAATTGCAATGGAGAATTTGTAACTGCCACAGATGCAAAATGCAAGGGAAATAAATTAATAAATGAGTACATAGCATTAATATTATACAATCTAACTGTCATAGAATCAGCAGCATCAACAGAGAGTGAGAACAATGGACAATGAACCTTTATTTTACAACGGTAAAATCATTTGGTCACAAAACCAATTTTCAAACTTGCCGTTGCTACAACTAAACTACGAATTACTCAAAATATATCAAAAATGGCAGGTGCGCGTATATTCTAAAAAACGCACACATGAACCCTACACGAATTCCAAAAGAAAGATAAAATGAAAAAAAAAAAGCTTTTCAGCATTACTGTTAGCATGCTTACAGAAGAATATAACAATACTTTCGAGTTCACAGGAAAAAAGAAATCCGTATTCCCAGACATTATCCATGTCACTTAGACACGGACATTTCATCAAAGGCTCGCACGCACGTATGCACGCACACACACGCACGCATAGTGCACGCATTTGGACACACGCATACGTACGCACCCAAACAAACATGTTGACGATAATGAAGTATAAATAGATATAAAAAAAGAAAAAAGAAACGTATAAAAGGAAGTACAGTGATACATGCCAGCATAATGAAGTAACTATTAAACATACAACAAAAGTAACTGGAATTTAAAAAAAAAAAACAGTATTATCCGGTATAATTATATATCCGGAGGGGAGGGGGGCGGAGGGCGGAGGGGGGGGGGGTTGGGCAATCATCAACTTTATTATTCCTCATGCATGCTCTTGCATGATCACACATGTACAGGACCATTTGTCTTCCCGCCTCAATAGCAAGCAGCACTCACACAATCATTGCTCTGCCTGCGGTGACGGCAAGACACATCACACAGACCTTAACATACAAAATGAATTTATTCTCTGTTTAACCCACTCAGCCCTGACGCTCTACAGTAGGAGATGGGTCGACCATGATAATTCAAGGGTAGTGTCAGATTAGCTTGGCGCCTGTCGGCGCCAAGCTAATCTGGCACTGCTCTTGAATTATCATAGTCGATCCATCTCCTGCAATTGGTGCATAGTCATTACATGACGCCTCCAAAATTTGTGAAATACGGCCGTCGGGATGAATGAGTTAAACATGAACACGTAGAGAAGAGTGCTTCAACAAAGTGTTCAGCACCAGAGTTCACAGATTATAACAAAGAAAACCGCAACAGAATTACAGAAATAATTACTTCTACACAAATTCTGCTTACGTTATCACATAATCTGTTTCCAAAAAGGGTCTAATGTACCACGGCTTCATAATACATAGCCCGACTAGTGTAACAATAAAACACCAATGCCACCCTGTATCTTTTCAGCAATGTATGGTAGTCACACACAATTACTAATTTCACTCATCTCAGTAAAACGCCCTCAATTTTCGCATTTCAACACTGTATGAATTGATCTCAAATACTGCCGAACGTCATCCTGAGCAAATGGTCCCGCTTGGGCCAACATCAGCCTCACCTGACCCACACAGCTGTGTGCAGACCATTCAGCTACACTACAGTGTTGGGTCTTTCAGTAGGACCTTTAGCTCATTGTTGCTGTGTGCTAACCGACTAACCCCCTCACTGTCAAGAAACGCGAACAAGATCCAACTGCAAGAGACATACATCCTCATGAGCCCCCGCAGTCGCGGGGGCTCATGAGGATCTATGTCTCTTGCTGAGGCCAATTTGTAACCATTTTCTTTACACAGTTTTGTGGCTTTAGGCTGTTGAATGAACAACGCCTTCAGAAACATAGGATGCGTCCAGTGCCAGAGAATGGACCAAGGATCTGGATCTAGGATGTAACGTATTGCTAGGCCTTTAGGGTGAATTTGCCCCAGGACCTTCTGCCACATATTGGCACACTGGTTGTCTGCCTCGAGTTTACTACCGCTAGTAAGCCTTAGCGAATCGATGGAGAGAAACCGTGTGAACTATTGGCAAGCCCCACTGCGAGTCAAACAAGTAGGACACTACGGGTGGGCGAAAGATTATTGGGCTGATGTCAGCCTGAGCTGACCTCTTGCTCGCCATGGTGGTGAGTGGTGGGCCAACTAAGGCATACAATGGCCCGAAGATTTTCTGATAACCCACTCAGCCCGAACACACTGCAAAGAGATATCGACTGACCATGATAGTTCAAGGATGGTGCCAGAATAGCTTGGCGCAATTAGACGCCAAGCTATTCTGACACCACCCTTGAACTACCATGGTCGAACTGAATCCTAATGTCGTCTTTAGAGAATAACTTTTGACCCTAGTGCTCAACCTGTTAAAGGCCCACTACAGCCGTAACTGTTCAGATATACACTTCTGTAACAAATGGTTACGAAACGCTACCCACAGGTTTAGTTATGGTTCATTTAGACACAGGACAATCCAGTTCAGCACACGTTGTCTTTATATCAAGTAAACCCGACAATGACTCCACTCCGTTCTAGAAATACGACGCTTTCAGTGCGAGAAACAGCTAAAAAATAGACTGACACGCTAACAGCCGTTGCTTTCAGTAGGACCTTTAGCTCATTGTTGCTGTGTGCTAACCGACTAACCCCCTCACTGTCAAGAAACGCGCAGAATAACTAAGTGCGATTACGCGTGTGCTTTTGCTGTGTGTCCAAACTGTTGTTTAAGATCATTAAATTAGGTGTGTCGACAAGGCATAACAAACACTACTGGTGCTGAAATGTGTCTTCAGATTTATACGTAATAGAGTGAGTCGAACAGGTTAGGGTATCACCCCACTGATGGACGAGTCCTCCACACAAAGGACATGTGTCTAGCGCCAGGATCCGCCTTCTGATTGCTAGCCAGACAGTAGTAACTCTTTTGTTACTAATGATGTAGTAATGACGCACGGACTAATGCTAAACCCTGATCTGTAAGCACTCATTTATAGCTTTGTAGTTTGTGAACTCATTGTGAATTCAACGCCAAGGAACGCCAACCATTCTCATGAGCCAAGGAACATAGATACACACGTGTGCCAGCAAGAGGCATAGATCCTCATGAACCCCTGCAGCAGCTGGGGTACACGAGGGTCTACGCCTCTTGCAGATGGTAATGTTCACAATTTGTCCCGAGCCAGCGTAGTACAGGTTTTGACCGTTAAAAACGCTTTGCGGGTCACCGCGAACCAGAACCCATTAAAACTGAGCGCAGGGTTTGACTCAGTGTAACCGGCCACATCCATTGCCAATAGCTGGAAATAAATGGGCCACGATAGCTGAGCTAGGAACGATGCGTGTCCACGCTTAATGTAGCATGATAGACAAAAATAAAAGTATAAACTTTCAGAGATTCAGAGACACAAAAATGTATCATTTTAGCAAGCTCTGCTGAGCCCTGGAGGGACCACATGCACAAACAGGCGGAAAAATTGGTCCTCCATGGCTCTGTAGAGCGGAATATAACTTTTTCATCGTCTGTGATACGTTTATTTTTTCATCTTCTTGTAACCGTAAGGAAATGTATTGAGGAGACCATGCGGTCGTTCTGAGCACGTTCAAGAAAAATGGAAGAAGACACGTTCAAGGGAAGCAATTTATCCAATAAAAACCCCGAACCCCTTGATTTATATGTGAACCTTGACATCCCGTTTGCATCAAACCACCACAGGCCTGAAATTAAACTCATTAGACCGTTATTCACTGGGAGAGGTCGCTTGTCACACGTGCAAATGGCCGAGCAGATTTCCCAGAAGATTGCAAAGAACTAAACAGGCATTATCTGTCCAGGATGACTCCATATTGGAGTAAAAACTCAGGCCCATGATATTGTGTGCTGGTGTGTGACTTTGTTCCCAACGCCTCTATTTTGAGCTCTAGAATGGACTGGGTGAATTACAAGTTTCACAGAGCACTTCCTTTTGGCAAAACTTGTTCAACCTCTTGCAAAAAAACCTCTTTAATGCCCATCAATAGAAGAGCCACTAACTGGGAATCCGGTCCCCAGTTGTCTGAGTGAGATTATATCTTGTGCAAGGCATTACGCAAGGTGCTCCGCTATAGCGGAGCATCATGCGTAATGGCTTGCAAAGGATTTAAGCTCAGTCACCCATGCAACTAACCCCAGGTCCCTAGCGATGGACAAGCATACACAGATCTATGAAACTTGAATTGCTGTGCCTCGCCTAGTTCCTTTCTGACAATTTCAGGCATAGACTTTTGTAAGCCCATACAGCACCAGGAGCACTGAACAAATATTTGCCTCTTGATATACCATTAATATGCTCCATTTGCATCACTGTACCACGGGCAGAAGAGGTCAGCAGGATTTTAAAGCGGTGACTTTCAAAATGTTGCCAGTTGGCTTTGCTAGACACATAGAAAAACATAGACTTACTAAGCCCCTTATAGCAATGATCATAAGCAAATATGCTTTTTGTTAGAGCAAATACAGGCTCCTTTGCGTCCATTTAACACAGGTGGAGGAGGTGTTCAAGATTTAAAGTTGTGTTTGTGAAGACGTCATCCAGTATGCTTTGCTAGACCGAATCTCGCTTGGCACTGAGAAATTATTCGAGGATTTTCTGTCGATCTTCACAGCACCAAAAATAAAAGGACGGGGTTCGCCCATTGATCTAGACCTCTTTCACTTCAAAAGACAACCGCGGAAGATGATTCGCACGTGACAGCTCAATGGTAGTGCTGATTAGGCCTTAGGCCAAGCTAAGTAGGCACTGTCCTTCAGCTGCCATGATTGAGACACTCCGAATCTTGAACGTGGAGCTCAGCAGAATATCAAATAAAAATGTGCATAAGTCTGGCTCTGGAAGCGGATATATCTGAGCCTTTCACAGACCCCATTTGGACCGCCATTCAAGCTTCTCATTTCTCTGAGTGCGTCACTTCCGGAGCAAGAGACACGGCCAATATGCTAGAAAGGCTTTTGCACGGGCCTTCTGATTGGTTGATTACAGCAGCTGTCTAGATCGAAAGTGAGGAAAATGGAAGATTCAAGTATGAGGTCGTCTGCTCAGTGGAGTGTGTTAATGCTAATACCTAACTAAATATCCGGACCAAAAACTTGAACACCAAGAGCGTAAAATAGGATAAAAAGGAAGGAGACGAACGAGAAGAAAGCAAAGATGAATTCTAGAAAAAAAATCAGCAATTATTTTGTTGTTGAAGACACCTTCAAGTCAGACTTGCCATATTTCAAGATTGCGATTTTGTTTAACCCATTCAGCACTGACGCACTACACCAGGAGATGGGTCGACCATGATAATTCAAGGCTAGTGCCAGAGTAGCTTGGCGCCTGTCGTCGCCAAGCTAATATGGCATTGCCCTTGAATTATCATAGTCGATCCATCTCCTGCAACTGGTGCATAGTCATTAGATGACGCCTCCAAAATTTGGGAAATACGGCCGTTGGGCTGAATGATTACAGTTCTTAGTTTATTTTGTTTCCACAATATTAGCACACAAATTCAGGCTTGTAATCTGTTTGAAAAAAAAAGAAGTCTGGAAAAGCAAAGAATACATCCACGCGTTCTGCTCCCATCCCAGTACACAATCCATCTCCGTGGCAACCCCAAATTTATGCACACTCCTCCTCATCACCCCGTTCCCCACCCAGCTCAGGTCCTTATTCATACACACATTTCGCTAGAATTCATGCAGATGAGTTTTGAGATCATTCATTTCGTTGACCGCGTGAGATTATGTTGCAAATACAAAACATATCTTATAGTTAGTATGTCATCCACATTCTGCATCGGGTGAGGGAGACAGATCGACCGTGGTAGCTCAACCAAGTGTCTGATTAGCTTGGCGCCTGTAAAGGCGCCAAGCTAATCAGGCACTACCTTGAGCCATCCCGGTTGAATCAATAACGCGTGACACGTTTGTGGATGAGTCAATATTTTACTGTGAAACCAGATGGCGCTGGAAGTGAGAGGGTTAATACAAGCAGCTATTCATGGAAAAGCAAAGACTGGCTCTGGCGGCGGGCAAAGGGTTAAAGCGAAATCCTTGTCAACGCCACAACCATTCACGGCTCAATGATAGAGGTCCCAAGCCGATGTTGACAGAACACATACAGTTCCTACTATGATTACGGGCAAAACATCGCAATGTCTGGTCTAGTCACTGAGATTCGTTGATGACACTACGTCAGTGAGAGCAATGGATGTATACTGACGAGCAAAAGAAAAGCGACGTTTTTGGAATCATCGGAAATACTTTAGTGTTTCCGATGATTCCCACAATGTCGCATCTCTTTTGCTCGTCAGTAC
Organism: Semisulcospira habei; assembly: GCA_036245525.1. Taxonomy (NCBI): domain Eukaryota; kingdom Metazoa; phylum Mollusca; class Gastropoda; family Semisulcospiridae; genus Semisulcospira; species Semisulcospira habei. The sequence goes on along the minus strand of BTPG01000007.1, from coordinate 109,137,591 downwards.
ACCAGCGTAATTTTGACGTCACCCAGCCGTGCAGACGCATGACCACGCGGATGGACAGCTGCAAGCAATCGAACGGCATTCCTGAGCAAATCACTGTGAACCCTACCGTCACAGCCGAGTAAAGAACAAGTGGTCTGCTGCATCTTGTATTGAAGAATGAAAAAGTGAATTTCAAATTATTCTTGCGTCAGCCAGCGCCTGCAGATGTTACTAACGAAAAAATAATCTGTGTGGGTGTATCTGGCGATGATGTATTGCTACCCGAACAAAAGTGTACATAATAATGGTTCCCACGATGTGTATATGTAGATATATTCCTACGCATTTAAGCTGACAAAAAAATCTTGACACGAAAGTAATTTTTCCCCTTTATTTATTTATTTATTTATTTAATTATTATTATTATTATTATTATTATTATTATTATTATTATTATTATTATTATTATTATTATTATTTTATAGTTTAGCTGATCAGAAAGGTCTTTTTATTTGTTGAAATCTAAGATAAGCCGAAGGACATGAAAAAGACTATAGTCGGGGTACATGTGTTGTATTTTCACTGCTGGGACAAATATTGGGATATTCGTGTCTTTTCGCAGCCTCCAATTTGAAAATATCCCAACTATTCAACAACTCAAACTGGAATCAAAAGGGAAAGATAGGGACTAAAAATAAACGCCAACGCACTGAGATCGCATTAATTTGCAGTTACGTTCGAAGTTTGGCCCGGACTGCTGCAAGCGGTTCTAAGCTGGGGCCTATTATAATAATTCTCCATGAATATTCACACGTGACCAAGACTGCCTGACGTCCGCTGACGTAATCGATATTGGCGACACAACGCACAAGATATAGACTTTCATTCCGAGCTCCGAAGACGTTTTACATTTAAAAAAAAAACACAGACACAAATTGCCGACGAAATTCAGCAAGAGGCAGAGATCCTCATGAGGCCCTGCTGTGCAGGGCCTCATGGTGATCTATGCTTCTTGCACCTGAGAAAAGCAGTCGCTATTTGGCGACAGAGCGAGAAAGGGTGGACAACGTTTTGAGCCATGATAAAATACTCCGAGAAACACAGACTAAACTGCTGATCGTTGTAAGAGGCATAGATTCTCATGGGCCCCAGCATCCTGCAGGGGCGCATGAGAATCTATGCCTTTTGCAGTTGTGAAACATGATGGCCGTCCGCTGACTTTCCAGGATTGGCCAGGACTTGCGTTTAGATCTCGTGATCAAATGTCTAGAACTAAGGGCTCCTTGATCTCTCAATCAGAGCGGGTGGCTTAGAAGTTTGCATTCGGGATGTTGATATGTTTCCACCCAGTTTTGGGATGTCAAAACACACACAC
>BTPG01000007.1:109109339-109136217 GCA_036245525.1 Semisulcospira habei | reverse complement strand
TATAGGGTGCGATACTTAGGAATCAAACATCCGGATTTGTTTTACAAGAACAGCAACGTTATGCATGTAATCACCCTCATCTTGTAGTCTGATCCATGCTCGACGTCTCTGCTTGGTCCCTTTTTTCATCGACAAAATTTTAGCAACGTCAGCCTCATCTGCATGGACATCTTGTAAGTGCGTGCTCATTTTCAAGACAAGCTTGCCACACAATTTGCATGCATGTTTCTTGTCCCATTTGTACTTTCCTTTCCCTCTCTGCGACACGTGCACACCCGTTTCTTCTGTAAGTGCTCTTTCCCCACTCTTTCCAGCATCATGTTCCTCCTGCCTATCCACATTCTCATTGCCACCCCACCTAACGCACACTGCACCTTGCTGGTACTAGCGTCACCAACACCTGGCCACGCCCCAAACCTGCCACTTTGATGAAATCTAACATAGTCGATACAATACTGTCTATGTCCGAGATCCCAGCAATTGATGCTGACACACCCTCTGAATCCGTGTGAGCTCGAGCCAGGAACAAACTCCTCGTCATCACTTGCCCTCGTATTGCGATGCGCTGGCACTGCTCTCAGTCTCGGGTCCATCCCAGGCGCCATTTGCCAACTGGAGAAAGAAAGAAAGAAAAGATTAAAACCAAAGCTGCCTTAGAAACAGAAACAGCCCAATTTTGTGTTTAAAGGGGCCTTGCACAAGAATAAAAAGAGTAATCCCCGTGTATGACCGATTTACATATGTGTGACCTCGGTGACGAGGGCTGGCTTCTGCAGCAGTCAAAATCCACGTTTTCTGAAAATGCAAGCAGTTTTCACACATTTGTCAACCCTGCGTGACCCTTTTTGAGAGAGGTCACTCAAATTGGCATGTTTAAAAAGGTCTTGCCACAAAGTATCCTTGGGCCAAGCTTGAAGAATGTGGCTTGAATAGTCTCCCCGAGAAAATGCCACCGTTAACTCATTTCTACCCCCAGACACACCACAGCAGGATAACAGGGGGTGGGATTCTAGTAAGAAAGAAAACGCGGAAAATCAAACGACATTGGTGGGGGGTGGGGGGTGGGGGTGGGTGGTGGGGGGTGGGGTGGGGTGGGGGTGGGGGGGTGGTGGTTTCATGTCATGTCCTTCATTTTCAGCGGCCGAAAAATTCAAACGAGCAGGGGGGAGGGGGGGGGGGAGGGGGGTGATAGGCACGCGTGTCCACACGTTCGCCAAAGTATCCAAAAACCGACACGGGGGAGCGAGACCAAACACATACACCCGAAAATGGACTTTGTTATGACACTCCCTGATCTGCAGTATAAAAAATGGAATGTGCGTACCAGTTTATGTTCAGAAGATGCACACTAAACGGCACTCTGTCTTGGACAAATATCCTTTTTCTCACCGCCATTTTCCACTGCGACCTAAAGCTACCGGAAGTGTCGGGCGATAGTGAACCAAACTACATACAAATCCAACCCATTTGAGATTTTTTTTGCCATTTAAGAAGATTTTTTTTTTTTCTCTCGTCTTTTTTGTTGTTATTAGACGCGGAAAATAAATATGCTTCAGCGGAATTGTGAAAGAATTTCCACGGAAATCCGCGGAAACGCGGAAGAATCCCACCCCTGGGATAAAGGATCGACCATGATAGTTCAAAGGTGATGCCAGAACAGGCTTGGCGCCTACGGGCGCCAAGCTATTCTGGCATCACCCTTGAACTATCATGGTCGATCTGTGTCTCTGCGCTGCAATGCGGTCTTGAGAGGACAGGGGCAAAATTATAAGGATTTTGGTGTTTGGGGTAGAATGAGTTAAAGTTTTACCATGGACGACGGAGAACGGAACGGACGACCAGTGGCCCAGAACATAAACTCACTTTTGCTTCGCACGCCACACGCCAGCCAATAAAATGAAGATGATCATAGAATCACTTTACTTACCAGTTTGTAATTGGGAGCATTCCGCTGCCGTCCATGCACCCCCTCCTACCAGGAACGCACCCTCTGTGGCAGAGGCTGGGGGGGCCATGATTCTGCAGCATAGATCCCGATGGGGTTTGGACATCCTGCTGCCATCCGGCGCTGGGTGTGTGCCAGAAAGTCCTGAGCCGGTGTGACCAAAATGGTGTTGCTGAGAACATGTCCAATACAACCATGTAAACCAACTGACATTTTTGAATCAGATTGATTGTACATTGCTTAACGTCCCGACAGCCACTAGGCTTTCTCAGGACGTGCCTGCACTGCTTGTGAGAAAAAAAAAACCCACCTAAACAGAACATTGCCATGTATGTCGCCTGCCGGTCAAAATACGTTAACACTCATTCTACCTCCAACACCAAAATCCTTAAATTTTTGCCCCTGTCCTCTCAAGACTTGCATTGCAGTGCAGGGCACAGATCGACCATGATAGTTCAAGGGAGATGCCAGAATAGCTTGGCGCCCGTAGGCGCCAAGCTATACTGGCATCACCCTGAACTACAGGTGGATCCTTATCCTGCCGTGGTGTGGACTGGGTTAGAATTAGTTAAACTAAACCTAAAACATGGGGCCAAGACCATAAAGCTAAGAACCATTTAGCAACACTGCATCCAATATCAAGAGCTACAGTGCAGTGCAGACAGTAGGTAGAGTTTTAAAAGGCAAATATAATACAGTAATGGACAAAGTGGAAGAGAGAAACACATGCATGCCCCAGAATTGATGAGAAAAACCCACCTTTGGGGCTTGACCAGGGGACCCTAGAGAACTAAAAACTGGCAATACAGTAAAAATGCTATACTACAGTTTCACATTCCTAAACGAGACCTGTTTGTGGACGTTCGTTTCTTTCGAATCGCGAGGCAGTTTTGCTGTAACGAGGATTGAAATCAATCAGGCGCCATTTTTTGTTTTTAAAAAAAAAAAAAGTCAACTATATTTACTCAGTGGCATGCATGTGGCAAGTTTAACACGTCAGAAAAAAAAAAAAAAGAAAGAAGAAACAAAAATCGCTGTGGCATATTGACCTAGTAATGGGGTATATTGAACGAATTCCTTTCATTAAGAAAAAGCTTTTGTAAAATCGAGGGGTTCCTATTATCAAATATACTACAAGAACTCAACGTCAGGGGCCCGGCCGGTGCGGCCAAGACACGTTTGAAAGCAGACAGCCGTTATTTTTTTCTTGGCCAAACGGGTACGGGATTGGAGGCATCTCTCAGTTTAAACTAACTGCTACTGAACAGTACATTTGGGCGTGCTCTACTAAGAAATATTGCATAAAATAACCACTGCAAATGCCGAGAGAAATGACCGGTGCGTCCGTTGGAGACGAAAGACGTTTAAGCAATGGAATTAACTCACCGTTCATCGTTTGGTACCAATATCAATTGATCCTGAAAACACTCCGGCCGCTTCCGTGTCCACTCACAGGCCCAGGGCAGCCCGAAACACAACGATGAAGAAATCTGTTAAAATGGGCACATCGTATTTGATATTTTTTTCTGAATTTTGAATGAAAGATAATACAGAAACAACCCCTCAATAAAAAATGGTTTTCTGATCTGGCCACCCCCCCCAAAATTTTACCAAACCGGACCCCATATAGCATAAGGGATGGTAAAGAAAGTAACCCAGTTCATTCATTTGGTTACGCACACACACACACAAACACACAACACACACTACACACACCACACACACATGCAGACAAAAGCTTAGAGTGGGATACCCAACCAATTTATGTCAAAATGTGGTTCCATATTACTATTTATTCTAGGGCTTCTGGATAGTTGCGAATGTTTAGAACTCACCTTATAACTAAGCTCTATAACTTAAAATAAAATAGACATTTTCTAGAAACAGAGCCACTAGATGGAAAAAAAAAAAATGGGTTTCTACCAATAATGTGGGTGCCTCTCACACACAAAAACTGGCATTACAGTCAAAATGGGTGTCTTCACAACAGTAGGCGTCTGTAATAAGGTCAAGTTCATGGAATACTTCTTTTTCACATTAATTTTTTTTCCAACTTAATGTGTCTGTGTGCTTTAACATTTTTTACATTGTATGGTGCAAAATTCAATAAACACTGGCCCGTAACCTTTCGATTATGATTTTTACAGAGGAAATCTTTTAAACATTGCTGCGTTTTGTCCTTCTGAAGCAAAACAGTTTATCATGGCATTGATGTGAGAATCAACATAATGTATTCTGGAAATTAAAGGACTTTTTTTGTTTTTTTGTTTTTGTTTTTGGGTACTCTGGAGTTTCAGACAAACAGCAACAGAGCATTTTGAATATTAACCCTTATCATTCGGAATACACCAGTGTGTGCAACAAGTGTGACTGAAATAGTCCAAGGGTTAGTGCCAGAATAGCTTGGTGCCTCTAGGCGCCAAGCTATTGTGGCACCACCCTTGAACTAAAGCCATTGGTCTATGTCCTCATCTGTAAGTACTGTAATGTAGCTTGCATAGAATTATGGCAGTGAACAAATTTGAAGCTTTTAGCCTCAGTATGACTATGATGCGGGTCAAAAAGTGTGGAAAAATATGAAAGATAGAAAAAGACCCAGACGAAGAAACTAACACTTAACTTATTCTACCCCAGCAAAATTTAAGATCCACCACGATAGTTCAAGGGTGATGCCAGAATAGCTTGGCGCCTATGGGCGCCAAGCTATTCTGGCATCACCCTTGAACTATCATGATGGATCTGTGTCCTGCACTGCAACGCAGTCTTCTGAAGATGACTTCAACATTTGGGCTTAACTTATTCTACCCCAGACACACCACAGCAAAATAAAGATCCACCACGATAGTTCAAGGGTGATGCCAGAATAGCTTGGCGCCTATGGGCGCCAAGCTATTCTGGCATCACCCTTGAACTATCATGGTGGATCTGTGTCCTGCACTGCAACGCAGTCTTCTGAAGACGACTTCAACATTTGGGCTTAACTTATTCTACCCCAGACACACCACAGCAAAATAAAGATCCACCATGATAGTTCAAGGGTGATGCCAGAATAGCTTGGCGCCTATGGGCGCCAAGCTATTCTGGCATCACCCTTGAACTATCATGGTGGATCTGTGTCCTGCACTGCAACGCAGTCTTCTGAAGACGACTTCAACATTTGGGGATTCCGGTCTTGCGGTAGAATGAGTTAAAATGACAGAACAGAACACTAACATTAATTAATTAACTGACAACATAAGAAATCACTTGAAACTTCAGCCTATATTATTGTCCTTCGTCCCCAACAACCAACCATTCTTCCATTTGCAGAGTTTTAAAAATGGTATGCAGTATATTACAAAATGATCCAGGCCCCCCCCCCCCCCCCCCCCCCCGCCCCTCATAACACTCTTGTAATCAATCTTTACGTTGTCAATGGTTTTCTTATCTTATCTTATTATTGTCTTTTGTCCCCAGCCGGCTGTTTCGTTTTGCAAATCCAAAGGTTATACAGTATACAAAATGATCCAGGCGTCCATCAGATAAAAAAAGCAGGCTATACTTGCTGAAACCACCCCAATAATAACACTCTTGTAATAAATCTGTATGAAACCGAAAATGCCGCGAGTGGCGGGGAACCTCAATTCATTTCTTTTGTAACTTTTTCAGTCTGTTGCGGACGTAATCCTTAATGTTTGTCCAGCGCCTATGTCTAAGTGCCGGCTCCTCTGCCATTGCGTGCTGTATCTCGGCCTTTCCAGGAAGTTTGTTCATGACGAGGTGTGTCTTGAAACGAGTTTGAACAGCTTTCTCTTCAGCTTTGCCCCATGGTTTCCTTGTAAATCTAGCTTTCTTTCGAACAGGAGCTGACGCAGTACTGTCATCATCAAAACTATCTAGATTGTCATCAGGCTCTGGACGTCTTTTCTCCGTCATGCTCATCGATTCCTGTGTTGTTGACTTGCTACTTGCTTCATTCACAGGTGCTGTTTCCCCCGAGACCTCTCTGCCAGTTTCTGATGTGTCTTCATTGTCGAAGTCAATCTCTTCATCATCGCCCAGCTCAGCTCTAATGCAACTCTCAAAATCTGTCATCCCATTGTTAACTGACAGAAGAATCTTTGCCACTTTTGCCTTTTGAAGGACGTCTTGAGGTTGGCGGTAGATATGGCGATGTATCCGAATATCATGGCCAAGGAAATCTGCCAGCTGATCCTGGTCTAACTCCGAGATGGCCATTGACTGAGCCAAAGTTGCAACCTGCTTCCGTAACTGAGTGAATGTGAACATGGCTGGGTATGACACCCCTGCTTCTAGGGCATGGGCCTTCATAACATCATGGCCTCTGTAAGGTCTCTGACCAGAAGGTGTGGCAAAGATGTACTGGGAATCAGCGAGAGCTGGCACTGATTGCCTCATTTGAAGGATTCTGTCCACAGTTGCCATCATCTTCTTCGTCAGCAAAACGGGAACACTCCTATTAAACTTGCCTCTGATTTCCACTCGCTGAAAATGATTCACCATTTTCTTCTCAACCTCTGTGAGACCTTTCAAGATATCTTGATTGGTGATCGATCCAATCTTAGCATTCTGGAAGTCTGACACCTTCATTCTCTGAACTTCTCCCCCTCGTTTTCGGTTGAAAAGTGATACAGCACAAAGAGTTGCTTTAACCACTGTCGGATAATCTTCCGAAACCATCCTTGTCTCAAGACGCTGTTGGACCTTCCTCACATCTTCACATGATGGGATCAGCTTGGGTTTGTTCATGGTCATTTTCCCGACCGACTGGGCTGCTGTAGCGGACACACAATCATACCAGTCCCCGTTGAAGACAGAGTCAAACCGCTGCGCCTCAGAGAGCTCCTGTCGCCACCTGTCGTCTGAACCCTGCCCAAGCTGTTTGGATGCCTGTGACTGTTTGATCTGTGAACACTTTTTCAAAGCATGGCCTATGCGCATTGCGAGATTGCCTTTTTTGAACTGATGTGTGTCCTCATCAAAATCTGCTAGCTCTTTTACAGCCAGGACAACATGATCAAAGCTAGCTGAATTGATCACAGCATTTAAACTTGCGATTTTCATTTCTGACCTCACTCTGATAATCTTTAATAGTCTCCCTAACTCCCGCATCCTGGAGCTGATTTGTCCAGCCGTGTGTTCTTCAATGTCCCTGCGGTCAAATAATCTCTTTCCATACTCAAGAAGCAAGGGGTCAGTTCTGATGAGACGGCTTATCTCATCATCTCTCTGGCTGGCCAAGACCTTGTGATAGAAGGAAAATTCAACGTCTAAGGGTATTGGAAGCATTAGGCGACCACGGCGCGCCGCGTCCCCTCGCCAAGTGATCTGAAACCCTCCTGGCTTCTGACAGCAACGTTTTGAGTGTACAGAGATCAGCTTTTTTTGATAGAGCCCTTTGCAATGGCTACAGGCGAGAAGGTCGTCTACCTTACTAGTTTTGGTGCGATACTTAGGAATCAAACATCCGGATTTGTTTTCAAGAACAGTAACGTTATGCATGTAATCACCCTCATCTTGTAGTCTGATCCATGCTCGACGTCTCTGCTTGGTCCCTTTTTTCATCGACAAAATTTTAGCAACGTCTGCCTCATCTGCATGGACATCTTGTAAGTGCGTGCTCATTTTCAAGACAAGCTTGCCACACAATTTGCATGCATGTTTCTTGTCCCATTTGTACTTTCCTTTCCCTCTCTGCGACACGTGCACACCTGTTTCTTCTGTAAGTGCTCTTTCCCCACTCTTTCCAGCATCATGTTCCTCCTGCGTATCCACATTCTCATTGCCACCCCCTAACGCACACTGCACCTACAGACACCTGGCCACCCCGAACCTGCCACTTTGATGAAATTTAACATAGTCGATACAATACTGTCTGTGTCAGAGATCCCAGCAATTGATGCCGACACACCCTCTGAATCCGGTGAGCTCGAGCCAGGAACAAACTCCTCGTCATCACTGCCCTCGTATTGCGATGCGCTGGCACTACTCTCAGTCTCGGGTCCATCCCAGGCGCCATTTGCCAACTGGAGAAAGAAAGAAAGAAAGAAAGATTGAAACCAAAGCTGCATTTGGACAGAAACAGCCCAATTTTGGTTTAAGGGGCCTTGCACAAGAATAAAAAGAGTAATCCCGTGTATGACCGATTTACATATGTGTGACCTCGGTGACGAGGGCTGGCTTCTGCAGCAGCAAAATCCACGTTTTCTGAAAATGCAAGCAGTTTTCACACATTATTTTGTCAACCCTGCGTGACCCTTTGAGAGAGGTCACTCAAATTGGCATGTTTAAAAAGGTCTTGCCACAAAGTATCCTTGGGCCAAGCTTGAAGAATGTGGCTTGAATAGTCTCCGAGAAAATGCCACCGTTAACTCATTCTACCCCCAGACACACCACAGCAGGATAAGGATCGACCATGATAGTTCAAAGGTGATGCCAGAATAGCTTGGCGCCTACGGGCGCCAAGCTATTCTGGCATCACCCTTGAACTATCATGGTCGATCTGTGTCCTGCGCTGCAATGCGGTCTTGAGAGGACAGGGGCAAAATTTAAGGATTTTGGTGTTGGGGTAGAATGAGTTAAAGTTTACCATGGACGACGGACGGACGACCAGTGGCCCAGAACATAAACTCACTTTTGCTTCGCACGCACGCCAGCCAATAAAATGAAGATGATCTAGAATCACTTTACTTACCAGTTTGTAATTGGGAGCATTCCGCTGCCGTCCATGCACCCTCCTACCAGACGCACCCTCTGTGGCAGGGCTGGGGGGGCCAAGATGCTGCAGCATAGATCCCGATGGGTTTGGACATCCTGCTGCCATCCGGCGCTGGGTGTGTGCAGAAAGTCCTGAGCCGGTGTGACCAAAAACGGTGTTGCTGCAAACATGTCCAATACAACCATGTAAACCAACTGACATTTTGAATCAGATTGATTGTACATTGCTTAACATCCCGACAGCAACAAGGCTTTCTCAGGACGTGCCTGCACTGCTTGTGAAAAAAACACCTAAACAGAACATTGCCATGTATGTCGCCAGCCGGTCAAATACGTTAAATAAACCTAACACATGGGGCCTAAATAAAGCTAAGACCATTTAGCAACACACATCCAATATCAAGAGCTACAGGCAGTGCAGACAGTAGGGAGAGTTTTAAAAAGGCAAATACAGGTGAATGGACAAAGGGTAGACAGAAACACATGCCCCAGAATAGAGAGAAAAACCCACCCTGTGGGGCTGACCAGGGTGACCCTGAGAACTAAAAACAGGTAATACAGTAAAAAGCGACACTTCAGTTGCACATTCCGAAAGACCTGTTTGTGGACGTTTGTTCTTCGAATCGCGAGACAGTTTTGCGAACGAGGATTGAAATCTGGCGCCATTTAAAAATAAAAAAAGTCAACTGTTACTGTGCATGCATGTGGCAAGTTACTTTTCCATAACTGACAATCACATATGTCAGAAAAAAAGAAACAAAATCGCGTGGTAGATTGACCTTGTAATGGAGTTATTGAACGAATTCCTTTCATTGAAGAAGAAAGCTTTTGTTAAAATCGTGGGGTTCTATTATCATTTACTACAAGACTCAACGGTCAGAGAGAGGAAGACACGGACCGAGCCACGGCTGAAGCAGACGCCTTATTTTCTGGGCCGAACGGGTATCGGGGATTGGAGGCATCTCTCAGTTAAATAACTGCACTGAACAAGTACATTTGGGCGTGCTCTTAACTAAGAAATATTGCATAAAGTACCTCTGCAAACGCGGAAGAATGGCCCACTGTTGGGGACGAAAGACGACGTTTTAGGAAGGGCAAGGGAAACAACTCCGTTCATCGGTGTTGGGGTAACCAATCAGCGATCATCAAGTTGATCTGAAAACACTCCGCTTCCGTGTCAACACAGGCCCAGGGCATCGCCAAAACACAACATGAAGTAAATCTGGCAAAATGGGGGCATCCTATTTTGATATTTTTTTCTGACTTTTGAATGAAAGATAATGCAGAAACAACCCTCAGAAAAAATGGGTGGCTGACTTGGTCACCCAGAATTTTACACACACCCATTTTGCATAAGGATGGTAAAGAAAGTAACCCAATTGAGTGGTTCGGTGTACGCACACACACACACACACACACACACACACACACACACACACACACACACACACACACACACACAGACACACACACACACACACAGACCTGACCTACAAGTTGGGGACCTCTCAGAAACATTGTAGACCTACAACGTGGGAACTTATATGTTTCTTATTTTGGTTTTATAACACTTATTATATTTTCTGATTTTGGACACAATTGCGATTTCAAAAACGTGCTTAAAATTTCTGTATCTATTTAATTTAAGAGTTATACACGATACACTTTACCTAAATGTGCTCTAACTAAACCTACAGGTTGGGGGCTTGTGTAACAACCATTAATTATACCTACAAGTTGGGGATATGTATACAGACATAGGTATACATACAAGTTGTGGACGTGTGTAAAGATATAGCCATACCTATAAGTTGGGGACATTGACAGAAAACTATGCATAAATGTGTTTAATTGCAGAAGGATGACCAATTTATTATTATTATAAGTATTATTATTATTACAAGTAGTAGTAGTAGTACTGAAGCAAGGGCTGAGGCTAGGAGTGTAAACGATCCACTGCACTACCCATATATATTGCTGGACATATAAAGAAAATTCATATAGATAGGAGGTCTGATGTATAATGCACACAAATGCAAATCATATTTAACCCTTTTGCTGTTAGTCATCCTACTTTTAAAAAAAATCTGTACGAATTCCATATCAAACAACGGCAGTAACAGTCAGCTGTGTACAAGAACAAGAAAATATATAATGGTATCAAAAAGAGGTGTAGATCCTCATGAGCCTGCAAAGTTGCATTAACTTATGTATTTATGTATTGAATAGTGTTGAATTGTACTTAGCTTTGAAGGAGACAATACGTATCTTAATCACGCTGAGTATTTACTGGTTAAAAAGTGTGGTGGTACACAGCAGATAATTCAAGAATAAGAGTTAGGGGTGGGGTGGGGGTGGGGGGAGGGGCGGTGGGGAGCGGGGGGGGGGGGGATGGTGGTGGTGGGGGGGAACACATGTGTCATGTACCTTGCTCTGCAACATATTCTTCTGTCAACTTGCATATACTTTAGACCCCCTAAAGCACAGTGAAAAACATGCAACTAAAAGAGACAGACATCTTCATAAGCCGCAACAGACGTAGATTTTTTACGAGGATCAATGTTTCTCGCTACATTCACTCATTCTAATGTGCGGAAGACAGAGGAGATCCTCAAGTAGTGAATGTGATGGAACGTGTATAACAAGCAGTAATTGTACTTTCACCTTGGTGACCTGTGTACCAACCATTACCTGCACCCTCAAGTTGTGGATACGCGTACAAACATAACCCCAAACAGCATCGTTGGGACATTTATAACAACTATTAACTATACCTACAAGTTCAGTGCGCCTGAGTTGATCAGTGTTCAGGTCGTACTCTATAGGCAATAGATTTCCCTGTCTCCCATAACTTGCCCGTCAGGGCCGTCCATTATCACTTCGGTGCCGTGAACGTTAAACCCCGAACTAACTAACCAACCAACCAACCTACAAGTTGGGGACGAGCGTTCTAACTAAAACTACAAGTTGGGGACGAGTGTTCTAACTAAACTGCCCTACAAGTTGGGGACATGTGTAACAACCATTAACTATACCTACAAGTTGGGGGCGATTGTTATTACTAAACCTGAAAGTTGGGGGCATGAGTAACAACCATTAACTATACCTACAGGTTTGGGACGTGTGTTCTAACCAAACCTACAAGTTGAGGACTTGTGTAACAACCATTAACTATACCTCGAGTTTTGCGGGGGCAGGGGATCTAACTGTTGTCTGTCCAGCGCTGTGATTCCCCTTGGTTTGAGCATTAACTATACGTACATATTGGAGATGAGTGTTCTAACTATACCTACAAGTTGGGGACATCATGTGTAACAACCACTGTTGTTCAGTCACTCCATTTTCCGACACTGTGATTGGCCAGAACATAAAAATCGCAGGGGGTTCAACGCCCCAATGCCTACCTCCTAGAACCATTACCGTACCTGTAATTATTTTAATCAGCTGGCCAATCCGCAATTCTAGTATCGCGCACAAATCTGTCCTTGGTCTTTCGTCTGAACGCTTAGATCAGGTTGATTGATTGTACATTGCTTAACGTCCCGACAGCAACAAGGCTTTCTCAGGACGTGCCTGCACTGCTTGTGAAAAAAAAAACTAAACAGAACATTGAATGTATGTCGCCAGCCGGTCAAATACATTAAATAAACCTAACACATGGGCCTAAATAAAGCTAAGACCATTTAGCAACACACATCCAATATCAAGAGCTACAGGCAGTGCAGACAGTAGGGAGAGGTTTAAAAAGGCAAATGCAGGTGAATGGACAAAGGGTAGACAGAAACACATGCCCCAGAATAGAGAGAAAAACCCACCCTGTGGGGCTGACCAGGGTGGACCCTGGGAACTAAAAAATACCTAACCCCACCCAAGTCCCCCAGGGCAGACCCGGGTGGGGGACTTAGATCAGGGCTGTCCGGCACCTTACATCATAAATAAACGGAAAACACAAGATTAAATAGTGGTAGACATAGTGAAATTTAAAAAAAAAAAAAAAAAAAAAAAAAAAAAAAAAAAAAAATGTACCTTATTTTGTCATTACTCAGGCGGTGAGCACACTACGCAAGTGCTACACACATGTGTCGCAATTCAAACTCTGAACCGAGACAGCTGGAAACGTTCCATTGTGCTCTATGTCAATACGTATGCTGTTTAGAAAGCAAAAACTGTTGCCACTCGTGCAGTAAGAGAGAAAGCGAAATAAATAAAGACAAATGTGACAGATCTATGACATTTTAGTTTTTGTTGAAAAGATCGAGTCATTGTTGAATGCGTGTATGAGCTCAGTACTGGTTGGCGAAAGATGCCAACAATACATGCTTCATGTTCGAAATCAGACCTACCGTATATCCACTCGCTTGCCACGCAGTCCTGCGCTCAGAATTTAGAAGTTCTATCACTTGAACCCAGTGAGAAAAGTCCATACTTGATTGCTACAGATTCTAAAATTTTCACTGGCTGCATAGTAGTACCGCTGGTAAACGTTTGAAATTCCAGCGGCAAAAATCAAGCACGTTTGCACAACCGGGCAAGGTAGCATATCCACAAAGACTCACGTCTCCTGTGTATTTCCTAGAAAATTCAGTCTGTCATCAGAAATATTTGGCGTTTTACTCCAGACGTCAGACACTCACTCAAGGTTTCAAATAGTGCGTAATTTAGACTGAACAATGGCACTCAACCGTCTGTGTTGGCTTACTTCTCGGGTTACATCGTGGTTTGTAGTCCTCTGAAGCTGATTATCAGACCTCCGAGCCTTCGGCGCGTCGGTCTGATAATCATCTTTATCGGACTACAATACCACGATGTAACCTCGAAGTAATCCAACACAGACGATTCAATACCTAATTAACTATACCTACAAGTCGGGAACTATGCCCCCCAAAAAAGTGTTTAATTGCAGTTAGTTAGTTATTGGGATTTAACGCCGAGCAGGCGACTAAGGCCATCTCACGGCAGGAATGGTACTAGTCTGGTTAGGCTGGGTAAGAGAAAGGTCTTAAAACATGATGTAAATACAGTTTAAAAGTATTCATAGCTAAAAGGTCACACAGGCCAATCGTACATGTCTACAGACTTGGGAAGTTCATAAAAACAGTCAGATTTATATAGACGACAGAGACATACAGTTTGTAAAACAAATTGGCTTTCTTTAGAAAGATGAAGATTCTGTCCGGGAGAACGTCCCGAAACAAAACCTTTAAAGAATCTGCTGTATAGTGTTTTCGTCTTATATCGATTAGGTCAGCACATGATGTCAAGATGTGCTTCACCGAAAACGGCTCGTCGCAGGCGAAGAAGGGGTGTGTGACATAAGTGTGAGCTATTTATTTTTGTTGGTAGTAGTAGTAGTAGTAGTAGTAGTAGTCGTAGTAGTAGTAGTAGTAGTAGTCGTAGTAGTAGTAAGTAGCAGTAGCAGTAGTAGTAGTAAATGAAGCAAGCTAGGAGTGTAAACAATCCACTGTACTACCCTTATGTATTGCTGAATACACAGAAAAGTCATATAGATATGGTGTTTGGCGTATAGTGCACGCAAATGCAAATCATATTTAACCCCTTTATTGCCAGTCATCACACTTTGTTTTTGAAATCTGTATACTGTCCGCAACAAACAATGCTGCAACAGTCAGCTGTTTACAAAACAAAGAATCATAATGGTGTAAAAAAGAAGCATAGATCCTTATGCGCCTCCAAAATTGCATGAACTCCTACGGATCTATGTCTTCAGCAGTTGAATAGTGTAAATTTGTTCTTGAATCACGCTGAGTATTTACTGGTTTAAAGTGTGGTAGTACACTGCAGAAAATTCAAACATAAGAATTAGGGGTGTGTGTGGGGTGGGGGTGGCGATACAAGTACCTTGCTCCTGAACGTGTTTATTCATCAACTTTCGTATCCTTTATCCCCTTAAAGCACTGTGAAAAACATGCAACCAAAAGAGACAGACGTAACCGGCCTCCGTAGCGCAGTGGTTAGCGCGTCGGACTGGTGGCCGGGAGATCCGGTTTCGAATCCCAGCCGAGTCAAGCGGGACTTTTCCTACCTGGGTCGGCTCCTACCCAGAGCGGGTGTGCTATGGACCCAATGGGAAGGCTGATGCCACGCAGCCGAGACTCACCCACTTCACGGGTGCGACTTTGGGGGTGTTACCCGGGTTATGACACACCCCAAGGTGTGGATGATTGCAGGTGTCCGCAAGTTCCGGGCCTGGTTAATACCAGGATATTTATGACAGGAAGCGTGGAATGCGGCCGTGTCACGCAGTCCCTAACCACATGGACCACCATGGCATCATCATATCATCCTCATCATCATGCAAAAATGAAAAAACGCTATTCCAGGTGCCTCTGATCCCTCAAGTCTCCTCATGGTGACCTCAGCCCAGTCCGGCCTCTAGGAGCCCTAGGTGCGCGGTTGTCTTCGGCCAGACCCTGCTGCTGTGCGTGGAAGGACGTAGTGGTTGACTCACCATCTCTGGGGGGAGCTCTCACTCGTCGACTCCGTGACTAGGAAAAAAAAAAAAAAAAAAAAAAAAAAAAAAATTGTCGTAAGTAGGAAGACCACCGAAGTGACTCGGCAGTAGTGCGGAGTTTCCTCCGGAGAGAGTCCCCTACAACCTGACATATATACAGCAGCGGGGCCGGGAGTCTGGCTGGAACAACTGGCGGGCCTGGGTGAGCACACTGGGGTTGATGGGGGTGAGCGGCGTGGGAGGAAGACCTCTGAGGTCGACAGAGGAAAATCTTGGAAGCAGCAAAAAAAAAAAAAAAAAAAAAAAAAAAAAAAAAAAAAAAAAAGAAGAGAGAGACAGACGTCTTCGTAAGCCGCAACAGACGTAGATTTTCATTAAGAGCTATGCTTATCGCTAACTTCTCTTATTGTCACGCCCCCCACCCGGGTCTGCCCTGGGGGACTTGGGTGGGATTAACTACTTTTTTAGTTCTCAGGGTCACACTGGTCAGCCCCACAGGGTGGGTTTTCCCCTCTATTCTGGGGCATGTGTTTCTGTCTACCTTGGTCCATTCACCTGTATTTTCCTTTTTAAAAATCTCTCTACTGTCTGCGCTTTCTGTAGCTCTTGATATTGGATGTGTGTTGCTAAATGGTCTCAGCTTTATTTAACGTATTAGACCGGCTAGCGACATACTGTTACATTCAATATTCTGTTTAGTTTTTTTTTTTCACAAGCAGTGCAGGCAAGTCCTGATAAAGTCTTGTTGCTGTCGGGACGTTAAGCAATGTACCAATCATTGTCACGTGGTAGTCGTGGTCGTAATATGATGCAATCACATCAGACGCAGTCACGTAGGGTTCTTGTAGGAAAAAAAAACTCACTCAATTGCAACTCGTCACACGTGGCACAAGCTTGTAGACCACACTGGAGTAACAGTTCCAACAGTACTTTATTCTCACGATGCACTGTCAGCACAATGCGTCTTCACTTTGATACACTGTCTCTTACAATACATGCACATATTTCCTAATACTCTCTTTTATGCTATCACAGATTTCCAGAGCAATCCCGCAAATTACACAACTCAACCAATCAGAAAAGAAAACGTAACCAAAATCATTAATATTCATTAAAAGTTAACATGCTGGATTTTTCTACAATCTTCCACTAAAATCTAGGTTAATGAAATGTAACCAACATGTGTACTACAAAACTTTGACGTCATGTTTGCGGTCACTAGAACGATCGCGCCTTTTCCAGAACCTTCCACGTTAATCTAGGTCGAACTTTGAGGGAAATGTGCAACATTCTAGTCATACACACCAAAAAAAAAAAAAAAAAAAAAAAAAAAAAAAAAAAAAAAAATTCGATGCAATTTTCATTGCAAAAGGAAACGAATCATACTAAAAAGATACGTGATTATAATCTAAAATGACTCAACTGAACACCGGATCTTTTCCTATGATCAACACACACATGCCTAAAAATAATAACACAACCACAAACGTAACATTACCCCCGTTTTTAGAACAAAATTTCACAAATTTTCTTCTCAAACCTTAAAATACAGCTGTGGCTGCGTTAATCTACACAGAACGATAAACACTAACAATCTCACATAAATATTAAATCAAATAAACTACTCTGGAATAATTGTCACTCAGTTCCTTTAAACCGCCCTGAATAAAGAAAAGAAATGTTCCTTTAAACTGCTCTACTCCGGTAATCTGCTCAAACATTCTGTGAACCCTTGAGAGACTGCAACTTAATGTTAAAGTTTTGTAAAAACATTGCCCATCTCATGATACGGGAGTTTGTGAATTTAACAGAGTTCAGATAGTTCAAGGGTTGGTGGTCCTTGGTCGAATACTGTCAGCTTACTGAGTTTACGGTAGTCCACACACCCCCGGTTGGATCCATCTGGTTTCTTCACGATGACAACTGGGGTTGCATATGGCGACTTGGACTCCCTCCCTGATGACTCCCAGGTCCAGCATCTCCTTGATGTCTTTCTTCAGTTCTTCCCTCGTGTTGTAAGGTAGACGATAAGGCGTGCTGCGAACCGGCTCGTTTGATGCCAGATTAAGTTCATGCTGGATGGTGTCTATTGTCCCCGGGTCAGGCGTAACCAATGTTTGAACTCCGTAGTTAGGGCTCTCAGCTCTTCTTGTTGTGCCTGGGTCAGGTTTTGACCGAGCTGGATGTCTTCAACACCCTCCTTGTTGCGGAGTTCATTTAGGTCGAACAGATTTTCGTCGTCTAGTCTCTCGTCAGCAGCCAGACGCACCGACACCGCTTGTTGTGGTTTGTCCTGACGACCTCTCTCGACGTACTTCTTAAGCAGATTCGCGTGGTAAGTCTTCATCTTGTTGTTGATATTGACTCTGTAATCGTTGATACCAACTACTGCGTCCAACACGTACGGTCCCTTCCACTGCACCAGGAGCTTGTTGTTTTCGCTTGGGGGTGGGGTGGCTGGAGCCGTCGAGGTTTGGCTGTACGGTCATATTCCTTCCTCATGCTCTGCACCTTCTCCAATTCTTCTCGAGCCATCCTGAGGGTATCCTCCAGCTTCTCTCTCACGTCGAAGACTTAATGGTAGCTGATCTTCACCTCAAGCGCGACGATGTCCTTGGTCCACAGCTCCTTCAAGATGTGCATGGGTCCTCTTACAATCCTGCCGTACAGTAATTCAAAGGGGGAGAACCCTGTCAAATCCTGGGGAACTTCACGGTAAGCGGTAATGACGTTCGCCGAAATAGTGCAGTAATTACCTTCCCACGTATCTATCCACGTCTTGAACGCGGTCTGTGTTAAAGGCCATGACAGGTCCCTGCTTTCGGGGCTTCCTGGCCTCTGCCCCATGACGAGGGAAGTGAGGCAGACCACGACGAGAGAGATCAGCAGGAAGCGATTCATGATTGATCTGTACGACAGAGATATAAACAGTTCTTAACCCATTCACTGCCAATGAAAGCAGAAGGTGTTTCTAAAATCATTGTAAACTCATGGACAATGATCCCCAGCAATCCAAAGAACGTGAACACAAAGCGGTTTCAGCAAGTGGCATAGATCCTCTTGAGTCCCAGCAACTGCGGGGGGCTCACGAGGATCTATACCTCTTGCGATGGTGTTTATTTTTCCTCGGCAGTGTAGTGTTTAACTCATTCAGTCCCGACACACCACAGCAAGACATGGATCGAGCAAGATAGTTCAAAGGTGGTGCCAGAATAGCTTGGCGCCCGTAGGCGCCAAGATATTGTGGCACCACCTTTGAACTATCATGCTCGACATGTCTCTGGAATTGTAATACAGTCTTTAGAGGGCAACTTCAAAATTTGGGGATTTTGGTCCTGGGGCAGAATATGTTAAAAGTGCATACAAGAGAAAGTTAATAAAGAGAAAGTTAATATTCGACTAATTCGTCGTTCGACTTCACCGTCATTAACATATTAGAAATATATATACAATCAGGCAGACTTACGAGACGTCAAAAGTCCTTCGTGGAGCAAAGCTGACTGCACAATTGTACAGCACTGTACTGTATGATGTCTTTACAATGTCCCAATGGTTCCCATTCCCTCTTTATATACATTCACGGCTAAGTTTTGTTTATATACTTTTTTTTAAAATTAATTAATTCCGTATAATTCATTGCATGCCAAAAATATTTTCCATGGCAATTGAATCTTGATTGATTTCAAGCGTTATTGCTTAGATTATGTTCTGAAGTTTTTGTAGTAATTAAGAACGCAATATTTTGGCTCTTTTTGTTTTGTTTTGTCTACCGACCAGCTGCTGCTGTGAGAATATCGAAGTTTATTGTGAAGTTTCTAACACTCGCAGGACATCTTCAGAGATGGGTGAACAGCGTGCGAATTTACCTAACAGCGATTTGTCTACCCCTAGCTGCCATGACCTAGTAAAGGGGTGCGCAGTCATACATGACAGAATCAGTCTTGTCGTCTACACCTTTTCTTCTATCGTTCTCTGTCTCTTGTTAGGAACAGGAACCAACTCTGGATTCGAAAGGGTTTAACTATGATTTTAACACTTTGGGTGTCGGGAGCGGTTTTAGTCGCGATGATTCCGGCCGGAATCATCGCGACTAAAACCGCTCCCGACACCCAAAGGGTTAAAAAAATGATTGTGTCAGAAACAACACCCAGTTGATGCAAGAGACATAATTCAAGGGTAGTGCTAGATTATCTTGGCGCCGACAGGCGCCAAGCTAATCTGGCACTACCCTTGAATTATCATGCATACATTCTCATAAGTCCCCGCAGCCGTGGGGTGTTCACTTAGAAATATGACTTGCTTACTTCACTGTTACCTGAATCAGTTTTATTCAGGAGAAAGGCCGTTTTAGTTCATTTGCGACGTCGGTCTCTGAGGCAATAAATCATCACCCTTTCATGAAACAGTTCTGTCCTGTGAAGACAAAAGACAGAAGGTCCTGTTTCAGGAAAAAAGGAGATGTCCGTTGTAATACAATGTATTTCGTGGTTCACAAAATGGACTTACTGTCTGATGCCTTCGCAGGGCACAGCAGACCTGCTGGTGCCTGCATGCACGCAACAGTGTGTTAGTGGAGTGCACTGGCTGTCAAGCTGTTCACTTGTTCTAATGAAAACAGACTCGCTTCACTGGCATTTCTGCAATTGCAATTTATGTCATTTGTTTGTAATGTAATTGACAAACAATAAAAACAATTATGCCAATTATTACCTTAATTATGTGTCGGGATCGCTTTTGGTCGCGATGATTCATGCAGGAATCATCGGGACAAAAAGCGCTACTGACAACCATAGGTTGAAATAAATGCCATGGTCTGTTCCGTTCTAGGTAACATACTAGTGTCTATTATATTTGTTTTGTTTGTGTGTGTGCTTGACAAAAGGTGACACTTCGTTTGGAGTACCACAATTGCATCTGGACATTTCCATTCATGGCGTACAGCTGCAGATTTTGAGTGTATCTGTATCCATACTGTCAGGTATGTGTAGGCCTAAAACTTCCTTCCTATCTTCTTGAATGCATTCATTTCGGGGTTTCGCTTTATATCGGTAAAGATACGGAGACATCTAAGAGGTGGCTTTCGTTTGTTTCAGTGAGCTTACCTGGTTGAAAGTTAGAACTGTATGGTCAGGGTTGACAGACAACATCAAGCTAGTACGTGTTTTCGCTACGAGTAACAAATAGGATTCTGCATGTTTTCATTCAATGACATGTATGCCTGACAAAGAGTGCCCGTGGTGTTTGATACAGACAGTGTAACACAAGACCAACAGCAGCAGGCGTCGCACTTTTTTCAACATCAGAGGTGAAAGAAGCTACGTTATGGGAGGTGCAATTAGTCTTCCACAGCACGAGGTCTTTAAAAAAGAGAAAATTAGTCACAATAAATTGCCCTTTTGGTATAGTAATTGCAAACTACTATAATTAAGTGATTTTACAGTAAACTGCCCCTGTAAATGAATGCACTTACGCTGAAAACAAGACTTGTCGATATGTCGGGGTTATTACATTAGAAGGTCTGACATTTCACTTATAACAATGAACGGAAACTTTATTTCTCCGGGATAAATGATTAGATACAAAGAAGATCTGTTATTAATCAAGTCCTTGCACACACCTACACACCTACACGCACGCACGCACGCACACGCACACACACGTGCGCGCACACATACACACTGACACGCGCAAGCAAAACACATTAATATATATGTGAAAATTAACAAACAAGCAGAGGAGCTTAAAAAAGCTCACACACAAAAACATAAGCCCCAATTTAAAAAAAAAAAAGTTCTGACCAGAGTGAACATGGGAACGAAAAAGTAGATAATCCCACCTAAGTCCCCCAGGGCAGACCTGGGTGGGGTGTAATAATAATAATAATAATAATAATAATAATAATAATAATAATAATAATAATAATCGTTTTATTAACTCATTGTACCTGAGATAATGATATTTGTGACGAGTGTTGTAGGATGACATTTTCTTCTTTTGCTTTCCAGGATGACAGGGAACTGTATCAGTGCAGGGCCACACAATTGTCATTGTATAGCATGAATATAGAACTGACTTGTTAATATATTGCCATTCCAGGAGGAACTTACAACTATTACTCCTGATCCTTACTGCTCAGTCATCTAGCTGATCCTCGTGGATAGTAGCTAACTGGACAGTCTTCCGAAGGAGGAGAGCGGTTATGCTTACATACATGTCTATCTTTTCCGAATTTGTTTAACTTTTTTTTTTTTTTTTTTTTTTTTTTTTGGGGGGGGGGGAGGGGGGGGGGGAGGTGGTAGGGGGGCGGGGTGGGGGGGTGGGGGTGGGTGGGTGTGTTCGTACATGTTCTGTGTCAACATGCTGTGTGTGCGCAGGGCGGATCAGTTAACTCGAGGGGAGAGGGGGTGTGGGGGGGGGGGGGGGGGGGCAACTTTTTGTTTGAGACCTTCAACCAGACGCAGCTGCTGCTTGGTAGACAAAACAAAACAACAAAGGGACAAAAACAGAGAGGTATTGTGTTCTTATTTACTACAAAAACTGCAAACCGAATCGGCGCAGTAGTATCGATAAAGAATATTTAATTGCCATAGACAATACATTTCACAGGTATTGAAATACACGATTAAAAAATAAATGTCAAAACAAAACAAAACAAAACAAAACAAACAAACAAAAACAAAACAGAACAAAAAAAAAAAAAAAAAAAAAAAACACGCATGAATGTATATAATGGGGACTCGGAATATAGGGAACATAGGGGACACCGATTTTTTTAAAAATCATACAGTACAGTGCTCTAATCGTGTGAAGTCGTCTTTGCTCCAAGAAGGACTTTAACATTTCTTAAGTCTTTCTAGTTGTCTTCATATTTACGTCTGTTTGTGAGGCTGTATTTTTGTTTGTCCGTCTTGCCGCCGTGAGCTGACCTGAGTCGCCTGTTTGGCGTTAAACCCCAATAACTAACTAACTAACGTTAGTCTCTTGGCTGCTGCCCTCCCGTGAGATGACATTAGTTGCCTGCTTGGAGTTAAACCCAAATAACAAACTAACTAACTTGGTTGCTGCATGTCGTAACGAACTCTGTGATACTGTAACAATTGTCACAAATGTCATGGACACTTCCTGGAGTCTCAACATGCTTTGATGTTTGATTGTTACAGTGGAGTTGTCACGAGCTGTGTAACAAATGCTACGCAGAGTCTAGAGACTACACAGGCTGTATGACTTTGTTACAACGCACGTTGAGACTAAATGAAGAGTTGATTATAATTGTCACATCGTCACAAAGTTCGTTACAGTAGTGGTATTTACAGGATCAAATCACGTGTTAGAATAAGGCAGCTTAAATGTTTGCATGAATGTTCGAAATCTGTCGCTAGAAGATTTTTTTTTTATCTGCCTGTCGCTTATGATCTCTTTGTACCTCTCTTCTCTGTATACACATCTCTGACTGTCTGTGTGTCTAGTTGCCTGTCTTCTACAGCTATCGATTGTTGCTAAAAGCCAATTTATATTAAATTAACGTTTGAAAGCTAAAATATACCACGAAAACGGGTACCCAGTGTTGTAATCAAGGTTTTCTTGTTCTCTGCCTGTGTTACTCTTCTTTTAACAAACTACACTATGAATAGTCAAATACAACAATGTGTGTGTCTTGCTGCACTTTCGTCCATCGGCTACATATTCCAAGTAGGTCAGGAGAAAAAGGACTGAAAACTCTTTTATTTTACGACGTGCACATTTTCAAACTTTATAATTACGCAAAAGCTGACTTAGTCCTTTATTTGCACCATTTATAGACACACCAAAACATACCAAGAACACATCTAATGGAAAAAATTGCTCACTATTAACCCCAGTAGCAAAACGCATTCGGGCCCACGACGGCCGCAGTGAGCCCGCGCACAGCCGTGCGCGGGCTCACTGCGGCCGTCGTGTGCCTGAGGACCTTTGCTTACTGGGAACCGTCCCTGTCGGTTGTATGCTCTTTTAAACGCTTCACTGCCGAGGAAAAAGAGATAGAGGGACATAGATCCAATAGACGTCACTTGCTCAAACCACTTTGTACGAAGAGCACCCAGTTGCAAGAGATATAGATCCAATAGACGCCACTTGCTCAAACCACTTTGTATGAAGAGCACCCAGTTGCGAGAGATATAGATCCAATAGACGCCACTTGCTCAAACCACTTTGTATGAAGAGCACCCAGTTGCAAGAGATATAGATCCAATAGACGCCACTTGCTCAAACCACTTTGTATGAAGAGCACCCAGTTGCAAGAGATATAGATCCAATAGACGTCACTTGCTCAAACCACTTTGTATGAAGAGCACCCAGTTGCAAGAGATATAGATCCAATAGACGTCACTTGCTCAAACCACTTTGTATGAAGAGCACCCAGTTGCAAGAGATATAGATCCAATAGACGCCACTTGCTCAAACCACTTTGTATGAAGAGCACACAATTGCAAGAGATAT
Organism: Semisulcospira habei; assembly: GCA_036245525.1. Taxonomy (NCBI): domain Eukaryota; kingdom Metazoa; phylum Mollusca; class Gastropoda; family Semisulcospiridae; genus Semisulcospira; species Semisulcospira habei. The sequence goes on along the minus strand of BTPG01000007.1, from coordinate 109,112,605 downwards.
AGATCCAATAGACGCCACTTGCTCAAACCACTTTGTATGAAGAGCACCAAGTTGCGAGAGATATAGATCCAATAGGCGCCACTTGCTCAAACCACTTTGTATGAAGAGCACCCAGTTGCGAGAGATATAGATCCAATAGGCGCCACTTGCTCAAACCACTTTGTATGAAGAGCACCCAGTTGCAAGAGATATAGATCCAATAGACGCCACTTGCTCAAACCACTTTGTATGAAGAGCACCCAGTTGCAAGAGATATAGATCCAATAGACGCCACTTGCTCAAACTACTTTGTATGAAGAGCACCAGTTGCGAGAGATATAGCATGCCACGACCAGTTGCAGAGATATAGATCCAATAGACGCCACTTGCTCAAACCACTTTGTATGAAGAGCACCCAGTTGCAAGAGATATAGATCCAATAGACGCCACTTGCTCAAACCACTTTGTATGAAGAGCACCCAGTTGCAAGAGATATAGATCCAATAGACGCCACTTGCTCAAACCACTTTGTATGAAGAGCACCCAGTTGCAAGAGATATAGATCCAATAGACGCACTGCCAACCACTTGTATGAAGAGCACCAGTGCAAGTATAGATCAATGACGCACTTGCTCAAACCACTTTGTATGAAGAGCACCCAGTTGCAAGAGATATAGATCCAATAGACGCCACTTGCTCAAACCACTTTGTATGAAGAGCACCCAGTTGCGAGAGATATAGATCCAATAGACGCCACTTGCTCAAACCACTTTGTATGAAGAGCACCAAGTTGCGAGAGATATAGATCCAATAGGCGCCACTTGCTCAAATCACTTTGTATGAAGAGCACCCAGTTGCAAGAGATATAGATCCAATGGGCGCCACTTGCTCAAACCACTTTGTATGAAGAGCACCCAGTTGCAAGAGATATAGATCCAATAGACGCCACTTGCTCAAACCACTTTGTATGAAGAGCACCCAGTTGCAAGAGATATAGATCCAATAGACGTCACTTGCTCAAACCACTATTGTCACAGAGTGACTATTATGTATAGTTAAAAGATGGTTAGTGTTAATATGTTGGTTAGGGTTAATATGTTGGGTCAAAGGCCAGGTACGATATATTGACCGAGACGGAATTATAATCGTGACCAAGGTTTGACCCAGGGAGATAAGGGACACAAACGGAATTAGTACAGCAGAATGTTGTCCGGTGTGAAATCGGTTAAGTAGGCTATTATGTCCAGGTGTCCAAGGAAGGTTCTAGATAAACACGTGTATAGATGGTCAACGTGGTAGAAATGACGTAGGACCTTGTATGTTTGTCGCCATGGTGGTCACTCTCTAAAAATAGTAAACTACGAAAGGAATCCCTACGGTGATTGGCTATGATGACCATGGCCGTAGTTTGAGACAGTATTTAACCCATGAGGTTCAGGCTCTAAAAAAGGAAGAGAAGGGGGGCGAGAACGGAACAGACGAGAGATAGATTTATGAAGTTAGGGCTGTTCTCCCTCCCGGCACCATCTTTGACCACCATGGGTCGTCGTATCCTGTATGGCGTCAGGGGTAAACAAACCATTTATTATTAATCAATGTAACATTATATCTACGTAGTAAATCTAAAAGAGCCTTTGATTATGTCTGTTATGCTACTTGCATGCGAGAGTGGTATGACTGATGTCATGTTTCTCGTGTGTACTTGTTCAGTGGTTATTGTGATTGTTTGTGTCCTCGGCCGGTGTACCTCTTTGCAGCCAAGCGAGTCAAACTCCCTTTATATGTCTCTCTGTTCATGAGTCATATGTATTTAGGATAAAACGATCCCCAAGGAACGGTCGGGTGATACTATGTATGAAGAGCACCCTGTTGCAAGAGATATAGATCCAATAGACGTCACTCGCTCAAAGCACTTTGTATCCACGTCTTTTCACTGATGAGGATCTTTGTCTTTGATTTTACAATGTCTTTAGAAACACCTTCTGCGTTCACTGGCATTGAATGGGTTAGGAACTGTCCATAAATCTCTGTCATACAGACCAATCATGAATCGCTTCCTGCTGATCTCTCTCGCCGTGGTCTGCCGGCTCACCGGCCTCAGTCCCTTGTCATGGGGAAGGGGCCAGAATCCCCCGACGATAGCGGTCTGTCAACGCCAGACGCGTTCAAGAGGTGGATGGCCATATGGGAAGGTAAGTACTGCCCTTCTTTGTCCAATTTTGAGAAATGCGAGATTGAAAAGCGACTTGTAATGCAATGGGTATCTCGCTTTTAACAAAAATGAACATTCGGGATTTTGTCGGTAAGGCAGAGCAGAGTCAGTAGAGAAAAGCGCTAGTAAGGGAGACAACTGTGCCTCAATAAATTCTGTACGCCGGCATCGAATATAAATTTCCGACGCGCCTTAAATATTGGCACCTCTTGCAGTTCTTACAACAACGTGATGCTTTTCACCATATTGTGATTATTTATATTTCAAATTAGCGGTGTGGTCTAGGTACAAAGCAACCGGAACCGGCTGTGTATAAACACGGTGGGTTCAAATGCACTTGGTGAAAGGACCGAAATATACGTGTTTTTTTTTTATTTTTTTTTTTATTTTTTATTTAAAGCGGTCTAAGGCCCTGGCTGTCCCCTCAGAGCGTGGAGATATGCCTGACTCGGAGTGCAAGCGCTCTGAACGCTGATCGGAAACAGCAAGCTGCAGAGGTAGGCCTTTCATCTCTGTCGGTAAGTGGTGCGATTCGTCAGGATTTAAGTCTGTCAGTACATGTATAATTATATTTAATAAATAAAGACTAGACGGCGTCCTAACCAGTGCGCGGCAAATACCATGTGCAACGCTACCCCCCCCCCCCCCCCCCCACACACACACACACACACACCCCACCCCCAGCAAAGAGAGTCCAAATCGGGCGGAAGAGAACACTAACGAGTCTTACAATATAAAAGATAATTTATAACTGTGCCGCGTCAGTCTGAGAATTTATACCTTTCAGTTCTGAGCCGCAAGGTCCCAAAATAACAAAATGAACTGAGCATGACGTGATTTATAAGATCCAGCTGTAATCGTAGAAAAAGCCACTGCCCTGAGAAGTATAGCGGGGAGAAAAAACGTGCCAATTAAGTTAAATAAGCATCAGTTTCCAAAGGCCACCAACTTGACGCATTCGAGTTGTCATTGGTACTCTGCGGTTGCTCACCCTGCCATATTTACTTAACTCATTCTACCCCAGACACACCACAGGAAGATAAGGATCGACCATGATAGTTCATGGGTGATGTCA